>JAJLXU010000008.1:168119-293902 GCA_030571545.1 Zygosaccharomyces gambellarensis
TTAAATTTTTTTTTTTTTTTTTTTTTTTTTTTTTTTTTTTCTTCTAATCTTTTTCAGTTAGAATCAATTCTCAAGAGATGACCTTACGTTAGTCAAATAGTATACGTATACAAGACGATGTTAATTGAAACAATGAACCATTTTAACGCAAATTTTTCTGCTTATTTCGTGGTCGCTGCTGCTTCTCTAGCTACAGGCTACTATCTGGGCCAAATACTGCCATCGGCTTCTAAGAAAGAACATGTACAAGAGCTTCTAAGATATTGCAAAAACAAAGCAGAAACTGAAAATTATTACAGTGAAGAGTCTGATGAAGATGAGGAAGAAGGGGAAGAAGATGACACAGACGAAGAATATGAAATCGATTCAATTAGTTTGAATGACGTTCCAGGTGAAGTAAGAATGGCATTGGTTGTTAGACAAGATCTTGGGATGCAAAAAGGTAAGACAGCAGCCCAATGCGCTCACGCAGCATTGGGTTGCTTCCGTATGATTTCCTGTGATCCAAGTCGTAAATCTTACAACCCATCAATGGTTAATAGGTGGTTAAGATGTGGACAAGCAAAGATCACTTTAAAGTGTCCCGATGAAGGCACTATGGATGAATTATACGCATTAGCAATTGCCCTTGGAGTCAATGCTTGTGTCATTCATGATGCCGGAAGAACACAAATCGCTGCCGGTAGTGCAACTGTACTAGGATTAGGACCTGCTCCCAAGGCTGTATTAGATCAAATAACAGGTGAATTAAAATTGTATTAAGGCAATGGGAAGGAAGAAAAAGTTAATACTGCATTTAGAGAAGCTTCTTGTAGGACGAATGAAAGAAATGAACTTGTTGATGACACCTCTTTTATAATTATTATTATTATTACTATATCATCCAATACTTGTATATCTATATTATTTAAACCCACCTTTGGACTACGATCGCATTAACCAAACCAGCATCTTTCAAAGTAGACTGATACTCTTCTATTGGTTTCACTGGGAATGCATGATTTAAGCTAAAGGCCCTTGAATCTGTGGTGTTACTTCCGACGTGGTCATAAAGGAATTGGACGGTATCCGTGGAGTTACAACGCAGCACTTCTCTCTTACCATTAGCATATCTAATTTGTACCGAAGAATCACCCTTTGGTTGATCTTGATGATTTGTGTCCCCCTCATCCTTTTTCTCTGCTTTTGGTTCAGGAACGTTTACAGGTTCTACACTAGAAACATTAGAATCACCTGGTACTGGTGATCCTAATCTTTGACCCTGACCATGGAATCCACCCAACTTCTTCTTTGGTGGTTTGTATGATTCATCCAGTTTTTTATAAACATTGACATCTACCTCTTGACCAAATTCCACATCTAATAGTTTTAATGGTGCTCTACCTTGATTTAATTCATTCAAATAGAAGCTGTTAGCAGGATCATCGTACCTAAACAAGGGACCCTCTCCCACTTGGAAACCTTCTCTCCAGAAAGTAATCTCTCTAGTTACTTTTTTAGGTTTCTCAGGTAAAGTATCTTTAGGAATATCCTCCACTACTCTACTTGGTGTATCGACAACCGATCCCAATCTATAACCTTTACCGGTAAAGTTCTTGGGCTTGGCTCTGGGTTGTTCAGCATCTGATTCCTGCTCAACTTGCTGACCTCCTCTTTTCGCCTTTTCCAACAGGTCTCTAATCAATGAATTAGAATCGTTAGGATCCGCTACTTCCAACCCTGAAGTTTCACCACCGGCAAATGTATTCCTATTCTGATCATCGTCATCGTCATCATCACCTGCAGTTCCTTTTACCATATCTGAAAAAGTCATAAACTTGGGCTTCTCCTTTCCCTTCTCGGCTGCTGACGACGAGGTTGGCCTTGATGAGCCCGCTGGTTGTTGTTGTTCTTGACCTAATGGACGTTGTGGTCGAGGACTAGCTGAAGACTCGAATTCGGATGGGTGACCGCTTAAATCACTAGCCTTGGCTTTTTTCCCACCTTCTGTATCGGCTTCAGCAGCATAATAAGCATTCAGTGATTCACCCAGGTCACCAAATTCCTGCAAATATTGTTGAGCAGTGTTAAAAGAGCAGTTGGCTAATGCCATAAACTGTTGGATATTCTCATCAGGAACACCAGACATGACTAATTGATTGATAGTCTAAAGCGACAGGTTCTCGTTGTATCGATATATACAACTTTTCAATTAGAGAGAGTAAGGTTATGGACCCTTTGAACTGGTTAGATTCATCTTTAATTTAGTTTTTTGATTAAGTTTGCCACCTGAAAAATGAAAAAAATGGAAATTCACAGGCACATGAATTTCATGTGTTCATAGTCACATGATATTGATATTAGCCGCTGATGTTAATCATGAAGGTAGTAATAATAATGGAGAAGCTGGGGTTATAAGTAGCGCGCAAGTATCTTCAGTTTAATTAACGAATGTTGAATGCGTTATATTATACAAGTTAAAAATATTTGAAAAATATATATATATCATGCGAAATTGTAAATACCGATGTTGAATCCCAAAGTTAAAAAATATCAAAAACGCGATTATTTCTTGTACTGCTCACGGAAGTGCTTAGCAGCAGCGACCATATTGGTTAAACTTGCCCTCGTCTCTTCCCATTCTCTAGTCTTTAGACCACAGTCTGGGTTAACCCAGAATTTATCAGCTGGGTAGCTTTTTAGAATGTTTTCGATCTTTAAAATGAACTCCTCCTTTGATGGAACTCTTGGAGAGTGGATATCGAACAAACCTAGACCGATATGGTTTGGATATTCTTTGAATTCGGCAATGTAGTGAGGATCGTCCTTCTTGGAGAATTCAATAGAAACGACATCAGCATCAAGAGCCTTAATGTGGTTAGGATCCAGATCTGAGTAGCAGAAGTGGGAGTGGATTTGAGTTTTGTTTTGTACACCAGAAGTAGCAACTCTGAAAGCTTGGGCAGCCCATTTCAAGTATGCACTTCTCTCTTCACCGGCTCTCAATGGTAAACCTTCTCTGATAGCAGGCTCGTCGACTTGAATAACTTTAATACCAGCAGATTCTAAATCGATAACCTCGTCTCTCAATGCGAGAGCCAATTGTAGTGCTTGAGTCTCTTGATTGACATCGTCTCTTGGGAAAGACCATCTCAAACAAGTAACTGGACCAGTCAACATACCCTTCACAGGCTTGGCGGTGATAGACTGAGCGTAAACAGATTCCTTGACAGACATTGGGTCTGGTCTAGACAAATCACCAACAATGATAGGTGGTCTGACGTATCTAGAACCGTAAGATTGAACCCAACCGTTGATAGTGAAAGTATAACCTTGAATCTTCTCACCGAAATATTGAACCATATCATTTCTTTCAGGTTCACCATGGACAAGGACGTCTAGACCAACTTCTTCTTGGAATCTGATAACTTTTTCAATTTCGGAGTTGATGAACTTCTCGTATTCTTCAGCAGACATGGTACCCTTGACGAATTTGTTTCTGTTAATTCTGATATCCTTGGTTTGAGGAAAAGAACCAATGGTAGTAGTTGGGAACAGTGGTAGGTTGAACACCTTCTTTTGTTCACCTAATCTTTCAGAAAATGGAGCCGCACGAGTAGACAACTTTTCATTGATAGAAGCGACTCTCTTTTGGACGGCTTCATCGTTAGTTCTCTTCGATGCAGCTCTAG
Source organism: Zygosaccharomyces gambellarensis (assembly GCA_030571545.1). Taxonomy (NCBI): domain Eukaryota; kingdom Fungi; phylum Ascomycota; class Saccharomycetes; order Saccharomycetales; family Saccharomycetaceae; genus Zygosaccharomyces; species Zygosaccharomyces gambellarensis. Next base: position 171,791 of record JAJLXU010000008.1, read on the forward strand.
AGGCGACTGATTTAGCATTAGCTTCTAATTCACCTTTCACGTCTTTACCAGAAACGTTTTTGGTAATAATAACGACTTCCTTAACCTTTTGAGTGGCAAAGGAAAACCAGTCCTTAATTTCAGGGTCTAATTTTGGTTCATTTTCTAAATCAACAGGTGTGTGCAACAAAGAGGAAGAGGTTGCCACAACCACTCTGTCAGAGCCCAACTTAGCGATAGCTTTGTTAACTAGTTCAGATGATTTGGCAAAATTGTTCTTCCAAATGTTTCTACCATCAACGATACCAACTGACAGGGTTTGGTTCTTACCGACGATGTCCAAGACCTTGTCAAACTGTTCAGGAGCTCTAACGAAATCAAAGTGTAACCCACCAATTGGCAAATTCTTCAAAGAATCTAAGTTTGGCAAAGTTGTGCCAAAGTAAGTTGCCAAAGTGATCTTAGGCACTCCAGATTGCTTACCCAAGTATTCATAGGACTTCTTGATAGCATCTTGGGCTGATTTTTCCAAATCCAAGACGAGAACTGGCTCATCTAGTTGGACTTCAGTCGCACCAGCAGCCTGCAATTTCGACAAGATCTCCTTATAAAGTGGCAACAATTTGTCCAACAATGACAATGGTTCCAAATCTAGACAACCCTTATCAGCCTTACCCGAAAGCAAGAATGAGACAGGTCCTAATAGAACAGGTCTAGTTTGAATACCCAACTCCTTAGCTTCCAAGAACTCGTCAACTGGCTTTTGTCCATTCAACTTAAATTCTGTAGAATGAGAAAACGTTGGTCTCACATAGTGGTAGTTGGAATCAAACCACTTGACCATTTCCAATGCTGTGACATCCACAGCCTGGCTGCTTTCAGTTGCCTTTCTCTGCAATCCTCTACCCATCGCAAACATAATGTCAAGCAATGGCAAATCGTATTTGGTATAACGTTCAGGAACCACATTGAATAACAATGACAGATCTAAGACTTGATCGTAGTAAGAAAAGTCATTGGATGGAATAATGTCAACACCCGCATCCTTTTGTAACTTCCAGTTGGCAACTCTGATATCCTTACCAACCTTCAATAATTCATCAACTGAAGCCTTACCCTTCCAGTAAGATTCAGTGATCTTTTTCAATTCTCTGTTAGGACCAATTCTTGGGAAACCAAGTACTGCCGATTGAACCATTTTTTATTTAATAGATTTCTTGATTGATATCCTATGTTTCTAGTGATCAAATCTTGTGAAAGGAATTTTTCATGGGTTCTTCGACAACATATGCAGGATGCTGCTCCCCCTTATATACTTGATGAAATGAAAAATTTCCAAGAGTTAGATTATGGGAAGGGCTTGAACGATAACAAAGTAATCACATGCGATGAGGTTGGATGCCAAATATATCTGAATACCAGCGGTCTATTGCATTTATTCAGCTGGAATTACAACAGACAAGAAAAGTGTGGATTCATCTACATTCTACAGTGGCGAAAAAGTATTGCAAGGGGAAACAGTTTCCTGACGAGCAACTGACAATTGTCAATGTGACACCAATTTCCAATTGACAATTGGCAATCGTCAATTGCCAATTCAGTTCAAAAGGACCTTCTTCTATGAATTAATTGTGGTTAACATGATTAGTGTAAAAGAAGTCATCATTTGAATATCTAAAAAACACCGATCGGTGTTAAATGTCGCGTGCGTGTCTTTTTGGTTCCACCACAGTTTTGAAGCCACACTATAATGGCACGTGCTTAAATTTTTATTTTTATGTGCTGAATTACGTCTTAAATAGTTCTCAACAGTCTTTTTCTCAGCCTGCTTTTCAATGGTAGTTCTTTTGCCGCCATCGGTCAATAATCTGATGGGCGCTCTTGGTCACATGATCGGGAGTGCGGCGCTATCACCTTAGTAGCTTTATTAATAAGAGGAAAGCGGCTAAGTAATGGAACTAGAGAGCACTCTCAGGAGCCGGTTACCATTATTACTGCGTTGTCCGTATTTCCGTTCTTGGGTTCTTCTTCTTCTTCTTCTTCTCCTAGTCCGGGTAGTAGAAAATGTTTTGATATCAAGATCATCTACATCAAGTATGATAATCACTATTGAACAGGTTTAGAAGATGAGCAGGGGAGTCTTCTTTGTCCAAGAAGTAGTGGCCGCTTATCATCAGGATGGGCAAGGCTGCAGGTTCATCAGAAACGGATTACAAAAAGATCCTATCGAGAAACGATGAATTAGTTAAGCAAGAGACGACTTTAAAGAAGGAATATACAACGTTGTTGAGAAAGATTTCGAGTTTGTGTGCTGTATTGGATCAGTTAGAGGGAAATACACCTGAAGACGAGCCCCGTTTAATCTCTGAACGATCTCTAAGAAGGGTACCTGCATTTCAATGGCATAATGATCAAATAGATCTTTTGAGGAGCATGTCTCAGGAGAAGCAGGAAATAACCATGCCAGCAGAGCTGATAGATTCCTATAAACTGTACAAGGATACTCCTTTATTACATAGGGATGTACAATAGAACAGCCGACTTTGGTAGCGAAAAAAAAAAAAAAAAAATTGATAATAATAATAATAATTAACATTACTTCGTATTTATCCTTCGTCTCTCATTTCTAATTACATTTTCTAACGCCTTCTTGTTTATAAAAAGTCCACAAAGGAATTTGCGAACATGAGGTTTGAATCTGTACTGAGCCATCATGTCAAGGATCTTGTTGAACATTATCTCATTTTCAAATAGACTTGATCCGTATCTTTTGTTTAGCTCTGTAATTCCCTTGATTGCATTTCCAGATAAAATGTGATTACCCAATTGTGATACAATTGTTGATAATTCATCCATTATTCTCTCCTCCTCGCTATTGTACTGGCGTTGTTGATTCAATATTGTCTTGGTGTAATACCTCTCTTCGGTCTTAATTAAATCTTGAAGTGATCCATCTTCCAAGGGGTTTTCCATCATGGTCTTTTCGTTGAGTAAAACACTTAGATTCAAATTGATTGGTTTAACGTCTCCAATCATACTACCGAATTTAGTATCGAATTCTATTATTGGCTCCCGATATTCACCTTTTGCAATCCAACGTTTCTCATTATAGGATAGAAATATATCTAAACGACTTGGAAATGTTATGCCCATTGGTAAACCCTGCACGTTGAGACAACAGCCCCACCCCATTTCGTCTAGGATCTCACATCCCTCAGTTGTTTTACTGATTAATCCCAATGCCAATAGGGCTGTAAATCGTACAGAGGTAACGCTAGCATGGTAGGCAATTTGAATAATATCTTCCACGACTGCATATTCATCTAAGAGTCCTACACCTAGCATCGTTGATCCAATGTATCCGACGCACCACAACGCAGATTTCAACTGTATAATATCATTGACAGGTGCGTCTTCTGGGGAACTTAAAGTTTGTCTGAACGCCTTGACGATACTAATAAACGTAGTTAAATCTCTGCTTTGTGAAATTAAGGTTATTCCATCTTCCGTTTTGGCGAGACTCTCGTAAAAATGTTGAGGTAAGCGATCGACACCTGTCATTCTTCTTGAAGATGTACTGAAGCTACCATGTTGGTTGTAATTCAGGAAATTTTCCACGAGAAATACGTACTCTTTATTCTTGGTTGCCAACCAAGACTTTCTCTCCTCCTGTACAAAATTGATTTCATTGAGGAGTTGAAATCCATTCTTAGTACCGAGGAGTTCAAAAATGATTGGTGAGCGGATGAAAACGAGTTGGTTGAGAGACATTTGTAGTAAAGATCCCAATGTATGTGAGCTTTCGTTTTTCACGGCATATTCATATAATGCTTGATCAGCAATGGCCACAACTTGAGGATTTAAATCGTACAACTGTCTCGTTAGTATCTCTACAATATATCCCCTAAAAAGATCGTTACTTTCCAATGTCTCAAAATCTTGGGTAGATACATCATCCAATGCAGACAAATTTTTTAATTTATCACCAAAATATTCGGTTGCCTTGGTTCTAATCAGTGTATCTGCATTGACCAGAGCCTTACCCATGATGGTTCTGCAATGAGGTGAATATCTCAGATCTAATTCAGGTAGTGTTAGAAGTAAATATTGAGAAGAGATCTTGGAATTTGGTTCAAACATTTTATAAATTACCGTAAAAAAGTTCCATCTCTTTAACACGGCTATTCCATTGTCTGATTGAGTCAGAATACCGATGAACTTGAAGTAACTGATAACCATTTTCGAAGATAAATACCTTAAGTTGAAAATATTTCCGGCTGTGTGTCCCTCCATGGCCCTAAATAGCAGTGAAGCTAGCTGAGGGATAATCTTCGTATCATCCATAAAGATTCTCATACCTACATTGGATGAAGTAAGCATGTGGAAAAACTGGCAGCCTGCCTGGACGTATCTTTGCGAAAGTCTAGTTCCTTGATTAACGTTAGCGAATCTCATTCTTAATGGTCTATAAAAGATTAGAAGCCTTCTTATGAATTTTGTGGATTTGACTAATTCATCCAGATGTTTATCATTAAGTAAAGGACCTTCTAAAAGTTCTTGGATGACATTCCAATTCCAGAATGTAAATTCCTTAGTTTGTAGGACCTTTGAATCAAAAACCATTTTTCGGAATTTAATGTCATCTACTTCACGATTTAAGGTACCCGCCGTTATATTCTGTGAAAAGCTCTTTACTGGCTTACCATAATCAATCCCAGCAACACCCAGTTTATTTCTATTTCGATTCATGACGTAAGTCATCTTACCAAATTGATAGGTCTCATCATAAATAAGTGGGTCCCAAGTAAGCGGTAGCCCTTTAATATCAAAGACATTTATGTCCAACAAATTTGCTGCCAGATTGATATATTCTGACAACAATAACCTCCCCTTTGAAATTAATGACGAGCTCACACTCTGTTCGTTTTTCTGATCCAAAAGTGTCCAAATCTGTTCTACGAAATTACTATGATACATCATCAGGACTAAAAGCGCTATGTGCTGATTGATGAGCATAGACTCCCTAGAAAAATGTAGAGAAATTTGTTTGAAATTAGCTTTGTTCTGGTCGTAGGAAAGTGGCTTTACCCTAAGAATATCCAAGAATATGTCTATCAAATATTGTGCACACATGGGCACTTGAAAGAATGATAAAAGCTCTCTTAATGGTTTGAAATTGTCCATCGAAAATAGCATGAAGCCGTTGTAATCTTTAAGTGTCTTAGTGATCAACAAACAAGTGTTTTGCATCTTTTCCACGTTTAAAGCTGATTTGGCGTTGGTATCTGAGAAACTTGTAACAAGTACTGATATGTCGAAATCATTTAAAAAATGGACTCTGGTAGCGTGCATGGACATCAACTGTAAAACCGTCTCAAGTGTTACGGAAGCTATGGAAAACGATGAAAAATCTAGTAATATCCCTTCCAGCACTCTCATACCATTACACTGACTCACTACCTCTGGCCTTACAAAACAAAGTTCCAGCAATGTCTCCAAGGCCATACTCCGTAAAGGATCATCTTGCTTTTCCACACAACTGATAACAGCTTGCGCTATCCCTATTGTGATACCGGCCCGATATTCTAAGAAAGTTCTCACCAACCTCAATGCCTGCTCCCTTTCCATTTGGAATGAAAAATCGTTGGAAAAGGACATTATTAGGAAAACGTCTATATGAAGTCGGAGCATTTCCTCGATGAAGTCCTCACCATCGACAAGATATCGACATATACGATACCCGCATGACACTATGACTCTATCCTCATTTAAGAGCATTGACTGTATTGTGTATATGAACGAATCCAGGAGTAAATTACTCCTTATCACCGGATGCTGCTTTAGAAGAGCCACCAGACCATTTGATTTTTTTAGTACAAAATCCACCGAACAATTTGTATCCTGAAGAGATTGCATATATCCACTAACAAGCCAAGTAGCTGTTTCAATGCTCTTAGCATTGGGTTCTTCCTCATCACTATCAGTGGGTATATCCGATGAATGTTCATCAGTCAGTGCTTCCAATTCTTCCTTATTTTGGGAGCTTTTCAGAGTATAATTATCCTCCTGTGGAATGGGACTATCATATCCCATGAGAGTTTGTTCCAAGGAATGCTCTTTCACGGACTCTTGCGGTGATCTAAGCCCTATGGGCAAATCATCTCTTGCGAACTGTTTAGAATGATCTCGTGTAGAATATAATTCTCTCGATTTCTTGGTATTCTCAAATTGCTGCTTTAAATCTGCAATCTGCTTGTCAATTCTCTTAATAGATTTATCCAATTCACGAATCTGCGTATTAGCCCTTATACGCAAAGAATGCTTCTGTAAATGGTCGGTAGAATACGCACCAGAGTAAATCTCAGATCCTGTAGAGTCTCTTATATGCTCTGCCTCTTCCTTGTTTCTTCGAGTTTCGTTTAACTGCTGTTGCAACTGATTTATCTCTGCTTTTAAGCCTTGTAATGCCTTGTTCAAACTTGTTGTGGGCCTTTTCCCCTGTAACGGACTCGCAGGTGACGGTGGCACGCTATCCAATCTCTTGGTCGAGAGGAAAGAAGTAGATAGAACTAGTTTCTGTCGTTGCTTCTTCCCATTATTATTATTAGTAGTATTAGTATTATTAGTGTTAGTAGTATTATTATTATTGCCGTTGTTATAGCTATGGTTGCTATTGTTGTTGGTACTGACAGGGTTTAAAACATTGGGACTACTACTGCCATTGAAGGTTCCATTAGATCCATTTGTGGGTAAAGTGTTCAATGTGCTCGCACGGGAACGTTCTTCAACATCATTCGGGCTACTACTTTGTAGGCTGTTTTGCACCGTGTTCATATCCTAAAGGCCAGTTAGACTCTTCGGAACACTCCTGTGGCCTTGTATGATCTACTAGCAACCTATTACTTTAGTTTTCCTTGACGAAGTTAACTTTACCAATACTTCTGATCTCGGATTCATTTCATCTTGGAATATATCGCCTTGTATATAGCTATGTACAGGTCATCTGAATATCAGGTGCTAATATAAAACAGATAAAGGACTGCTAGAGTGCCTATAAGAATGGTTCTGCGATTAATTTGCCCTCAGCTCTTGTCATTAGAGGTCAGAATCTGTTCCAATTGGTCTACGACTTGTGCAGTTTCTTTGTCCATCGGTAACTGCGATGGATCTGACTCTTGACCCATGAGTCTTTTTAATTTGAAACTGAATTCTGGGAAGGTAGATATATCTGCAATCCAGCATGCTCCAAATATCATCATAGTAAGACCCCCAGTCGCCAATCCTGTGCCCAAAACAAGTGCACTAGCAGCTTCTCCTCTGTATGAGAATGGCGGAGGTCTATAGTTTAATTGAAACATATTGGGTATATCTGGGTCCTCATGGTTAGTATTTCGCACTGATCAAAGCATTCTTAGTCGCAATCTAACATACATTTCCTGCCTAACGTTCCCCTGTATGCTAATCTGCAGGATACAAGAGTCAATGCTGTCGCTCCGAAGAATCTAAGCATTTGTTGCTTACGTCTCAGCTTATATTCATTGCTGAAGGCAGATATCTGCCTCTCGGAGAGTTGGAGACCATCCATCTGATTATTCACTTTTCTAATTCTTATACTACCAGTCGTTGTAGTTGAATATATAGTGAAATTGAGCTTTTTGATCATTTAAAAAAAAACTACAAGCTCATCATCACGAAGAAGTGAAAAGAACACACACTATCGAGTATGCATCCTCAGTTGGAAGCTAAGAGATTTAACAGTTGTGTCGACTTCATCCAGGCATTAGATCAGTGCCATCAAAAGGAGTACTACAAGAGACTATTTGGTCTATGTGATATTGAAAAGGAAGCACTATCTAGATGCCTTCATGAAGCCAGAAAAAGTGGTGAAAAGGAGCAGATAGCTATCATGAGAGAAAAGCGTAAGGCTGTTGAAGGTAAATGGAAGCAGATGGAAGAGGAAGAGTACGGTGAAGACTTGGTTCTCAAAAAGTTGCTGCAGAGACATCCTGACAAGCTCAAAGATCCTAAGCAATGAGGAGGGGAATTAGTAGAAGAGACTTAATATTATACCGTGTAAATAATGCTGTGTACGACTATTTTCATTTCAATCCTGTCTGGTTCTTAGATATTTCTTGACCACTTTATCCTTTTGGATGATGTATACAACTGCCCCCCATCCTGAAAGGGCGTCACGATCCACAGCGTTTAACAACGATTGGCTGATGGTTTCGAAAAGATCTTCGGGCTCCAAATTTGGTTCGTAAAGAGATTCACACATACCAAATAATTGATCTGAAGCTGTACCACTAACAATGAAATCTTTTGCCTCATCAATACATCCAATCATATCAAATCCTGCAATAAATGGTTTACCACTCTTTGAATTGATACCCGCCACTACAGGTCCCACAAAGAATGGTCCGAATCTCCTTTCATAAAGTGACGAGGATACCAGCTGCGTAAATGTTTCTGGTTCAATTGGTCTATCCTCTCTTAACTTGTAAAGGTTGGTCTTATAACGGAAGGTTTCACTCAAGGTAGTAACATCTGTGGCTAATCCTGTAAGTCCAAAAAATACATGGCCATATCTAAAGATCTTTTCAAAATTGTTGGCAACTCCAAGTGATTGCATACCTAGACGTAGATCGCATGCGATGGCTACACAATCCTTACCGGTCATGGCGACACAAACACCACCGTTAATCGTACTGGGATCACTCATCTTAAAACTTGATATGTACTTCTAATAATTATAACCTTGATACCTCTCAAAGAACCTATTTAGAGTGACAGTGAGTAGTCGTTGTATACTTAAATGATAGTACTCGAGGTTTAGGTTCGCCACCATTTACAGGCCCTTTAGAAAAGAGCGAATGAAAATTCGGAGGCACGTGATTTATATGGACTATAAGTTACAACAGTATAAGATATATATACTATATTTACAATGTTTCTAGAATTTTATTAATGCAAATGGCATGCTCATCACTAATTGGTGTTCTCCTGAATCAGTTTCAGAGCTGCCAAATAGATGGAGGTTCTTTCGTTGAGCTCATTTAGGTATAGATATTTTTTATTCCAATTGTCCATTGCCTTGTCGAAGTTTCTTGTACGTTGCCAAACGGAAATCATTGACGGTTTCACCCTGTTATGGGAGTCGATATTTTGCTGTAAATATTCTGCAAAGTCATTCAAGACTTTTATCTTCCCGAGCATATCAGTTTTCTCTGTGTAGTTTTCTTGTTCGCTGTAAAGATGGCCAATTGATAGTAGTGGTCTCCACTCAGTGAGGCAGGCTTGTTCGAGAGCTTCGGGACATTGGCCTTTGGAAAGTACTTGTGGGCTCCAGCCGTTTTCCTCGTTGGAAACAATCTCGAATTGAGCCGAGGGCACTGGTGTTAGACGCGCAGCCCAAAAATTTACAGATTGGACGAACTTTTGGGCTTCTTGGACACTTGAAGTTTGAAATTCTAACACTGTTTTATCTCTATGCAGGGCTTCCGGTATGGTCACTGTAAAATTACCTCTCTGGTTTAGGTCGTCACTACAAGAAGCAGCCTGGCTGCTATTCACAACGACGTTGTCTTGCACTAAGGTGGCCACAGCTTCGTACAGTGAGCAAACGAAATAGTAGTCGCTGGCTTTTTTCAACACTTCCAGACCCTCTAATGTATTCTGAGGACCTATACTAGGTGGATAGTCTCTGAAAACGTAAATTCTCCCCTCGTATACCCTACATCGAACGTTAACCCATTTAGTGCTGTCGTCAAAAAACGCAATTGGGGGTCTGTTTCCATGCAACAGTGACTTGGACTTGGACTTGGACTTGGACTTGGATCTTGTAATCCATCGCAGTAATCCACCGGCAGAAGACGGTATACGTGGATGTGTAGCCTTTTGCGCAGCCGATCTATCGCCAGAAGGTAACACCATGTTGCGCTCATTGATCTTTATGCCTGAATCCATGCACCATGAGGTGCCGTTACTAAAGGAAAATGATTCGTCAAATGGTTCCTTGTGGTAAAGGCGCGGTAATGGTTTGTTGTTATGGAACCTCCAATTGGAGGTATAATGAGATTCCCTCTTCGCAGAGGCTGATGAGCCTGATGAGACAGAGACGTCATCATCCGATGAACTGTTATCTGCACTGCTATTCGTTTGAGAACTAGTAGAAAGTTTGGAACTTCTTCTTCCGAGTCTCAGCTTGCCTTCTCTGGAATTTTTAGGGTCTCTGCCTGTCTTTTTGTTGTCGTCTCTATTTAACAGCGGCAGGGACATATGTTTGAGTGCATCATAATAGACACCTAGTTCTTCACGAATGTCTAACTCATGTCCCTCCAAATTAAAACCAGTTTTGTCTGCTTCTCTTTCCACAGCATACAACGTATTCTCTATGAATTCTTCCTTGGAAAACTTCGACTGGCTATTCTCTGCATTATGTAAGTCAGAGTTTAAAATCAACAGCGAGAAAAGGACAATGTGACATAGCTTGTAATGGAAACCCCAGTGTGTCGTGGGGTTTGCAGTAGTCCATCCTATGCTCAGTTCTTCCAAAATACGGTCAATCGCTTGAGCTTCGGCAATAAAATAGACTTTTATTACCAGTTTATAAAGCGCCAAGAGTAAGGAGTTTGGTAGTGGTTCCAACTGTGCAATAAACTTTTGTAGAATCCTACGATTTTCCTTGGCACCCAGAAAATTAGCGTATTCCTTGTAGCTAACTTTGTCGTATATTCCCTGGATAATATCAACTGCTATTTTTTGAGCTTCTTTATCCCACAGGTCCACCACTTGTTTATCCTGAAATTCTTTTTCTTCCCTAGCTTTCCTTCTTCTTGCATCTTCTTCTATAAGCAATCTTTCCTCTTCTGCTGTTAATCTTCTTTCACGTTCTGCTTTTCTTCTGTCCATCTCTTTCTGCTTCAAAGCAGCTTCCTGCTGGGCGTTCAACTTGTCCTCACCTTTAACTCTTGGCAATGACCTTGTTTTTGCTAATTCTTCCGCTTTTGCTCGAACCTCTGCTCTAGCTCGAGCTCCTTGTGATCCAACCAGCCTTTCGGCTTCTGCTCTTGCCCTTTCCCGTGTTAATTCATCTTCTTCAGCCTGATTCTGTGCCCATAATACGCTCTGCCTCTTGGCTCTCACTGTATGACCTTCTCCAGCACTCCTCCCATTTCGTGAAGGCCTGGGCTCAATACGTAGATCTGAACTAACATGCCAATCTTCATATTCTGTGTTAATTTCATCAGAATTATCACCTTCCCTCTCTACAATCATGTGTATATTTTGCATTTTGGGTGACACTATCAAACGAGGACTTGCAGCAGCTACTTCTGTAACGGACGGTTTTGAAAAGATATCTGAAGAGTCGTCGTCCTCTTTTTCTCCTCCTCCATCTGCTCCAAATTTTCCCGGCATCTTTCGGAAATCTAGATCAATCCCAGTGTGTCGAGGTCGTATATCATTCATCTTTTTTGAATCTTCTCTGCTTCTTGTCTGTTTGCTGTGATGATGATGATATTTGATTACTTTGAAAAGAGAGATGATGACTACTGGCCTATGGAATCATGGGAAAAAAATACAAGATGAACGCCTCCTGTGAAAAATCGACCATCTATCTGAAGAATATAGGTTCAATTGACTGATATATTTGGCGAATATATACTGTCAATACTTCTCTTCTCGTATGACTGTAGTAAGAGGGTTTTTAATGCATGATTTACGGTGATTTACGTTTTTGAAATTTAGCTGAAAACGCCAAGAAATTGAAGCAGTAATGGGAATTATCAAGAATAATGCAGAGGAATTGCATCAATATACCATATTACTCATTTCCTAGGGTTTCCTGGTATTCTGAGAGAAGGAAAGTGGAACAGAGGAGTCAAAAGAAATCTTATTTCCAACTGCAGTCGAATCTTTCTGAAAAAGCGACGCCCTGTGCAGAAAGGTACAGGTTGCTAATCTAACAAGGCATTCTAACCGGACACCACCTAAATCTAGGAAGGCATCGAGCACACAGGATTGAGTTCTGAGGTTGAAGGAAGAGTACTGCAATTCTGCATCACGTGCCTCGTATCACATGCTTGGCCTCATCGAAGTCACCACGAAAAGAGTCGTAGCAGACGGTAGTAGGAGGACTAATTACATTCTAAATAGCACTGGCACTATTACTTCTGTTACCAAATACCATATAGTGTTTTCATCTATATATCACGTGATTGTTGTGAAGAACGTATAAAGTGATCTCAGAGGGCATCTTTGCAGTATTACCGATTCTAGCGGCTGTGAAACCCTCTCAACCCAGCAAGCATGGCTACCTTCAGAATGCGCAGTTTTCGGGGAATCTAATGGTGTACTTACTATGTGGATTCATCGGCTTTTTATTAGAAAAAAATTTTCACGCGTCGCGTCATTGCCCAAACTAGACGAAGCAATGGGAATAAAACATCGCATATTCAAACAAGAACCATTCCATCAAGACCAGAGGTGAAATCGAAGTAAAAGATGTCAGAAGTCCATCCTCTACAGGTTCAACACGAACGATTACACGAACAAGCTCTACAAGAGTCAGCAAACGCAGCTTCTCTTTTATCAACAGCTCCACTAGATCCATCTTCAATGCCTCATTCACAGACAGAGAGTGTGAACCGCCAGAGTATAGAACCTAGCGGTGGTGTAGATGTGCCAACAGCAGCAGTAGATTCAGGCGGTAGTGCTAATGCTGGTGGTAGTGCAGTAAATGGTACTGCTTACGCCAGAAGTGCTGCTGGATCAGTTAACCCGGAACCTGATTCTTTGCCACCAGGAGTTCAAGACGAACAAGAGATGGAAGACGATATGGCACTGGCGTCATTTGTACCATTAGAAAAGTTGCAGGTCAACGGTATTACTTCTTCGGATCTCAAGAAACTGCGTGAAACAGGGATACATACCGTTGAGGCAGTTGCGTATGCTCCTAGAAAGCAACTCATGGAAGTTAAGGGTATATCTGAAGCTAAGGCAGATCGACTACTAAATGAGGCTGCTAGACTAGTTCCTATGGGGTTTGTTACTGCAGCAGATTTCCATCTACGCCGTTCAGAAATGATTTGTTTAACGACTGGTTCCAAAAATCTAGACACTTTGTTAGGTGGTGGTGTGGAAACGGGGTCTATTACGGAATTATTTGGTGAATTCAGAACTGGTAAATCGCAACTGTGCCATACATTGGCAGTTACATGCCAAATACCACTAGATATAGGCGGTGGTGAAGGTAAATGTCTTTATATTGATACTGAGGGTACTTTTAGACCTGTGCGATTGGTTTCTATTGCTCAGAGATTTGGTTTAGATCCGGATGATGCGCTGAACAATGTTGCATATGCAAGAGCATATAATGCAGACCATCAAATACGACTCCTCGATGCGGCGGCACAGATGATGAGTGAATCGAGATTCTCCCTGATAGTGGTCGATTCGGTGATGGCTTTATACAGAACCGATTTCTCCGGTAGAGGTGAATTAAGTGCGCGTCAAATGCATCTCGCCAAATTCATGAGAGCCTTGCAGAGGCTAGCAGATCAATTCGGCGTTGCAGTCGTTGTGACAAACCAGGTTGTAGCTCAAGTGGATGGTGGTATGACCTTCAATCCAGATCCAAAGAAACCAATCGGTGGTAATATCATGGCACATTCTTCAACAACGAGGCTAGGTTTCAGAAAGGGTAAGGGCTGTCAGAGATTGTGCAAGGTCGTGGATTCCCCATGTCTACCAGAAGCAGATTGTGTTTTTGCCATTTACGAAGACGGTGTTGGTGATCCAAGGGAAGAAGACGAGTAAGTTATCTAAGGAGCAGTGCGAGAATGTATCTCGAGCTTAGTCTACCATATATGTGTCGGGGAAAGAGCTGGAAACACTAAAAGGGCTTTATTCCAGCTATGTAATCCTTTATATATTATGTATTGGCCGTCAAGGGAGTTTTATGCCGGTTTATCTCATCTCATCGCTCGTGTGTTTAGATTTACGTGTCGCGTCAAGGTGCGAGTTTCTAAATACATCTTTTGTGACAAGAAATTTCAAGAAATATTAAAACTCGGATCTTTGAATGTCTAAATTGGAAGCAAAAAGTAGGAGGAACCTGTGGGAGGCCTCGTTTATTGAATATTGATGAGTGCTGCTGCTGCTGCTGCTGCCCCTGTCCCTAAAACCGTTACTGGAGCAGAAGCCATGCATCCATACAAGAGACATTTTCTCAAATCCCAGAGCTATGTGTTTGAAGATCCTGGAGAACCATCGTCAACTACTAATTCGGCTGAAGAATTTGCTAGTGCCAGACTATCTCCATCGCCTGTGCTGAGAGCACCTGTACAGCCGGTTGCTAAATCGCCATCACCACCATCCCCTCAGTTTCACTCCTATGGCGATGATACTAGGTGGCTGCAGACTGTTGGGCCACCACCAAGACCTGAGACCGTTAGACAACAGTCTTCTTCATCGCTTGCTTCATCTGATGAAGGACAAGGATTTCTGTCAAATCCGTCGGATAGTTCAAGCCAGTTGCATGGTACTGGTACTGGTGGTCCTGCTGGATACCACAGAAACAAATCTGTATCTGTTGATCTTTCTCATTTGTATATGGTCAATAGTAGCCTCGACACTCAATTGACTTCGACGAACGAGTCTGCAGCTGATGTGTCACATCAATTGGTGAGTCGTTATTTGGGACCTGGAAGTAATACTTCCCTGGTATCGCGTCTCAAGACTATTGACATGTACAGACAGAACGTTAAAAAATCCAAGGATGCTAGCATTTTGTTCAATTATGCCCAATACATGTTACAAACTGCATTAACCATGGAATCATCCAATACTCTGGTGGAAAGTAATCATGATGGTGAAAGCATGACACAGGCCCAGTTAAAGAAGAAATTCTTGAAAGAGGGCCAACACTATTTGAAAAAGCTGAGTGCAAAGGGTTACTCAGATGCTCAATATTTGCTGGGTGATGCCTATGCAGCAGGAGCGTTTGGTAAAGTGGAGAATAGGGAAGCATTTACTTTGTTTCAAGCGGCTGCTAAGCATGGTCATGTTGAAAGTGCTTACAGAACAGCTCATTGTTTTGAAGAGGGTCTAGGTACGACAAGAGACGCCAGGAAGGCGCTCGACTTTTTGAAATTTTCTGCAAGTAGAAATCATCCATCCGCAATGTACAAGTTGGGACTTTATTCGTTTTATGGTCGTATGGGTTTAGGTAACGATGTTAATACGAAGCAAAATGGTATTAAATGGCTGTCTCGTGCATCCGCTAGGGCTAATGATTTGACTTGTGCAGCACCTTACGAATTAGCAAAAGTTTATCAAAACGGTTTCTTGGATATTGTGATTCCCGACGAAAAATATGCAATGGAGTTATACATTCAAGCTGCCTCCCTGGGTCATATGCCTTCATCTACACTATTGGGTCAAGTTTATGAGACCGGTAATGGTATAGTACCACAAGATACAAGTCTTTCAGTCCATTACTATACGCAAGCAGCTCTCAGAGGTGACCCAATCGCAATGCTTGCTCTGTGCGCTTGGTACTTATTAGGTGCTGAACCTGCCTTTAGTAAAGATGAAAGTGAAGCGTTTCAATGGGCATTAAGAGCTGCAACTGCTGGTTATCCAAAGGCTCAATTTACGTTAGGATATTTCTATGAAAAAGGTAAAGGTTGTGAACCCAATGAAGTTTATGCGTTGAAATGGTATGAAAAGGCAGCACAAAATGATGATAACCGTGCTATTAGTAAATTAAAAGCAATGGGTAAAGATGATAGAATACCTGTTAACAAAAAGAAAAATCATAGAAAATCAAAAAGTGTCAATACCATTAGTTTGTTTAAAAACTTGGATGGTGATGATTCATCTACTTACTCGATGAGAAATGCTTCAAGTCCAGGGTTATTCTCCAATACTACACCTCAACCGCAAAATTCATCAAATGGCAGTGGAAGTGGATTTAAAGTTATAAGTGACCAATCTACATCCACTGCCGGAGTAGCAAATAATAAAAGTGCGCAGAGCGCACCTCCCTCATCTCACAGTAAAAATTCTGAAATCAATAGGTTTCAAACCCAACCTGCTGCTCTATCTTTACCAAAGGCCGGGAGTTCAACTGCAGGTGATAATAAGGACGGGAAGAAGAAAGATTGTATCGTAATGTAATGTTAACCTCTGAAAAAATTGAAAACCAATCGGCTTGAAAAGGTAAAATCCCGAATAAAAGTAAATTGCAAGACAACTCCGGGAAAAATGCATAGCGACCACGGATAATAGTAGACCTTTTTGTCTTCATCCCTTTATCTCTTAATCATGGAAATTATGAAATCCTATCGGTTCCCAGAAATGAATGAAATTATTGGTTTCCTTCCGTTCTTATCATTATTACTATTGTTATTATTGGCATATTCCTTTTTTTTTTTTTTTTTCCCAAAGTGATAGGTTCGTCGCTTATTCATTTCAACATTCTAATTGTGCAAGTGGTACAACAGATCGATCGCACTTTTATTAAAAGGAGGATTTTTTATGTTATTTTATAATTAATTATTTAATGGACAATCATACCCACTTTTGAGCACAGGAAATTTAATTTTAGGATATGTAGGGTACAACCAGATCACTACTCTAAAATGCAAGTAATTCATTCCTTACATAGTTGAGCAAAATTCAGTACGTCAATACACTAAGATTTTTTTTTTTCTTTTCTTCTAAATTAAAACATATATCAAATCAACGGATTTCATCTCTAGTAATACAAATTTTCTTATCAGATTGGTCTTCACCTATATTTTCCTTGTCGTTCCTATTGGGTGGTTCCAAAGTAAATCTCCGTTTTAAATTATTAGTACCAAAACTTATGGAATTTTTCTTGTTGTCTGCCGGTAAAGTATGCGATCTTTTGGCGCTCGAATTGATACTTTTTGGTACCAGTACTTTTGGTAAAGGCTGATCAGGTACTGGCATTGGAGTACTGGGACTAAAGGTTGAAATTTGAGTCATGGCATCTCCATTTTGCAACACTTCAGCTTGCGGAAAATCTTCCTTTATTTTGTAAGCACCATAATCTTCTGGGCTGTCCAACTGTGGCAGGTCTCTTATTACATTTTTATCGATATCAACTTTAATATTGGGTTTTTTCACCTCAACTAGATATTCATTGGTCCTATCAAGACCAGAAATGACCGAGTTTACTCTTTCAAAAGAGCCGGAAAATTGATTGGCTTGTTCCCGGAAATGCTGAGGTGCATTTTTTTGGCACGTTTGGGTTATGAAATTGGATAAACTTTCTAAGTTTAACAGGGCTGTCTTTAATTGGGCTTCATCACGTTGGATACTCTTTTGTATTTTCTGGCGAGCTTCGTTAACGAGACTTTTCACATCATTGCCTAAAGATTCAGCGCCCCATGATATTTGGACATTGAGGTTCTTCAATAATTTTAAAAGCCTCTTGGAAGAATCTTCATTGCATTTTGCCGTTAACTTTTCCAAAAACTCTTGAAATGAAGCTTTGATAGATTGATAATTGACAATTTTATTCAATTTTTCTGCTTTTTGTTGCCCTAGCAAACCATATTGTCTTTTGAATACTTGAAGTGATTTGTCGATAGAAACTAGAGAGTCTGCACTCTGTTTATTTATGCCGCCAACATCTAAAATGTACTCAGCATTCATCTGTTCTTTGGTTCTTGCTAATACAGTAGATGATTTTTCCAGCATTTGATCATCCAGAGTTTTATGGCGTCTTTCAGAACTTTTTAGGGCTGCGATTGTCTCTTGTAAGATCTCATCTCTTTCTTTGACTAAATGCTGCTTGAAATACGATTGCAAAGACTCCAGTTGTTCGTTTGATTCCTTTAAAGCGCTCGACTTTTTCGATAATTCATTTTCCAAGAAGTGAAGACGTTGTCTTTCTACTTGAACCAAAGCTAAAGCGTCATCTGTATATTGATCACCATATCTCTTTAATGCAATCACTTCTGAGATAGATGTATCCTTTAATTGACTCCAAACCTTTTCGAGCGAGCCCTCTAAATGTTCAATGTATCTGCACAATTGTCTCCCGCAACTCTCTACAATGTCCTTATGAGCCTGGTAAACAGCCTCAGTTTCCTTTTTCCAAGGTTTGCGAAGGTTATGCAAAACGTGGGTTAAGGAATCATGCATCGTTTGAAATTGTTCGAGAGAATCTGTTATATTTAGTGCCAGCAAGTCCTCTCTAGAATTATTAAGCTTGGATATAGCGCTTTTTTCAAAATTTAAGAGTATCATGGAGGAGGATTCTTTGAAACCTGAAATCCACGAATTTAACTCTGTTTTTAGGTCAGTTAATTCTTCTGAGCGCTCGGCAATCGTTGTTAGCGTCTTGGATATAAGTTCGGCGTTATTAAGTGCGCTATTTGAATTTTTATCACGCTCTAACCTCAGTGATTCCATGAGTAATAAGTTATTTGAATGAATTCGGTCAATTTTAGATGCATGCTCTTTGCAAGCCTTGTGGTATTTCTCAAAAGTTTCGAGAATAAATTTCTTTTGAACTCTCAAGAAATCACAAATTTTTTGAGACTCTTGAAATTGTCTGTGTGCTTCTTTACTTAATTCGGTTTGTTCAACGTATTTTTCCTTGAATCTTTTAATCTGTTCCCCCATGTTTTGAATAACAACTTTCTGTTCTTCTACAAGTAGACTATTGCTCTCATAAAGATCATACTGCTCTTGTGTAATGTACATACCTTCCCTTTGTCGTGATGCCTTTAATTCTTGTCGTAACCGCTCTATTTCATGAATATATTCCATAATGCATGAATCTTTGGACATTGATTGATTAACTTGAGGAGTATTCTTAATTGACTTTGCCCTTGTTGCATATTCCAATGTACTTACGGTTTCATCCATTGATATTCGAGCCGGAGAGATCGTAGCTATAATGCATGTTTTTGTTTTGCCGCCAAGGGAATCTTGTAGAAGTCGGGTCAATTTAGATCCTCTATAGGGGATATGAGATGAGTGTTCCACTAACGCATTAATTACTCTTCCCAATGTTAAAAGTGATTTGTTAATTAAACCTGCCTCTTGAGCTCTCATGTTTTCTGCACCTGATCGATTTATATTTTCACTTCCGGCCAAATCCACTAAATTTAATTTACCAATTTTCACATATTGTTCCCCGCTAACAGGATCAGTCCTAGCCACATGCGTCACTATAGTGAAAATTGTATGAGATCTGGAGGATAAATCGTTACATTTGGTGGCCGCCACTTTTCTCTTAAGGGATCCCCTAGTCAGTAGTTGCAGACCTTCATATGCTGATTTGATATACCTTTCTTCCATTCCTTTTACTGTGATTGATGAAGATGACGATGAACAGTTACTGGCAGAAGATACAGTAGCTCCTGATAAAGTCGGTGCTCTTGTCTTAGATTTTGCCATTTTAACATGGCTCATGCCATTGTTATTATTATTAGCATTCGGGTGGTTGTTATCAAATATCCTTATGTTATCCTCATCACTGTCATTATCCGCCAACAGGTCCTTAAGTTTCTCGTTGTATAGTTCGAGAAAAGATATTTTGACGGAATGCTCTGTATTTTCCTTCGACAGCTCTTTGAAAAGATTTACAAGGACACGCGGTATTATACCAGCGTGTTCACCTAATAAAATTTTATCCTGAGATTCTAAATCACCCCAAATACTCATGTCTCCGGACATGGTATAAGTCTTACCTGTACCTGTTTGGCCATATGCAAAAACTGTGCAATTGTAACCTTCTAACATTTCCTGGATACAGTTTTTAGCTACTTCCGTGAAGATAGATTCCTGATCACTATCGGCTCCAAACACCTCATCGAACGTGTACGTCTTCTTCGGATGTGAGAGCGGACTTGATGGATTCGATAAAATAACACTCTTACCCTTACGTCCCATAGTAGACACCACAACACTACTCTTTTCATCTATTTCACGTTGGTTTCTGGATCTGCACCTCACGTATACTTTTATGTTCGATCCCATCTTATGCCGCTGATGAGGTTCAGGTGATATTGGTGAAGATGAACGACCTGAAGAGGGTCTTGAAAGCACTCTTCCACTACCTGTATCTCTCCATGAGCTTCCAGAACTGTGTTCAAACATCTCCCACAGTTTCAATATGCTCTTTATCTATTCGACAATGTTGTTTATAATCCTTTGTGTTCTTTGTATACGTTCTTAAGTTTGTTTACCTCCAAAGACAGCCGCTTAGAATTTCGTGGTCAGTGATACTAATAAGGGTCACAGTCGAAAAAATCCATTTTTAGCCGCTGTCTCGAGTCTCATAAGTATCTTAGACATTTTTAACGTTAAACTTTAGAGTTATTCTTCTGGGTCCCACCATTTTAATGTTGGATTCTTGCTGTTTGGAGAGGAAAGAGGCTAATAGACGTATGACATTGCATAGTGAGCAAGGACAAGGTGTCAAGTTTGTAATGTTAATCAGCCTGAGAAAGTCTTGAGAGCATGTTTGATGTTGATGAGTTTAGGAAAAGCTCAGGCTGTTCTGGAATTACAAGATTCCAATTTCTATTTTACGTCTAGGTGACGAAAGTTAAAGTTAAAGATTCAAGAGGTAGCTGTCGTGTTACAATGCGCGATACCTAGTCATGAAAGATCTAAGTAAGGATACCAATTGAGTGCCTTGGTACTCTTTGTAAAGCAGTTAATTTCCAATTTAAGATTTTTGTTGTCGGGCAAATAAAGGATTTTATACCGACAAAAGGGTTGTGGTATCTCCTTGCTGCGTCTATATTCTAATTACATCTGACTAATAAACCTATACTCACAATTATTTAACAAAGGCTGAACAGCAATGGTGCTTCAAAACACTTCCAAACTATACTGAAGATCCTAGAAATGGTCGTGTTGGTTACAGGTGCTACTGGTTTTATTGCCCAATGGGTGATTCGCTACCTTTTGGAAGAGGATTATGATGTAATTGGTACTGTAAGAACTGCTGAAAAGGCAAACAAGCTCCATGAACAGTTCAAGAAAACTTCTAAATTGTCATTCGAGATTGTACCTGATATTTCTAAACTAGATGCATTCGAATCATTGTTTGAAAGACGCTCCAACGACATTGATATCGTAATCCATACAGCCTCACCAGTGAATTTCAGTGTCAAGAACTACGAGAAGGATTTGTTGTACCCTGCAATTAACGGTACCAGAGGTATTTTGGAATGTATCAAAAAATATGGCTCGGATAAAGTACAGAGAGTAGTAGTCACTTCTTCATTTGGTGCCATTGTGGATCCTGCTAGAGCAGTTGATAACTCTGCTGTATTCACGGAGAAGGACTGGAACCCTGTCTCTTGGGAAGAGAGCAAAACTGATGGATACCGTGCATACCGAGTTTCTAAGACATATGCTGAGTTAGAGGCATGGAAATTTTGGGAGGAGAATAAAAATCAGGTTAAATTTAAATTGACCACTGTTAATCCTACTGTCATATTTGGTCCCCAGGTTTTCGACGAAGATGCAAAAGGACCATTGAATACATCCAATGCCTTCATCGAAACAGCTTTGAACTCTACGGTAGACCAGGAGATCAAGCCTCGCGTTTTGGGTAAATACAATGATGTCAGGGACACTGCTAGAGCCCATCTAGTAGCATTCAAAAAGGAAGAGGTCATCGGGAAGAGACTGGGTGTGTCTAATGGCGCAGTAACCAACCAACAACTTCTAGACATTATCAACAATAATTTCCCACAGTTGAAAGGTAAAATTTCTACAGGGACCGAACCCAATGTCAAACAGCCAGGTGGTTGTGTATTTGACAATTCGTACTCGAAGAAAATTCTGGGCTACAATCACATCGATCTAGAAAAATCAGTGTATGACACTGTCCACCAGGTACTCAAGATGCAGGACAGATTGTAAGTTAATCCTAGATTAGATTTGCATATAAGATGTATATACGCATCCATCTTAATCTTATCCAGTATAAAGTATTATTTTGGCCTAGGCGGCAAATAAGTTGAGAGATCACGTGCATTAGAGTCACGTGATCTATTCTGAAGTATCCAGTTCAATTGCTGTATTCCCCAATGAACCGATGGGAAAGTGATCCCACCATAAACAACAGTGTTATGTCCTTACCTTCGACTTTGCACCCTCATCCCCTGGAATCCCAGAATCACGTGATAGGGAGCCACAGTTTAGAGTGACTGGGTTTTTCAACAACCCTTTAGAATCTCAGTGAAAAACTAAAAGGTTCCTCTGAAATAATATAAAAGGATGGTAAGTGGAAATACCTCTGTACTCAGGAATGGGATAGTCATTTACCTTGATTGGAACTGGTTGTTTCCTACTTTCTGATTGTCCATCTGAAAATGTTGTCTCGCACTCTGTTGCAAACTCAAAGGGCCGCCTTTAAGTCGTACGCTCCTGCGTTCACTCAACCATTAAGAACATCTGTTAGATACACTTCATCTTTCAAGCAGGAAGAGCAACCACGTTTGAGAATTGGTTCTACGGTTCCCAATTTTGAAGCTAACACTACTCTCGGTAGATTCAACTTCCATGAGTATCTAGGCGACTCCTGGGGTGTTTTCTTCTCCCATCCCGCTGACTTTACACCAGTCTGTACTACTGAATTGGGTGCCTTCGCAAAATTGAAGCCTGAATTTGACAAGAGAAATGTCAAGTTAGTTGGTCTTTCCGTCGAAGGTGTCCCATCTCACAATGAGTGGATCAAGGATATTGAAGAAATCTCTAAATTGAATAAATTTGATTTTCCAGTGATTGCCGATGAAAGCAAGCAGGTCTCTTTCTTGTATGATATGGTTGATGAAGAAGGTTTCAAAAACTTGAGTAATGGTCCCGTTGCTACGATTAGATCTGTTTTTGTGATTGACCCATCTAAGAAATTGAGGATCTCTTTCACGTACCCTCCATCTGTCGGCAGAAACACTGCCGAAGTTCTAAGGGTCGTTGATGCCTTGCAAAAGACTGATGCTAAAGGTGTAGTGACTCCGATCGACTGGCAAATCGGTGATGATGTTATCATTCCACCATCTATATCCGATGCTGACGCCGAGAAGAAGTTCGGCAAGTTTGAAACTTTGAAACCATACTTGCGTTTCGCAAAGGCCTAAGCTTAAGAGGGTTTTGTGGGGCATTTCGACTTTCAGACAAGACGTTAAATGAGTGCAAATATTCTGTATAGCTTATAAAATTATCGACCGTTAACTATTGGCTACTATATGATTCTAGGAGTCGTCACTTACGATCTTAATTTTTTTTTTTTTCTTTTTGATTTTTTTTGACTTTTTTTTCTCAACTTTTACACATAAGGTGATGAGATTCAGGTATTGAAACTTTTCATTCATATTTGTCTATTAAAGCGGGACGTGTTGTAGAGAGGTTGCTGATACAAGAATACTGCTTTTCCCTGGTTTGATAGACTAATATATCTTTGAGTACTCGAGGACTGTGTCCAGTCACCCTCCTTTTAAATTTTCTTTTCAATATTCTTTCTTTTAAGATCCTTTCCTATTATTTCACAAACTATGAGTGATTCATCATCACAAGTTAAGGGAGAGGAAGCACATTTAGAAGAGCAACATTTAAAAAGATCTTTATCCCACGACCATACTGTTTCACTTCCAGAAATACCTAAAAAGTTACAGCGGTGTAAATCAGAGGAAGCACATTTTCCCACCACTACGACTGCTACAAGCAATAGCGGTACACCTACACCGAATGCATCATCTCGTGTAAATAATCAGATGTGCTCCTCATCGAATAATCAGCATAATCAAAGTAGTAGTGGTAATCATCACAGTTCTACTGGACACAGACCTGTCACGTCCTGCACACATTGTAGGCAGCATAAAATCAAATGTAATGCCAGCGACAATTTTCCGGCCCCCTGTTCACGATGCGAAAGGATGGGGTTGGATTGTCAGATTGACCCACAATTCAGGCCAAAGAAGGGATCTCAATTACAGAATTTACGCCGAGATGTTGATGAACTGAAATTAAAGATTGAATATTTGACCAGAAACGAGAGTTTGATTGCAAGGGCACTGCAGCAGAGTAGTATGGGACAAGAATTGATCAATACGCTGAAGGCGATTGATCTTTCCAAGGTTAATGAATTGTCCAATTGTCAACCGCCACAGAAATTGCAACAGAGGCCTCTAAGGATCCCTTCGCAACCACAGGGTAAAGTATCTGTACAGACATATTTGGGCTCTAGTGAACCGCAGTTATTGCAAGAAGATACGAAGGGTGAGAATGAAAATAACAGGAGTGGCAACTTTTACAGGAAAGACATTCCTTTAGTTTTACAAATGGCATTACAAAGGAACAATAGTGTATCCGAAATGAATTCGTCGAAAGATGATAACACGAATAGTAATAAAAGTAGGAATAAGTTTTTGGGTTCACAGGGAGCAAATTCATCCTTTCCCCAAGCAACTAGCACCCATAATGTGTCTGGTGGACAGGAGCCGGGAAATACTACTTATGGCCAAGATAATAGACCACTTTTCTTGGAAACTGGAAAGAGTAATAATTTTGATGAAAATGATATTAATAACGACGATAATGATAACGATAGTGATGGAAATGGCATCGAAGACAGCAGTAATGATGATACAAATGAGAAAAAACCTCCTGTAGTGGCTACCACTAACGCTATACCACTTCTACCTTCACCTCATGCAGGGATTGACGAGTTTGTCATAGGAGATGTAAGAATTTCTATTGAAAAGGCCAATGAATTGCATTGTATTTTCGTTACAAGGTTTCTACCTTATTTCCCCATCATGTACAGCAACAGTGCTACTGAACTTTATTCGCAATCTCAGCTCTTGTTTTGGACTGTAATGCTTACAGCATGTTTGTCAGATCCAGAACCTTCCATGTACATTGAATTGGCCTCACTTATTAAACAATTAGCCATTGAAACATGTTGGATTCGTACACCCAGGTCAACTCATATTACACAGGCATTGTTGATTCTCTGCATTTGGCCGCTACCAAATCAAAAAGTTCTAGATGATTGTTCTTACAGATTTGTTGGTTTGGCAAAGTGTCTTTCATACCAGCTAGGACTGCATAGGGGTGAATTTATTTCAGAATTTACAAGAACTCAGACTTCCATGCCCGATGCTGAGAAATGGCGAACAAGAACTTGGTTAGGTATATTCTTCGCAGAACTCTGTTGGGTAAGTGTTTTGGGACTACCGCCAACGTCTCAAACCGATTATTTGGTGGAAGACGCTCGCATGGGTATTGATGAAGAGGACGAATCATTATCACACGTGAAAGAGGGAGCAAGTTCAACGAATTCATTTGATGATGAGGAATCCAAGAACAGAAGGGACAACTTTAAGACTAATGCTGATAATGATAGTGGGGACAAAGGTAATTCAAGCAAAGGTAAGAAGACTAAACTGCCTCGAAATTTCCGTAGGTTGATCTGTTTGGCACATTTTCAAGCCAAATTATGCAAAGTAATGGGGTCTAGTGTAGCAAGCCCTGATGGTCTCATGGAACCTAGGGAACGTGCTGCATCCCTAGCTATCCTTGAAAGGGAACTAGAGGGGTTGGACAGAACTTTGAATTTTGGACAAGATACTGCAGTTTGCATTTACTATTTATACGTGAAATTGATGGTATGTTGCTTTGCGTTCTTACCTGGGACTCCGACTGAGGATCAAAGTCAATACGTAACGGAAGCTTATTTGTGTGCTACCAAGATTGTAACTTCATTAGTAATACTTTTGGAAAAGCAACAACTGATTGAATTACCAATCTATATCAGACAAAGCGCCACTTATGCTGCACTGATCCTATTTAAATTACAATTGACTCCACTGCTTTTGAACAAATATTTGGACTCGGCTAGACAGTCTATTGTTACAGTACATAGGCTGTTTAGGAACCAATTAAGTGCGTGGGCTACTGCAGTGGAAAACGATATTTCTAGAACAGCAAGCGTTTTGGAAAAGTTGAATTTTGTTTTAATCACCCATCCTACTGTTTTTGTTGAAGAAGATGGAATAATTTCACGTATGAGATCACATTTAACAGGCTCACTGTTTTATGATTTAGTATGGTGCGTTCACGAAGCCAGAAGGAGAGAAATGGACCCCCAATATAATGAAGACGCTTTGAAAAAGGCAGCGGCTAAACGCAAAGCTCGTGGTAATGGTTCGCCATTTGCAGCTGCTGATAGAAGATTGTACCCACTGCCTTTTTATAATCAAATTTCGAAGGAAGATTTTGAAACTATCATTCAAACAACACCTGGTGGAACCACAGTGAGTACACTTGTTCCAACAAAAACCGCTTTGAACCATGCAAAGAGATTAGCTGAGAATCAAAATGATTCCACTGGTACGATCATGGAGATTAACGGTATTCCCCTTTCCATGTTAGATGAAACTGGTAGTGTTAATTTGGAGCATATTCTGGGAACGGGTGTCACTCAGAATCCTGTAAATGTTCCCACAGCAACAACAACGACAACTGCCTCCATGGAAAGTGGTTCCTCAATTGAATCATCGGCAAACGTTGGTGCATCTAATTTCCCTGACACTTTAGCTCAATCGTTGCATTTGGAGACCCCTTTATATTCTAATCCTAATTCCTCGAAGAAAAATACTGGTATCAACGAATCTACCATGCAAAATCTACCGGAATTTATCAATGAAGCAAATATGCAAAGGTCTAATAGTACTCCAGCGCAGCCATCGACGGGTGGAGCAACTTCTTCTATGGCTAATACACCAATAACAACTGCAACACAGGCTTCAACCGTTCCTCCTGTGCCTTCAAACTCCATCCAGCAAGGTCCACGTGCTACAAATTCCTTGTTCAGTATTCACAATTCTTCATTCCCACCCTCTCTGAACAAATCTTTAGAAACCATTCGAGAAAAAGATTCCAATAATTCTAATATTCTTATGACTAACGGTAATGATGGCGGCAACGAAAATTCCAGTGCTAACAGGGTGAACTTGGAGAATTATGCGAATTTGAACCTTTTCTTTAACGCTAATCAGGCGGCATCGCCATCCACTGCCAACTCCAGCGTACCGGTCGAACAAAACAGCGGGGGAAGAAATCCTATTAATCAACTTTCAGAATTAGATACTTTCTTTCAACAACAGAGCACTGGTTGGCTCGAGGGAAATTCAAGTAATGACGATTTTTTGGGTTGGTTTGACATGAATATGGAGCCTAAATTTTAAAAAAATTGTAATGATAACGATGACGAAATCAAATTTAATCTTTTAATGAACTTTTACTGTCTTATTTATTTACTGATATAAATTATTCCATACTATTTTCAACTATTGTATAATACTGGTATTTTATGGTTACTTTTAGTTTAATATATGTTTTGTAATGATCTTTCTTCTTTTAACGCGGGTCAGTTCAATTGCTAAAACTTCAAGGCCCAATAAATTGCCTAGAACAGTAAATTTATAGCAAGCTTATCTAATTGATTCTGACGACAGCCGAAGTACGGCTAAACAATTTGCCATTCTACCATCCCTCGTATCTCAATCTCTCGAAGCACTAAACAACTTCGCTCACATTGGATAACTCCCAAAAGCAAGAATATTTAACGCCCGTTATATT
Source organism: Zygosaccharomyces gambellarensis (assembly GCA_030571545.1). Classification (NCBI taxonomy): domain Eukaryota; kingdom Fungi; phylum Ascomycota; class Saccharomycetes; order Saccharomycetales; family Saccharomycetaceae; genus Zygosaccharomyces; species Zygosaccharomyces gambellarensis. The sequence continues at coordinate 199,418 of JAJLXU010000008.1, forward strand.
CCCAAACTTATCAAACCCACTAACGAAAACCTCGATTCGCTGCGATATCTTATAACGGTATATGTATATATATATGTACTTGAGATCTATCCATACGTTTTGCATGCAAGCAGATTCAATCTGCTTGCCAATCGTCCAGTGGTCGAACAACACATACAAGCTCATGGTATTTGACTCACTGCCGTGGTACGATCAAATTCACATTGAGTCTTAAGGACTACAAAAGGCTTCATCGTTATTACTACGGCTTTGACCTTGGTACAAGACCTAATTATTTCTCGAGGAAGAAGAATAGATATTACATTCTGCAAAGCAGATGTTCCGCTGGTAATCACCACTCAAGTCTAATTGAAGTCGTGCATTATCCAACAGTAATGTCCTGGATTGGTGTTAACTACAGTTCGGACGATTTTTAACGTGTCTTCCACATGGGTCTTTTTGTTTCCTCCTTGACGAGGTTCACCCGCGTCGCCAGAGGTTGGTGCAAATAGGCAATAATAACCCAGTAACTTGATCAAAGAAAGTGTGGAATAAAAAGAATAGTTCTGGAAAGAGTGTTAGTTTGGATCACTAATTTGGCTAGTTAGGAAAGCTTCGTATTTCTTTGGAAAGTTACTGCCAGTGTCACAATTTATATCTATTTAATCAAGGTAACTTTTAGTCGAATTTACTGCTCTCATTCATTAGCCTCCCTTGTCAGAAGCTGAATACAAAGATATGTTGAAAAGGTGGTTATCAGTTAAAAAGAAGTCCAAGGAAGAATCGGATTCGACTCAAAAATCTGAGGGCGATAATGGCGATATTATCAACAGTAATGCAAATCAGACTCCCTACCATACACCGAGAATGTCTCCAGAGATTAAACCAATTCCCAAACCGATGCCCATAAAAATTAAGGGAAAAAATGTGAGATCATCTTCGAATCCTTCCAATCAATTTCAGTCACCAAGCGGGGAGAAGCCGCTTTCCGTTGATACTAATTCTGGTAACGACACTCTACCGAGTTTGATGAGTACTTCAATTGAAACTGTGATGGATATGGATTCTCCCATTCTTTTTACTACTTCTACTGAGGGCATGCCCTATGGTGATGGATCTAATAAGGTTTTTGGCTTTGAGAATTTTGGTAATACATGCTATTGTAATTCTGTTCTGCAGTGTCTTTACAACATGACAGAATTTCGAACCCAAATGTTACAGTATCCTAAGAGAAGTCCACATATGAGACGTAGACGGAAAGCTGAAATGCCTGGCAAAAAGCCAAGAGTTTTCAATGAAGCAAGTTTTGATCGTCGTATCAGCAATAGTAATATTAATAATAACGGTAATGTTACAACGGCTAAGAAAAATAGTGAGGGATCTGGCACTGGGAATCATAACAATTCATTGACGAGTGAAAGCTCCCAAGTGACGAACCTTAGTGGTAATAAAAATTCAGAAAATGTTAGCAGTAATGATAATGGGATTATTAACGGCAATAGTAATAATGTGCGTAATGGTACCAAGGACAGCAATACGGAGAATACAACCAGTGGAAATGATGCATCTATTTCTAATGGTTTTGGCAATTCTAAGAATCCCTATGTTGGAAGTGAAAAAGCACCGCAATCAAATGGGGACCAGTCTTCAGCTAAAAATAATCATTCTGGTGAAGTTAGTGATGAACTGATGAAAGAATCAAATCCTTCAAATCCTTCGACTGCTGGATCTCAGTCTGTGCGTACCACCTTTGCCTCCTCGAATCCATTCAATGAAAAATTACATGAAAACACTCAAAAGATTATTGTGGGGAGAAATAACAATATTAGTGGCCAAGGTCCTGCAGAAGTTCATCCTACCATTGCTCCTAATCCTATTCAAAAACAAAGTGCATCTGATCCAGAGAAGAATCAAATTTTTAGCAGTTGCAATTCATCTTCATCTGCAATCCATACAAGTAAACGGACACAACAACAACCGCAACAGCAGCAACAAAATACTCATAACAACACCTTGTCTGTGGAACAAAGGAAAAAATCAGCTCTTATAAAGGGTCCTGTTTTAAATGTAGACCATCTCTTACATGAATCTGGTGAAGCCAACCTCTACACTGGTCTCAAGGATATTTTTGAAAGTGTGACAGAGAATTCTGCACTCACAGGTATCGTGTCTCCAATTAAATTTGTGGATATTTTAAAAAAGGAAAACGTCCTTTTCAATACTACCATGCATCAAGATGCTCATGAGTTTTTAAATTTCCTTTTGAATGAATTGAGCGATTATCTAGATGGAGATCTGAAAAATGTTAAAGTTGGCGAAGAAGATAATTTTAATTTTATTAAAGATTTCTTTCAAGGTACTCTAACAAATAGGGTTAAATGCTTTACTTGTGATAACATTACTTCAAGAGATGAGCCCTTCTTAGACTTCCCTATTGAAGTTTCTGATGAATCAGAGACTGATATTCAGTCACTTTTACAAAATTTCGATCAACGTGAAATGTTATCTGGTTCGAATAAATTTTACTGCAATGAGTGTTGTGGATTGCAAGAAGCAGAAAGAAGGGTTGGTCTAAAACAATTACCTCATACTTTGGCTCTTCACCTGAAGAGGTTCAAATATTCCGAAACCAAGAACTGTAATGTCAAACTTTTCAACAAAGTTCATTATCCTTTAACGCTTGAAGTTTGCTCGACGCATTCTGATCCGGTTTCCAAGAAATACGAATTATCTGGTATCGTTGTCCACATGGGAGGAGGACCACAGCACGGTCACTACGTTTCCCTGTGCAAAAATGATAATTTCGGTTGGTTGCTATTTGATGATGAGACTGTTGAATCAGTTAGTGAAAATACAGTTGCAAATTTCATGGGAGATTCCACTACTTTGACGACGGCATACGTTTTATTTTACAGAGAATTACCTTTTGGTTTTGACAATGCTGCAAGTGGAATATATGATAAAAAGCATTATGAAAAAAATATTGAGAAATTGTTAAAATATGACGAATGGGTAAGATCCACCTCTTTGAAAACGTCATCGATGTCAGAGACAAACCCAACCGAGGAAACTATTGCTAAAGAACCACCGATGACACCTCCTGCAATTCCCAACGCGGACCGTAAATCATCAGCAACTTCAGCAAAAACGGCAAGACCCAAATCTAAACTTTTCAATTTCATGAAAAGCTAAGTAAGTACTCCGATGTAGCTTGTAATTACGATAAGAATAATGATTCACCCATAATAATTCATTTCTTTCATTACTTTAAATAAAAATCCCCAAGCTAAATAAGTATATCTTACACGGGTGCATGGGTAAATAAATACGAAACGGATTCACCGTTGTGCAATCTCCTAATTGCTTCTGCTAATGTTGGACTAATATCCACTTCATCAAAAATATCCAGATCCAAATCTACGGGAACAGTGTTCGTAGAAACAATTCTTGACAATCTTGATTTTTCCAGCTTCTCTCTGGCATCGCCGGAAAAGATACCATGAGTCACGATAGAAATAACTTCTTTTGCACCATAGTCCAACAGCGTATTGGTAGCTGTAACCAAAGTTCCACAAGTATCTGCCATATCATCGATCAGGAGGCAGGATTTACCTCTAACGTCACCAACTAAAACCATTCTCGATACTTCATTGGCCTTTTGTCTTTCTTTATGAATCAATGCAAAATATAAATCCAGTTTATCCGCAAGTGCTGCCACTCTTTTAGCACCACCTGCATCTGGAGACACTAATATGGCATTATTCAAATCCGTTTTCGTTCTAATGTAATTCAAAATTGAAGGTTCCGCATAAAGATTATCTACCGGAATACGGAAAAATCCCTGAATCTGTGACGCATGTAAATCCATAGTAATGACGTGGTCACAACCCGCAGTTTGAAGAAGATTAGCAACTAATTTGGCAGTAATCGGTGCTCTTGATTTATCTTTCTTATCTTGTCTAGCATAAGGAAAATTGGGGATCACAGCAGTTACACGTCTTACTGATGCTACTTTACATGCATGGATCATTATAAGCAGCTCCATCAAAAAGTCATTAATCTCTTGTTGGCCCGTCCCAGTCTGTATAATGTAGACGTCTTCATCCCTGATACTTTCACCAATTGTCACTGAAGTCTCCTTGTTAGAGTATTGATAAACACCTACTTTAGATAATGGAATTCCTAATCTTCTAGAAATTGATTCCGCTAATACTGGATGGGAATTACCAGACAACAGTTTAATACTGTTTGAAGACATCTTTTCCACTTCTGAAGACATCAAAATTAGGAAATCGGAGATACTAGCAGCTTCTTCTTGGAAAGAAACTGGTTTAGATCAAAGGATATAAATTATTGGTTACTTGAAAAGACCCTCAAAAGTTGTTATGTAAATGACAATTTGAAGTTCTTAGTCTTATCTCAAGGTTTCATTTAATAGAATTCGATTATATTGGATGGCGATGAGATTAGATTGGATAAGCGATTGTATAATTGAACTTTTTTTCATTTTTTTCAAAATCATATATCACGTGTATGTTGATCAGGTGACCTTGTCGTATCATATTTGACGAAATCCACGTGATTAGTTCGTATTGTGTGATTTCCAATACGTATGTAGTGATGTCAATACAACAGCGTGATACATATCACATTAAACGAGCATCACGTGTACCACTAAGAATCATTCTATACGTATATATCACGTGGCGGGTATTGAATGTGGCACGTGTTTTTATAGATTTTGGAAAAGATGATGTAGGAAGTCTTTAATATTCCTTATATTTCAGTTTAAGCTGGTATTCCTGCTGTTATTGAAACCAGCTACTGTTCTTTCCTTGTAGCTGCTCTCATTTTCGTCCTCTTAGTGTTTGTGTTCATGATAATCTACTTAGATGGAGAACCGATGAGGAAAAAAGAAAGATCAAGAACTGAACACCGTTTAACAATCGAACCTAAAGGACTTTATCAAAGGCTAAAAGAGGTTAGAAGCATCAAAAGTACTTTTTGTTCAAACGCTTTAAATAGGGTTAACGTGAATAGTGGCTTTCTTTGTTGGTTTTGGTCGAGTTACTGAGTGAAATTTTATAATGGCAACTAGACAAGCACAGAAAAGACTGGCTAAGGAGTTCAAAGCGATGTCTGAGGACTCACCTCCATTTATCATGGCACGTCCAAATGAATCTAATATTTTAGATTGGCACTATATCATTACTGGACCACCTGGGACGCCTTATGAAAATGGGCAATATCACGGTACGTTAACTTTCCCATCAGATTATCCATTCCAGCCACCAGCTATTCGTATGGTTACACCGAGTGGACGTTTTCAAGAGAATGCACGTTTGTGCCTTTCTATGAGTGATTATCATCCACATACATGGAATCCAGGTTGGTCAGTTTCCACTATATTGAATGGTTTGCTAAGTTTTATGACAAGTGATGAAGGGACAACAGGGTCTATTACCACTACGGAACAACAGAAGAAAATACTTTGTAGGAGGTCTATGGAGTACAACACTTATTCTAATTTAAGATTTAAGATGATTTTTCCAGATATTGTGGAAGAAAATATAAAAGAATTAGCTAGGAGAAGAGCTAGTGGTGCAGCTGAGGAAGATTCATCGTCTCGAAACCAGCAGGATGCACTTGCAGCAGCAGCAAAGGAGAAGGCAATCTCTGTGGAGGAAATTTCAGATCCTGAAGATAGAATACGCGCAGAACAGGCCTTAGGTGAAATCGATGGTAATAAGAACAGAGATGGCACTGAATCTAGTTCTTCATCGTCGATGTTTTACATCGGTTTGGCATTCGTTTTACTTCTACTGGGCCTTTCGATGAAGTAAAATGATGAGCAGGCTTAACCATTATCGATAATACCCTTTTTCCTTTCTAGATTATATAGAACAAGCGATGAAATGAAATATTAATACTATAGCATGATGAAGGAAAAGAAAGTTAAAGAACTAAAATAGTACGAAAGCTCGTTAGAACTTCTCTACCTTCAAGATTATCTTACCTTGAGCACGCTGGGTTGCCATGTATGAAAAGGCCTCGCTGTATTTTTTCCAATCGTACGTCTTATCTATGACGACTTTGATTGTCTTACTCTCTAGTAATTCGTTACATTTGTTCATCCAGTTGTTCTTCTTTGCCGCGGAAACAGACGGATCAAATTGGAAATGTGTGTAGTTGTAAAGCCAAAGCATAGATCCAAATGCCTTTCTCATATTGGCGCTGGGATTGTCCGCAGCATTAAAGACGTCCTGTTTATAATCAGCCACATAATCACCAACGGTGGTCACATAGTGCCCGCCTGTACGAATTAACGAGTTAGAATGAGCCAATGCATCGTAACCACCAACAAAATCCAAGATGATATCATATTTCCCTTGGTCGTATTGAATGGTGTTTTCTTCGTTAGTTTCATCATCATAGTTTGTAATTTGACCCTGTTCAATCATTTGCTTCAACGGCCCTGCAATTTTACCGCGACAGGTTAAATAGTTGATAAACACAATTTTATCGGCTATCGATGGGAATTTTTTCTTTAATACAGAATGCCCATTGCCTCTAGTAACCACAGTCAGTAAAGGGTATAAATTGTAATATTTCCTTAATAATTGAATGGCAGCCATCCCCACACTGGTAGTACCACCGATAATGCAAATATTAGAATTTGTTTGTAAAGCACCATTTCTTTGTAACTTGTCCAAAATGTTATAAGCTGTACCTAAAGTGTACAATGCCCCTGATGCTTCCTTCATAGATAAACTCAATGGTTTTAACAAAATAGGATCATTACGAGGATCCACCAAAATAGAGCTTTGTAGGGTACCAACTGCTTGGCGTGGGTGAAAGTAAATACCATAGACTTCGTCACCTTCACTCCATTCTGATTGTATGTTTTCCCCCACATGAGTAACTACACCGCTAAATTCCCTGCCTAGTCCTGCCGATCCATAAATCCCACTTTGATAGCTATTTCTGATCTTTAAGTCCACAGGGTTTAAACCTGCGTAGTGAACTTCAACAACCAATTTGTTTTTGGGCACGGGCAACTTAATCTTACCATCATAAGAGAACTCTATGGGTCCACGTTTGGAGTAAAAGATTAGGGACTTTAACGGAATGTGTTTAACATGTCTGATTGGCCTTGCAACTCTTTTTAACCTAGCTTCATCAGTCTTAATCTCTCTGGGCACAGGTTCAGCCCTCTTAACCTCCTTATCATTTTCATTTTCCTCTAACTTGGGATCTGTCTGGGCCAAAGCCTGTGACATTTCTTTGGAAGGACTCATATCGACAGAATCTTATCAACCAATCCTTTTGGTGATCTGTAGAAGGAACCAATGCTTGTAGTTTCCCTTGTTTGCCTACTTATGATACGTACCGTCTGTTTAATGTTTGTCAAGATGCGGATGTTGATGCCATCAAGAAGCATCCAGGGTCATCCAAAGTTAAAAACCGCTCGTATCAAATGTATCAAATCGATTTAAATCACTCTTATTCCCTCCAGTCCAATTTGTCAAACAGTACCCAATTTTCCTCCAAATAGATTTCTTGACTGCTATAAACTTATACTTATACAACGATACTAGTCGATAATACTACGACATATATCCCAACTCTTTTTTAAAAAACCCCGAAGACCAAACTTTTGAATATGCGTTAGATGCTAAAAGACAATAAATGCTTATGCTGAGAGTGCTATAGGCTCTGGTGGTTCAGCACCAGCTTCCTCATAATACTCTTGCAAATCCTCTTTCTCGAATATAACTTCAATCATCAACGAGCAGCTGGGACAGACTGCGATGTTCTCACCGTCGAACATGTCATCGATGTATACTTGGAAACGATCACCGCATGGACATGGATAAGAGAACATGCGGGTCTCTGCATCAAATGTCATATCTTCTATTTCAATCTGATCATACGTCGACATCTTCGAGATGAGTTTCTTGTTGTTTTAGGTATGATGTATAAGTTCAATCTCTCAGATGCGATGAGCTTAAATTTTTCATACTTGCAAGTGTTGTAGGAAAAAAATCGATATGCAGAGAAGATTAATACAAAAAGAGCATCTTAGACTAAGATTCCGCGCTTGAAGTGAACTACATTGGATTTCTCAAGTGCCTTTCGCCTAATGCACTCCTTCCCCCAGTGCTACAAACTTATGTCAGAAAATTGCTTTCCAGACTCTGAAAAGAATAACCTAGAGAGGGAACGGGGACTAGCTGGAGACAACAGTAGCTTGTTTCTTGATTGAGAATCAAAAGATATTCAAGAAATCGATATTAAAATGACAGTAGCCTAAAACGCACCGGTCACGTAGTTGAGGTGAGATTTTAGCCGCCAAGTCCCGACCAACGATCAAGCCTTTCGCCGTGTCATACATGAATCAATTGGTTCCTTCCTTCTACCTCTTTAATTTGGTCTACATTTGACCGCCATTTCTAGTGACTGTAGCCCATACCTCCCACCCATACATCATGTTGGATTATTTATTTTTCATGAAAAATTCATCGGTTCTCTCGTCGCGCGTCGGTGCTAAAGAAAACACGGGAGGCACCACGGAGGATCACTTGGAACAGGAGACCTTCCGCCTAGCAATCTCTCGTTTCTGCCTACTGCCTCCACCTAGCCTCCCCAACCACCCCGCCTGGGCTCATATCCCCCCGGCGTATCCAGTGGACGGAAAGAGTTGCAGCAACATACCCACGCAGTATGGACTCACCGGTTCACCGACTCACTCGGGATCCCCCACGCAGCTCCGGAAGCCCATCGCGCTGAGTGAAGAAAATACACAAGTGAGTAGTGTAGCGACAAAGTTTACATTCTACTTAAAATTTAAGGCAAACTAGGACTCACCAGGACAAGACGTATGTGTTAATTTGTGTGTAGGTTGTAATTTTGGAACTTTGAGAAAACAGAGTACTAACAAGAGTTTTTTCGAATAGAATCAAGGATGGGTATTTCTCGTGATTCTCGTCATAAAAGATCCGCAACCGGTGCCAAGCGCGCTCAATTCAGAAAGAAGCGGAAGTTTGAGTTGGGTCGTCAATCAGCTAACACTAAGATCGGCGCTAAGAGAATCCACACTGTCAGAGTTAGAGGTGGTAACAAAAAATTCAGAGCTCTAAGAATTGAAACTGGTAACTTCTCATGGGCTTCTGAAGGTGTTTCCAAGAAGACCAGAATTGTGGGTGTTGCTTACCATCCATCTAACAACGAACTGGTGAGAACCAACACTTTGACCAAGGCTGCCATTGTTCAAATCGATGCCACTCCATTCAAGCAGTGGTACGAATCTCACTATGGTCAACCTCTTGGTAAGAAGAAGGGTCAACCAGTTGAAGAAGTTGTGGCCTTGACTAAGAGTGCTAAGAAGAAGTGGGCTTCCAGAGCTGCTTCTGCTAAGGTGGAACACGCTATTGACACCCAGTTTGGTGCTGGTAGATTATACGCCGCCATCTCTTCTAGACCAGGCCAGTCTGGTAGATGTGACGGTTACATCTTGGAAGGTGAAGAATTGGCCTTCTACTTGAGAAGATTGACCGCCAAGAAATAAGCTAGATAGGTCTGGCATGTATAACATCGTATAACATCGTATAGTAATTTAATCGTGTTGTGAATTGTGCTACGAAGTATCTTGTGAAGGCTTTCTTGGAAATGTGTGTTTAGAGTGGTTTGGCCCAGTGGCAGCTTTGGCTCGATAAACGCTAATTAAGGTTTAGAGTACGACTACTTTAGGACTTGCTGCACAACACAGTTAAGATGTAAAGGTTCAGATATTATAGGCAATATGAGTTTTCTGCATGAAAAGAAATTCAGTACAGGTCTGTAAAAAAAAGGTTTTTCATCATTAACAAGTTCACTATCGAATTGATCCGCTGAACAAGACGAACAGTCGATGGTTTCTTATGGGAAAGTGGTAGTAATTGGAATAGGCCGAGTACGTCAACCCTCTCCATTTAAATAGTTGAAAAAAAAAAAAAAAAAAAAAGACAACGAAAATCACTATTGACGTTCCTCCTTCTTGAACTCTAAACATCATTAAGCTCATCGGCAAGCATGAGTGCCATATTATACGGGTCAAACAGCCCTAAAGACGTCATTTTAGGTATCGACAATTTCACATTTCAATTGAGTGCAGGTCAGCCATTTGGTGGTATAAAGCATATTCCACCAGGTACACATGTTGTACATTGGGGGAATGATACTATCAGGTACGGGTACTGGTTCGATACCGAAAGCCACCACCGCATTGTGTATAATGGCTCTTTTGAATTGGTTTCGGTAGATGGTTCCCATGGATATGAACAAGAGTTGGCTTCACATTTCCAATTCATGGTTAGCTACCCTAACGAGGGTGAATGGGGCCAACTCTCACAGTACACGTCCCTTGAGCAAGCACAGTCCATCACAGGTAACGCTAAAGCATATGCAGATTCTTCTATGACAAGCGTCGAAGAATCCCAATTGCTAGAAACAAAGCTCTCTAGAGGACCCACCATAACTCCAGAGAGAGATCCGGTGTTTCATTACCGCACCATCAAATTTAAATCTTTGGAGGCTATAAGACAAGACCACAAGCAGGAAGACTTCTTGGATAAATCCTACTATCTGAATCAGGTTCTATTGCCTCAACACTACGGAAACCGTTTTGATCGTCTCCTAGGGGAACTGCAGTTTGCGTTTCTCAACACAATGGTTTTTGGTAATTATGGATCTAGTTTGCAATGGCATACAATCATTGAGCTAGTATCCTACAGTTCTATGGTATCTCGTGACACTATGAAACGCTTTGACAAGCTTATTTCATTGCAATTGGAAAACCTGCAACAGGAGTACTTGGATTATCTGCTGAACGCATCAGTTTGGTCTAGAGTATTAAATGATTCATATCAGGCTGGAACGCTATTCTTGACTCGAAGAACTCTATCGAATCGAGCACCAGATCTCCTGGGAGCTACAGAGCAAGATGACAGTGACGGACATGACGACAGCGACTACAATGGCGACGGCCAAACTCGGAGTTCCGATGAATTCAGCCCAACAGTAGTAGGAGGAGTTTATTATAATAGGCACTGATCTACACCATCTGTGAATCATCTTGAAGAAACTTTCTGGAATCTTCTGGAATCTTCTGGAATCTTCTGGAATCTTCTGGAATCTTATAGAAAGTTGAGGAAAGTGTGCACGTGATCCTGTAAACTGCTTTTTTTCATGGAATTTCTTGGAAGTTTCAAGAAACTGGGGATGGGCGCTAAAAATTAGGGAAAAGCGAGCAGGGAGGTGAGGAAATGGGAATATATAAAGGTGGGGGGAGTCCCTGATTTGAGGTCGATTGTCTGTAGATTATTTCGAAGAATATCAAGGACTATTTTAGTAGTATAACGACTAACATCCTATAATAAACGATAATGGCAAGAGCTGTCGGTATTGATTTGGGTACTACATACTCCTGTGTTGCACACTTCCAAAATGATCGTGTGGAAATTATTGCCAACGATCAAGGTAACAGAACCACACCATCTTATGTTGCTTTCACAGATACTGAAAGATTGATTGGTGATGCTGCTAAGAACCAAGCTGCTATTAACCCAAGAAACACAGTCTTTGACGCTAAGCGTTTAATTGGAAGAAAGTTTGATGACCCAGAGGTTATTAACGATGCTAAGCACTTCCCATTCGGCGTCATTGAAAAGGATGGTAAGCCACATATCAAGGTTGAATACAAAGGTGAAGAGAAGGTCTTCACTCCAGAAGAAATCTCTTCCATGATTCTAGGTAAGATGAAGGAAACTGCAGAGACCTACTTGGGTGGTGAGATCAAGGATGCCGTTGTCACTGTTCCAGCATACTTCAACGACTCCCAAAGACAAGCTACCAAGGACTCTGGTATCATTGCCGGTTTGAACGTTTTGCGTATCATCAACGAACCAACTGCAGCTGCCATTGCTTATGGTTTGGACAAGAAGCATGTTGGTGAGCAAAACATCTTAATCTTCGACTTGGGTGGTGGTACCTTCGATGTTTCCTTGTTGTCTATCGATGAAGGTATTTTCGAAGTTAAGGCCACTGCTGGTGACACTCACTTGGGTGGTGAAGATTTCGATAACAGGTTGGTTAACCACTTGGCTAATGAGTTCAAGAGGAAGAACAAGAAGGACTTGATGGGTAACCAAAGATCTTTGAGGAGGTTGAGAACTGCAGCTGAAAGAGCCAAGAGAGCATTGTCTTCTGCAACTCAGACATCTGTCGAAATTGACTCGCTGTTTGAAGGTATTGATTTCTACACCTCTGTCACCAGAGCTAGATTCGAAGAGCTATGTGCTGATATGTTCAGATCTACTATGGAACCAGTTGAAAAGGTTTTGAAGGATGCTAAGGTCGACAAGTCGCAAGTTCATGAAATCGTTCTTGTTGGTGGTTCTACCAGAATTCCAAGAATTCAAAAATTGATTTCTGGTTTCTTCTCTGGTAAGGAGCCAAGCAAGTCGATCAACCCTGATGAGGCTGTTGCTTACGGTGCTGCGGTCCAGGCTGCTATCTTAACTGGTGATGAATCGTCAAAGACTCAGGACTTGTTGCTATTGGATGTTGCACCATTGTCATTGGGTATTGAAACTGCTGGTGGTATCATGACCAAGTTGATTCCAAGGAACTCTACTATTCCAACTAAGAAGTCCGAAACCTTCTCTACTTACTCCGACAACCAGCCAGGTGTGTTGATTCAGGTTTATGAAGGTGAAAGAACGAAGACCAAGGACAACAACTTGTTGGGTAAATTCGAATTGTCTGGTATCCCACCTGCACCAAGAGGTGTGCCACAAATTGAGGTTACCTTCGATGTGGATGCTAACGGTATCTTGAATGTTTCTGCCTTTGAAAAGGGTACTGGTAAGACTCAAAAGATTACCATCACCAACGACAAGGGTAGATTGACTAAGGAGGATATCGAGAGAATGGTTTCTGAGGCCGAAAAATACAAGGCAGATGATGAAAAGGAGGCAAACCGTATTCAAGCAAAGAATCAGCTAGAATCTTATGCCTTTAGTTTGAGAGGCTCTGCTAGTGAAAACAACTTCAAAGAAAAGGTCGGAGCTGAAGATGCTGCTAAGGTGGAAAACGCCGCCAAGGAGACCATCGACTGGCTCGACTCTTCTCAATCGGCATCTCAAGAAGAATATGAAGACCATCAAAAGGAATTGGAGGGTATTGCGAACCCAATCATGACCAAATTCTACGGCGCCGGTGGTGCTCCTCCTGGTGGTGCTGCCCCTGGTGGTGAAGCTCCTGGCGGTGGTGCTCCTGGTGGTGAAGCTCCCGGTGGTGCTGGTGGAGAAGGTCCAACTGTTGAAGAAGTTGATTAGATTTAATAATTTAATGAAACCTTGTACCTTAATGATTTGGGATGAAATAAAATAGGCTGAGATGAACTGGCTGTTTACGGAATATAATTGTTAGTAGTACTACTGTTATCATTTGTTATATAGTTGAATAGGAATCTAAAGCATTTAGTAGTATGTTATCAATCTATTAATCGGTGTGTCATTGAATTGTCGTCTTCAATATTCTGTATTTTGGCGCTGAAAGCTTATAATTGTCATGCTTTACGAGTTACTAAAATTTTCTTTTTTTTTTTTTTTTTTTTTTTTTGACATCGCATCGGGAACTGACTCATATGATCAAAACTCAAACTCTTCAATGAATTAATTATCTGAAAGAACATAAAGTGTTTGACATATTTTTGTTTATCATTTATTCTCTTTTTTTTTTTTTTGGTCTTCTCATATTCATTGAGGACAAGTAAGTGGAAATTGAATTATGTCGGAATCAACGCATTTTTCCTTTCCTAAGGAGGAAGAGAAGATTCTTGCATTTTGGAATGAAATCGATGCATTCCACAGAGTATTAGAAATTACAGAGGATAAACCAGAATTTTCATTCTTTGATGGACCACCATTTGCCACCGGTACGCCTCATTATGGACATATCTTGGCATCAACCATTAAAGACGTTGTCCCTCGTTATGCGACGATGACCGGACATCATGTTGATAGAAGATTTGGTTGGGATACTCATGGTTTACCAATTGAACATATTATTGATAAGGAACTAGGGATTACTGGTAAAGAAGATGTTTTCCGTTATGGTATTGACAATTACAACAACAAGTGTAAGTCGATTGTCATGACTTATGCAGCTGAATGGAGGAAAACTATTGGACGTCTTGGTCGTTGGATTGATTTTGATAATGATTATAAGACGATGTATCCATCATTTATGGAATCTGAATGGTGGGCATTTAAAGAATTATACGAAAGGGGTCAAGTTTATCGTGGATTTAGAGTTATGCCATATTCCGTCGGTTGCACTACACCATTGAGTAACTTTGAAGCTCAACAAAACTATAAAGATGTCAATGATCCCGCTGTTACTGTTGGTTTTAATGTTGTAGGTCAAGATAAGACTCAATTAGTGGCATGGACTACGACGCCTTGGACATTACCATCCAATTTGGCTTTATGTGTTAATCCCACCTTTGAATACGTTAAAATTTACGACGAAAACAAAGACCGTTATTTCATCGTTCTGGAATCGTTGATTAAGACCCTTTATAAGAAACCAAACAATGAAAAGTTTAAGATTGTGGAAAAGATTCCAGCAAAAGAATTGGTTGGTTTGAAATATGAACCACTTTTCCCATACTTCACTGATGTCTATGGTGAAAGAGGATTCAAAGTCATCGCTGATGAATATGTGACGAGTGATTCGGGTACTGGTATTGTCCATAACTCACCCGCCTTTGGTGAAGATGATTACAATGTTTGTTTGAGATACGGTGTCATCGCAGAAGATTTAGACTTGCCTAATCCAGTCGATGATGCAGGTAAATTCACCAAGGAGGTTTTCGATTTCCAAGGCACTTTTGTCAAAGATGCTGATAAGGAGATCATCAAGCATTTAACCTCTAAAGGAAACATGTTACTAGCCTCACAGATTCGCCATTCTTATCCATTCTGTTGGAGATCTGACACACCACTATTATACCGTAGTGTTCCAGCATGGTTTGTGCGTGTTAAGGAAATTGTTCCTCAAATGTTGGATTCAGTGCTAAAATCACACTGGGTCCCACAAGCTATTAAGGAAAAGAGATTTGGTAACTGGATCGCTAATGCTCGTGACTGGAACATTTCTAGAAACAGATATTGGGGTACCCCAATTCCATTATGGGTTTCTGAGGACTATTCTGAAATTGTATGTGTTGGTTCGGTCGAAGAGTTGGAAAAATTAAGTGGTGTCAAAGGTATTAAAGATTTACACCGTGATCATATCGACAAAATTACCATTCCTTCACAAAAGGGTAATGGTACTTTAAGGAGAATCGAAGAGGTTTTCGACTGTTGGTTCGAATCGGGTTCCATGCCATATGCTCAGTTACATTACCCATTTGAAAATGCTGAAGGCTTTAAACACAGAGTTCCAGCTAATTTCATTTCTGAAGGTTTGGATCAAACTAGAGGTTGGTTCTACACCCTTTCTGTTTTGGGTGTCCAACTATTCGGCGAAGTTCCTTACAAGAATGTCATTGTTTCCGGTATTATTTTAGCAGCTGATGGTAGAAAGATGTCTAAATCTTTAAAGAATTACCCAGATCCTAACATCGTTTTGGATAAATATGGTGCTGATGCTTTAAGATTGTATTTGATCAATTCACCAGTCTTGAAGGCTGAAACTTTGAAATTCAAGGAAGAAGGTGTTAAGGAAGTTGTCTCTAAGGTTCTATTGCCATGGTGGAACTCTTTCAGATTCTTGGAAGGTCAAATTGCGTTATTAAAGAAAACTTCTGACGTTGATTTCAAATACAATCCAGGATCTACCAGTGATAACGTTATGGACAGATGGATCCTTGCCTCCCTACAATCATTGGTTCAATTTATTCACCAAGAGATGGGACTCTACAAATTGTATACTGTGGTGCCAAGACTTTTGAACTTCATCGATGAATTAACCAACTGGTACATTAGATTCAACCGTCGTCGTTTGAAGGGTGAAAATGGTGTAGAGGATTGTCTGAATGCTTTGAATACCCTATTTGAAGCCTTGTTCACTTTCGTTCGTGCTATGGCGCCATTTACACCTTACCTTTCTGATGCTATCTACAGGAGATTACGCCAATTTATTCCACAGGAAGTGTTGGTTAAATTCAGTAAGGACGACAGATCCGTTCACTTTTTGTCTTATCCAGAGGTAAGAAAGGAATTTTTTGATGAATCTATTGAACGGTCAGTTTCTAGAATGCAAACAGTTATTGAATTGGGTAGAAACATTCGTGAGAAGAAGAATATTTCTTTAAAGACACCATTAAAGACTCTCGTCATCTTGCACAGTGATAAGCAATACTTGCAAGATGTGGAAGAATTGAAGGGATACATCAATGAGGAGTTGAACGTTCGTGATATCATCATTACTTCTGAAGAACAAAACTATGGCGTAGAATACAGAGCTGTTGCAGATTGGCCAACCTTGGGTAAGAAGTTGAAGAAAGATGTTAAAAAGGTTAAAGATGCTTTGCCTCAAGTTAGTTCCGACGATGTTCGTAAATACCTACAGACCGGTACTCTTGAAGTAGCGGGTATTCAGTTGGTAGAAGGTGATTTGAACGTGGTTAGAGGATTGCCAGAGAATGCGGTTGAGCACGGTCAAGAAAGTAGATCATACCAAGACGTCTTGATTATCTTAGACACCAAGATCTACCCTGAATTGAAGACAGAAGGTCTTGCTAGAGAATTAGTTAACAGAATCCAGAAATTGAGAAAGAAGTGTGGCTTAGCCGCTACAGACGACGTTTTGGTCGAATATGAATTGCTAAACGACACCATAGAATTTGAAGATGTCGTCAAAGAACATCTGGCAATGTTAACCAAGACATGTAGATCTGACATTTTGAAATGTGATGGTAAGAAGACCAACGCTATCACTGATGAGGAACAAACCATTGATGATACAACATTCAAACTAAAGATCTTCAAATTGTAAAAAATGCCTATATAATTAATTATTTGTTATAGATGATAAAGTCGTTGCACTTCACGTGTATATTTTGAAGCTGAAAGTTTCTGATTGTTCGCATAATAGGTATATAGTTTATCTCATCACTTAAAAACGCGTTTGAGTCAAAGAATATTACAATTTGAAAATCCTTCTGTGCACACATATCAGATATTTCTGAAAGTATACGGAGATAATCCATTAATTTATATGGTATGGTTGGACCGAATCTAGGCTCCAGCCCGCCTAGAAACTTTAGGAGTTCATCGCCTGAATCAACACCAGCACTAACGCCTCAGAGATGCTTAAATTCTGATGAAGGTGTGACGGGAGACATACTTAGCCACCGTAAGGAACAATATGCAGATACTTTTCCATCATATTCATCTTCGCCGATACGATTTCAGAAGGATCGACGAGAAGTACGAAATGGGAAAGCTAATAGAAGAAGAACTGCACATCGAGATGATAGTGCAATGAAAACAAGAGGTGGTAATGAAGAGATGGAAAAATTTATTATGCAAAATGAAAGAAAAAGGGAATTGCATAATTTAAAACTGCAGGCAGAAGAACATGCAATCCCAATGGATGAAGTGGAAAAATTTGAAAGTGAATATAGAGAGGAAGCGGAAGATAAAGAATTATTGGATTACGTCGCCAAGCGCGAGCAATGCGAGAAGGAGCTAGATCAAATGCTCGCCGATTTGTTGATTACTTGAATATGGTAAGTGTAATAGTATTTTATGAATGTTTTAATGTGGTAAAATCCAAATTCCTGTCAGAGGATCTGTGTGGCATCTGCATAGACGTCTGAAAATCTCTGAACGAGGTATAAAATTCTTAGAAGACAGGAAAATGAAGAATACTCTGATGAAGGGATTCTTTGATTTTCATATTTCTGAAAATCCTGCGTCACACTGGCATTTTAGTACAATAATGTGGAATAAAGTATAATAAAACGAAAAATGACTTTTTTAAAGGGGAAATAGGGCTCCCAATGGGTTGCCAGTGGTTTGTATCTTTTACTGAAATGACGAACTCTATTGCTGATGTATACATATATGAGGAAGCTGACTTCGGTGAAAATTGTCTTGAGATACCTGGCTCCATTAGAGCCAGTGAAGCGTGGAAAAAGGATTGTAAGACAAAATTCGAGTGAACAGATTGAAACTATTTGAAATAGCTGAGTTTATTTAATATCTTTTGAATCTGTATATATTTACTGAATTATATCACCTGAATTTCACATGGGCTAAAATCATATTAATATTTACCCGCCCTTTATCGATAAGGGGAGCAGTCTCAGAAATGATCAAATAAGAAGGGGTGGGAAAGGTTATGTGGATTAAAGTTCACACTTCTAACACACAACAAAGAACCTGGAAGTTTAAACAAGATCTCGTTTTCTGTTCCAGGTACAGTTGATACTATAGAATACGATAAAAGATATTATCAGAGCTTTTAAAAGTAGTGGAAAATGAAATCAACATTTAAATCAGAGTACCCATTTGAGAAGAGGAAAGCTGAGTCAGAGCGTATCTCACAGAAATTTCAGAATAGGATTCCGGTGATCTGTGAGAAGGCTGAAAAATCAGATATTCCGGAGATTGACAAGCGTAAGTACCTTGTTCCAGCTGATTTGACTGTTGGACAATTTGTTTACGTTATCAGAAAAAGAATTATGCTCCCACCTGAGAAGGCAATCTTTATATTCGTTAATGACACTCTTCCTCCAACGGCAGCACTAATGTCTGCAATTTACCAGGATCACAAGGATAAGGATGGATTTTTATATGTGACTTATTCAGGGGAAAACACGTTTGGGTCTGTCTAGTTGTAAAATGGATAGCTAGGGCTTTGAACACGCTATCAGATTATGGTAAGGGTTTTATTAGTATGATTATTATTATTATTTGTTATTATTATTATTATTATTATGGGTTGCATAGGTATGGCTAAATAATACAGATTTTTCTTGTCTTTCTTTCAATAAGGTAGTAAGTGAGTATTAAATAGTGTTATAAAGAGACTCCTTGGGAGAAAAAAAATGTTTCTGTATTTCTATTTATCGTTTATCGTTGGCTAAGATTAAATAGTGTTCCCGGTTTCTTTCATGTAATTTTCAATTGGATCTTTATCCAAAGAATAATCATCCAATTGAGCAACCGATTCGTAATTGATAATGTCTCTTAATTTTCTATCTGATTTGTACCATTCTTTAATCAACCAAGCCATTTCCTTGCGGAAGACGATATTTGGAGAATCTGAAGTTTCTATTAGGTCCTTGAGGAAATAGTACAATTTACCGTAGGTAAGACCCGCTGAGATAAAAATAGATGAAACGGATCCTGGTTTCAAATGATCATGAGGTAATGCATCGTAGAATAAATTGGAAATTATGAGGAAAAGATGTGCCACTGGGAATACAAACTCTGATGTGTGCACTTGACGGCCAATTCTGATGACAACGTTGGATAAGAAATTGATGAAATTTAAGGAATCTTCCATTTTACCAGTGGGATTTAATTCTTGCTTTAGAGATCCGAATAACTCTCTCCATTTAGCTAAAATATCTTCCTCGCTTCTAAAGTCTGAAACTTTGAAGATGAAAAGACAAATCTCATAATAGCCTAAAGGAACTGCGAAATCGTTGAAGAGATCACTCACAGGTAAGATTTTACCATCCAATTGTTTCATTAATTCCCCGCGTGCATCTGATTTTACACGGCTGTCTGTAGCGATCAATGCGAGTAGGTCGTCTTGCACTGCAGCCACATCGAAAATTTCTTGGATCATATCGGCCAACTGAACCATGCTCTGCTTTTGACTTGGAGGACAAACACTGTTGCAGAACCCATTAGCACGAGAAAGACATTCAATTCTTTCACTCAATTTCAGCTGGAAATCCGATCCTGCTAGTGTATACAAGATTTCAGCAGCTTCCAAGAATCTCGATCTCTTGGAATAATAAATCCAGAGCAAATTTGAGATCTCCAGAGAATCCTTAGATTTTTCTTGCAAATATGGTAATATGAAATCAGTGTCAAGTTGTAGTAATTTATCTTGACAACTCTGAGATACAAGCCAATCATATAGTTGATAATGGAAAAGCTTATCGTTATAGTGCAGGACTACGAAATAGGATTCCTCTCTAAGAGCATTCAACTCATTAGAGACAGTGAAACCAGCAGCACCCGTTGGTACATCTGAAGCACTCAATTCATCTACCTTGACTAAGGTTTCAAAGACTAATTCGTAAACGGCTGAACGTTTCTCATAATACTTTTTCCTTTCATCATGTTCTAGAGATCCATCCGTAATATATTGATATGCCAATTTACCACGATCCATTGAGTTAGCCATATTGAGAAGAAATTTAATAGTCTTTGGGAAGTAGTGTAATTCCAACATAATATTGACTGCTTCCTTTAGCTTTTCAATAGAAATATCATCGACGATTCTCTCAAATAATTTAATAGCATTATTCAAGTGGTAACTTAAGGTTTCGTAGTCTCTGAGGCCTATTTCTTTAGCTCTTCTTAGGTGTTCCACAGCTCTGAAACCTAAAATATCACTACTAGAGCAGAAGGACCCACAACGTTCTTGCAATGCTGTAGCAGTGTATTCGATAGAAGCACCTCTGGTAATACTTCTGTTAATGATGGAAGAAAGGATTTCTCTAATAAGCCTCTTGATGTCAGCATTTGGTGCAAACAAATCTTTGAACTTTAGCTTGGTTAGTTCTGTTTGAATGTCTAAACTCAAAAATCTGATTATATCTTTAAAGGCCAAATATTGATGTTCATAACCCTCCACCTCACTTTCTTCATATAAAACGTTCAAAAAGGATAGTGCTTCCATTATGGACTTGACCAATTTTATCAATGAATTGATGGCAATATTTTCAGCTTGGTTTGCCACTTCTTCGGATTTATCAACAGAATTACCAATACCATTGGATATAACACCTGTGGAAACCGTGGTAATAGAGTCACCGTAGCTGTTGAAAAACTCATTGAGAATAGTAATGGAAGATAAGTAGTATTCCACATCTGGGGTAGAGATAGAAGTACCTACGATAATGTTTTTATCTTCTAAAGACTCTTTGACTACCGGGTTTGTTGAATTAAATGTTGCAGAAGGGTTCAATTGAAAGACCGGTTTATCCCAGATGTCCCTAAATAACCTTGTAATCAAAAAGGCGATACCATAAAACCTTGCGGAAAGAATGACATCATCTAAGTCGAAATTACCTGATTGATTTGCTTTCATATTCGTACCTGGTGTAGCGAAGTTCTGGCCATATAAAGATAAAGTCTTTTGTGGGGTTGTTGATAAGAACGATGGCATAGATGACATGACATATTTGTTGTACTTGGGTTTAATTTCAACAACACCTGGAATACCCACAGTAAAGAATGTCAGAGCAGTAGATCTTAGCATTTCGGACTTGTTTAATTTGCAAGTAACGAAAAGTGCTGAAGAGCAAGCCTCCGAAACACCGTAGTTGAGGACAAAGGGCAATGGATTATCGATTAAAGTTTCAAATACTTCGTCCGGTGTACGATACCTGTAAATTTCCACTGCACCATTGGTTAGGACGGCAACTTTCATGTTCTCTGAACTGTACTGGGTGGCAAATTCATTAGCATAACCTTCAGGCTTCTGAGTCGCATTAAAAGCAGGTGTCAATGGCACAATTTGTTTTACGGAACCCGTTGTGTCCAGCAAAACGGTATTTTCCACATATTTCCCATGATTTTTAAGAATACCGTAATCTGGTACACTCACATACAATTTGTGTTGAGTTGCAGTAGTTTTGTTTGTATTGTTTTCAGAAGCCGTTGCACTGTTTTTGTCTAGAGTATTTTGATTCTTAATAACAGGACAAAAGAAAATACCTGGAGAAATTATTGAACAGGTCTTGGAAGTTTCTAAAAGAACTGAAGACTTCTTTTGAAACTTAAGGAGGATGGACTCTGATGAATTCAGAAATGAATAAAATGGCAATACCTTCTTCTGTTGCTCTAGTTGTTGTTGCTGTAATTCATGCTCAATGGTCTCTTGTGTAGCTGAACTTGGTGGAAATTTGATAGATTCTAATCTTAATGCTTCTATAGATGATCGCCCAACAGAACCATTGAAATATAGACGTACACCACCAATTGTGATTGCCACGAAAAAGAGATTGTTATTTTCGTGCTGTGAAACCGTTTCTATCTTGGAGATTTTCAAGTATTTACTGCCTAAAATGGCAGCACCTCTAGCTGTAGTTGTCCCCATAATTCTCCTTATGTAAGAAGGTTCAATAGTTAACGGACCTTCTAATGAGTGGTGTGTGATTAAGTATGCTTTGATGTTGGATTTTGATGAAAGCGAATAGATGATACCTCTTGATTGGTCCACTGATAATTGAATTATGGTTTCTTGGGAATATTTCGAATCTTCTTCAAAGAAGGACTGTACTAAACCACTACCTGGTAGCCTTGATATTATATTACTTGGTAAAAGACTTGACCACGCAGATTGTGTCAAACATACCTTATTACATTTACTGTTGAACCAATCGTCCGAACCTGAATATTGTAACTCCCATATGTTAAGTCCATTAGTCCTTCCTGAAAAGAAAATTTGGCCTGTCTTCTCCAAACAAACAATTTCAGCCACATCTAATCCATGGACTGAAACGCACATCCCCGTGTTGAAAACACCCAATTCACCTGTGGGCGCATCGTAAGAAACAGCCAAAATGTAGATATCAAACGGTGTCGAAATTAATAAAAGGTGATGTACGTAATCCACAAACATGTTGGGTTTTGGTTTAACCAATGCAACTTTTAGAATTGTGTGTTTGATTTCATCAATGGTTTGAAAATCACTACTATCCCTGATATTCCACAGTATTAACTTATTATCTATGATGATCCAACAACGGCTAATCTCTGGGAAAATGCCCATGTCACTTCTCATCTCTGCCTTCGAAGCCTCTTGTAAAATTTCGTCTGGTATATTGATCACTTGGTGCCTTTCAAACGGTGTAAACGCACCTAATCCACCAACCTCTTTACTGAAATTGTAATTGACACCATTGTTGTAATAAGACCTCTCATCCAATACAGGAGTGCTTGCATCTTGTCTTTGCAAATGGTCTATGTATTGACTTGCCAATTCTAACGGATTAGAAGTACCTAATCCATTGACTCTCAAATGTTCCTTTGCATTCGACAAGTCGGAGGTTACTGAAGCAGTACCTGACCCAACAAGTGCAGGACTAGTTTTCAAACCTCCGGCAATCATACCACTATTTGTTGGAGGTTTCCCATCACCATTAGTTCCGTCAGTACCATTAACGTTGTTCTTGTTGGTCGTGCTGTTTTTAGAAAGCGACTGTGAGCCAGCAAATGTGCTGTTGTTGTAGTCAATTCTACTTTTCAAAGGTGTGGAATACATTGGCAGCCCTCAATTCGACTACAACAATTCCTTGACTTAATGAAACCACTAATTTTTAACACTTTGCAACTTTATCCTTCAAAAACGTTCTTTTAAAAGGTCTACTTATTTGGATCTCATCTTGATGATAATTTTTTTTTTTTTTTTCAACGGGGTCAACCTGCTCGTTTGCAGTGATCATGGATTATTGGTGTCACAAAATGTCAGAAAATATATAAAATATCATTATAAAATACTAGAGAATACTAAATATTATGGGAAAATATAGAGGTTTATGTTCCTCGAAATTATTTTCTTCTTACTCTTAAAATTTCTCCTTGTTTTTCCATGTGTATAAGTGGTATACTTTGCAAATATGGGAAGATCCTCTAGAGCCAGCTTGAGACCCTTGGGGGTCAAAAGTACTAATGCAAACGTTACGAACAAAGTTTCCAAACGAACAAAGACTGATAGGAGATTGTCGAATAAAATATCTGCGGTGGAATCAGCACAAATTTCTGCAATTCAACATGGAGAAAATTGTAAGGAAAACATAGTACCTCATGAAATATCCACAGATAACGAGGATAGGGCTGCTGAGATTTCAGTAAAACACCAGCCTAGTATTCAACAGCCGCTAACAGATGAGAATTTGAAACAATTGCAAAATGAAATGATTGAATTGGAAAACGTTTTGTTTCCCTGTGAGCACTTTTTGTGTGCATATGAAAATAGAAGGCAATTGAATTCATTGAGATTATGGTTACTTTTTGAATTAGAAATGAGTCCGGATAATGGTGTTACGAATTTGAGGAACAGTTGTTATCATGATCATGTTTATGAAGCAGTGTGTCCACCATGGAAGGTTCAGAGTTGTTTGCAACAGCAACAATTGATACCAGCAGAGGATGTTGAACCATTTCCTATACAACAATTGATAATACCTGAGATTGAATGGGTTAAATCAACCAATATAGGGGAAATCACGGTTCACATCGGCGATCTTGTAGAGAAGGACAAATTTCAAAAGAAAATTCCATCAACACGCTTGTCTAGTCAAAACCGTCTAGGAATCTTCAATTCAAATCCAGTTAATACTACTGCCATAGTGAAACATAAACATAGGCCGGAGATATTAGGTACTGGTGATGATGGGGAAGAAGATGAAGTTTCTTATAAGCGTTGGAAACAACCAAAGATATCCACCCTTGAGAGAAAGCTGGCCTTGATGGGGGGAATTTCACCACCAAAATTAACAAAGAACCGATAAATAATATAATACCCTTTTAATGCTTTAAATACAATTATGTTAAAAATTCATCCCATCTCATCGCTTACAGACGAAGAAAAAAAAAAAAGCTTCGATACTATCAAATATAAAAGTTGAAAAAAGGAACCTTAAAAGGTTAAAGAATCAATAGGAAAGCTGCTCTTTAGAAGGGCTAATGTGGATTTTTAAAAGATGGCACCATCTACAAATACCATCCATATCGAAGTTTAAACTTTTACCTCAATACAAATTAAGATGTGGTCTCGAAATTCATGCGCAACTCAATACGAGAAATAAACTGTTCTCGATGTCAACAAATGATCCATTTCACTCCGCTGATACTCCAAATTTACACACTTCATTTTTTGATGTGGCATTACCGGGAACTCAACCAATATTAAATTACGAAGCTGTTTTATTCGCGACCAAATTAGCTATAGCGCTGAGTTGTGAAATCAATTTGGATTCACAATTTGATAGGAAACATTATTTTTATGGTGATCAACCGCTTGGTTACCAAATAACCCAGCACTTTGTACCATTCGCATCAAAGGGCCATTTAAAACTCTATAAAGATGTCGATGATATCGAAGATAACAATGATAAAGATATTCGTATAACCCAATTACAAATTGAACAAGATACTGGTAAATCAATGTACAGAAAGCCTGATCACATCACATTAGTTGATTTAAACAGATCAAACGTCCCACTAATAGAAATGGTTACAGAACCCGATTTCCAAGACCTGAAACAGATAAGAGCATTTATTAAGAAATATCAAAATTTAGTACGTCATTTGAAAATATCGACAGGCGATTTGGAGACTGGTGCTATGCGTGTAGATGTCAATCTATCCATCAATGATCATGCAAGAGTCGAATTGAAAAATTTACCTAACACTAGCTCCATAATGAATGCAATTAAATATGAATATTTGAGGCAGGTGCAGATTGCAGAGAATGGTATGGCTGGTGAACTGCTTTCAAAACCAGAAACTAGAGGCTGGACTGGATCATCTACGATGAAGTTAAGAAGTAAAGAAACAACAATAGATTATAGATATATGCCGGATATGGAACTACCGCGGATAACTTTTAATGCCGACGTAGTTGAAAGGCTTCAAAAAGACATGCCACCATCACCAGACAGAATTTTAAAAGAGTTAATGTCAGACCCCTATGGATTATCTCTTAAGGATGCGAAGATCCTTTGTTTAAGCAGTAATGGACAAGATGAAATGTATAACCACGAAGAATTACGAAAGTTTTATTTGGATACTTTCCATTCATATGCTGATAAGGTTAATGGTACCGTGAAGGCCAATAAATTGTCAAAATTGCCCACTAATTGGATTATCCACGAACTGCTCGGAGGTTTGAATAAACTGCGGCTATCATTATCGGAAGTTGTTAAAGTTTTAAAACCTCAGGTTTTCGCCGATTTTCTGATGCTCATTCATAAAGATGAAATCTCTAGTGCTAGTGGAAAACTGTTGTTATTTCACGTTCTCAAAACTCTTCAAGAGAGTAATTGTGATCCATCTACCACTATAGACTTTAATCATTTAATTGATGAATTCGATATAAGAACGATAAATCAAATTGACTACGAAGAACTAAGGCAAGTTTGTAAAGAAATCATCCAAAGCTTGAACAATGATAAATTGATCAACGATATCATTACTGGCAAAAAGAAAAATTCTATTAAATTCTTAGTGGGACAAGGCATGAAGTTATCACAAGGTCGTATTAATGCTCAAAACTTTGAAAAAACCTTTAAAGAGGTACTTGATGTTAAATGGTGAAAGAAAAAAAGAAGAAATAAACGACGTTTGTTTTCTTTTCCTCTTTTTTGTTTATTCTTGTAAATATTAGACAGAATGACATAAATTTTTTTATATCTTACACAAAATTTTCGTTTGTCCAAAGAACAACAATCTTATTCACACGCACTTTACTGCCAACTTCTTTTTTTTTTTTTTTTTTTTTTTTTTTTTTTTTTTATTATTTGCTTAAAAGTTTGTCATTGCATTTCATTCAAAAAAACCATTGACCATTTTTGCATGCATATGTATATCAATCACAACCACCCTAAATGAAATTAAATAAAACTTGTTTTCTTTTGAAATGCTTAGACCAAACCCCTCTGAGCTTTTATGCCAAACTTTTACAATTCTCACAATCGAACGAAAAAAAATAAATAAAAACAAAAATTTCTTCCTTTCTCGCTTTCTATCCACCCTACTATTATCTTTTAAGAATCTTCAGCTCCATACACTCATATCGTTATTCCAAATCCCATAATTACCAGCACCAGTAGATGAGACATGGTTTGAACCCCAACCAAGTGATAAATCATTCATTAACAATTGATCGCTACCAAAATTATTTCCAGCTAGATCAACTGAAGTTGGAGTAGAAGCTAATCCAGATGTGCCCATTGATGCAGAAACTGATGATGTTGGTAGCGGTTGGTCAAATGCAAGTGGCCCAGAAACACCTGAATTGAAAGAATTTGTACCAGCTAAATTGTTGATCATATCACTACTAGTCGATGTTGCTAAATTAGCAGAAGGTGCAATGGGAGTGCCAACCGTAGTTCCACCAACCGATGAATTCACACCCGAATTCATTCCCGAATTCAAATAACCTGGAAATGGTGCGTTGAATTGATTTGTATAATCGGTCGGAGTTGGCACTGCATAGTCAAACGCCGGATCATACCCGCCCAATGAAGAATCAACTCTTGGTGGTACAAATGATGGCGAAGAAGTCGACGATAGCGGTGGTTGTATTAATGATGCATTACTGTTATTATTAGCTGTGTTATAGTACAATGGATAAGGAGTTGCCTTGTTAAAATGATGCGAATTGACCAAGGGGGTAGTTGTAGTTGGACCGCCTGTAGCCGCTGCCACTGCAGGATTTGCTGTTGCTGCAGTTGGAGGGATTGCCTTTGCATGTGGAGAAAACTTCACCGCAGTAGGACTGTTTAACCTAAATGCCTGTTTGTTCATGAACTTCTTCCTATTGTTATTATTGTTATTATTCCCGTTGCCATTACCACCATTGGAATTGTTCAATTTTCTTGCATTTTTCAACATTTCATTATCCATTTCAAAGTTGTTGCTGTTGTTATTGTTGTTGTTGTTATTGTTGTGAAAACGCATAGCGCCAAAGGTGTTCGTTGCTTGTGGCATCAGTTTTAGACTACGGTATTCAAGCAGGTACTTATCCATATCCTCCAATTGGGATAGGAAAGCAGTACTTTCAATTTTGCCAGGCATAACTTCGTCCCTTTCCTTTGTTTCGAATCAACCCTCTTCCCTGATGGTAGTTACTGTTAACTAGTATGCTTTTTTTCACTTTTTTCACTTTTTTCACTTTCTGATGGTCGAATTGTTGAAAAATTTTCAAGGCAGACTAAAAAAAAAAAAAAAAAATTTTTTTTTTTTTTTCAGTCGAAGCCCTAAGATCTTGTCGAGAAGCCCTAATTAGATCAGATCACGTGACTAGATATCTCGTAAATATAACGGTTGAAAACAGCTTATATTGAGGGAGAGCAGGATGGAATATGGCCTGTATATCATGGTAGAGTTTATTGTCAAGGATATGGGAATTCTGGGTGGTCTAGTGTGAAAACATCTTCGTTTCAAAGGATGACGTCTATTTGTATTTATATTTTTACAGTAGTTGTGTCTATGCGCTGCACTTCAGCGCAGTACTCACATGCCTAAAGTTCGTTATGCCAATCAAAACATAAAATATATAACTACTTAGCAAAAAGAGAATTACCTTTTCTTCTTTTCCTTGGTTTCCTCGTCTGTTGTTGGATGCAGTCTAATCACATTTGGGTAATCTGCACGGTTACCCAAATGTCCCTGGCTCCAGTCGTATGACAGTGCGTAGGCCAGGACCGCACCATTTCTATTAAATGAACAAACTGGAATGCTTGCTTGAAATGAAGGGAAACCTCTCAAACGATGCCTCTGATTTTTATCCCAGAAATGGAATGAACCATCCCCACCAGCCGTCGCAAACGTACCATAAATCGGATGGAACACAATACTATTCACAGGATAAACCAAACTTTGGGCCGGCTGTCCAGGCGCTCTATTGGAATTCGTCTGTCTATGACACTTGAACGAAAACCCTCTTTTACGTTGTTCTTCA
The DNA here is from genome assembly GCA_030571545.1 of Zygosaccharomyces gambellarensis. Taxonomy (NCBI): domain Eukaryota; kingdom Fungi; phylum Ascomycota; class Saccharomycetes; order Saccharomycetales; family Saccharomycetaceae; genus Zygosaccharomyces; species Zygosaccharomyces gambellarensis. Next base: position 228,329 of record JAJLXU010000008.1, read on the forward strand.
TCGTCAACATATCTAATTGCACACCTTCCCTCCACAGATCCAATCGCATATCCATCTCCCTCGTTATAACATGCAATCACTCTTGTCTGCCACTTCAATGGACTTTGCGTGGTTTTGAAGATCGCCATCGGATTCCCCAGATCCACAATCGCTATGTGCCTTTCAGCAGTTCCTGCAACAAGTAGCATCTGTCGACTATCCAGCGTATAAACTCTCTCAGGCATCATAATGCTACCGATGGGCTGCGCCTGTCTCGTATCCCAATATTTCAAAGTCTTATCCCATGATCCTGTAACTAAAACATCACTGTTACTACCACCAAACTGCAGATATGTCATGCACTTGACAGGCCCATCGTGAGCTCCCAGCTGCTGCGTCTGTCCTGTTGCAACATCGAACATCGACACTATGTTGTCTGCTCCTCCTGCAACCACCTTAGTCCCATCATGCGACCATCTGGTACAAAGAACAGGCGCCTGGTGCTCAAATTGTGCCCGTCCTTGTGGAATACCTCCTTGCACATCCCAAATACGTACCTTATTATCCCATGAACTAACGCTAAACAAAAAGTCACTTTGGGGTGAAAACGAGATATCTGAAATGGAGTCCTCTGCTGGATTGTTGATTACAATGTCATTAGCAACGTCCTTTTCTGTAGCCATAGTAGTAGATACAGATGTGCTGTAAAAAGCCATCACTACTATCTACTTCTTTACGTCTCTCTGCTTCTACTTCCTTTTTTTTTTTTTCTTTTGGTTTTCTATTTTCTCTTCTACATACCGTTTAAAAAATTAAAAGTCCTCTCGTTGTTATTGTCTAAGAAAGAAATGTCTTCCCCAGGAATAGGTGGAAAATCTATAGGCAATGGAGCAGCCTCAGGTGAAGTGAATATTAGATAATCTGGATCATTCTCGAGGCCCTCTAGATCAAAAGATGGCAGTTCTTGTGAAGAAACATGTGAGTGATACAAGTTCATCCCATTGACAGTTGTACTGACACTGGCATTAGAACCAGTGCCAGCGCTGTGATCTCGATGATCCTTCTCTTGAACTTTTTCAAACTCCTTCTCCAGAGGTGCAACTGGTACGGGTTCCCCTCGCAGGTTCTCCTGCAGGGGGACACTGTTGATGATTAGCGCCAGCTCAGAACCATCAACGGTCTCATCCCGGTATTCCCCAGCATCCTCCGCCATTTGTTGTAGCGATGCAGCCTTGACCTCTTGTGCCCGGTAGGTAGCCGCCTGTGCATCCTTCTCACTCCACGATTCATAGTACGTCTGCACGGCAGCTGATCCTGTAAATACACCACCGCTCCGCTTGGTTTTAGAACTACACAGTTCCCAGAAAATCTGCCACCACTCGTACAAATAGCTCTGCGGAGAGTCTACGACGGCTACCCGCAAATCTTCACTGCCGCCAACGTCAGCGGAGTTCTGTAGTCCAGCCTCTTCAAAGAAAGTCCGGGCACTGCCGTTAAATGCCGATTTTACCAGAAAATCATGTATGTACGCATTTAGGCTCTGCTTCGAACTCTCTAACCCCTCCATACTGTTCTAGCAGCAGGTAGATTAAGAGCGAAGAGAAAAGAAAAAACAAAAACAAAAACAACAACACCAGCAACCAGGAAATTAAGACCCACAACTCACACACGTACTGCGTCTGTCAAACTCACGTTAACACCAGATGTGTACGGGAAAGTAAGAGGGGTCTCTTGTCACTACTTCCTAAAATCTACTCCGCTCAAATATAATCATACTCATATACTCTCCCGGACAGCGATAAAGTCCAGTACTGGATGAAAAGAAATCCGCTGGAAATAGCTCCATATTTCGAGAAAACTCTATTGTGTATTCGCGCCGTCCGTTTGTGTAAAAAAGCGCAGAAGGATGCGGGGGAAGGAAAGAAGGGAAGGAAAGAAGGGATCGTCCGCTCCGGCTCCTTCTAAGAAGTAATTATTACTATTTCTATGACGAATAATGCTAACTAACGAAATTACTCAGTCGGTCTTTTTGGTGTTCGGAGACACGGTATAGCTCCGGTTGTTGTCGTTATTATTGGCGTACATGGTGACTCCGCAGCTAATTAGTAGGGAGCCGTTTAGCGAGATTAATAGTAATGAAGCAGAAGAGTTTGGCGGGAAGCTGTTCCAGCACCATTCATGGGCCAAGTACCATAAGCCTGCAAGGGGTAGTGGCAGTCTGGAACAGTACAGTAACAGGGGTAGAGTCCAATGGTACCAGGATAGAAACTGGTAGTGTAAAGAACGTGCAAAAAGGACTCCCGCAAAATTTGTAGTGATGATTAAAAGGAGGGCGGCAGAAGTAGGGTTACGGTTGACGCCGTTGTTGTTGGTAAATGGAAAGATTTTTCTACCGCGGCAAGCATGAAGCAGATGATGAGGCCAGTTTGAGAATAGTAGGGACAGAAAGATGAGGATTGCAATTGCATGTAGAACTAGCAGTAGTAAATGGAATTGGTCAGAATTGAAAGTTTTCTCGTCAATGAAATGCCAATTGATGGTCCAAGTGTATAGAAATTTACGATGAAAGTCGAATGCACCTTTTAAATAGGATTTCCAATGGGAGAGAAATGGATAAGCGACAAAAACTTGTAAAAGAAGTGCTAGAAGTGCACAAAATAGACATTTCAACAAATTTCCATTTTGCAGATAAAAAATTGCAACTGATATACCGGGTAGGAATAGTAAAGCGTTCATCTTGATACTAAGAGCGAATGAGTAGGTTAAAGATGAAAGATAAGTTAACCACTGGCGACGAGGAGTACCATTTGGATTGACGAATTGTAGAAGACAAACTGACAAAACGACAAAAAAAGTTGTAAAGCAGTCGTTGAAAAGACGTAAGACGTAGATAGAATGATTTCTTTTGGATAATGAAGCCAAAAGGACATAACCTCCGGGTAGTTGAAAACGGTAATAGATGAGGAATTGTAGTGAGATTGTGGCCAAATAGAGATAACGAAAGAATTGTTGACCTCTATAAATGGAATTAGTACCTTGTGTTAGCCAATTCATGAATCTATAGAGGAGCACGTGACCTCCGGGATAGACGAGCGGGCCAGTGCCACCAAAAACTTTTGAATAATCAGATTCACCACTTTGAATGAGCTGGATCTGTTCCATATAGGCTGTATAATCGATTTCGGTGTATGGAACATTCCAGATGATTATTTTTAAGAGGGCGGATTCGAATGCAATCAGAATTGGACCCCAAATAAAAATTGATCTTGGATTGTAAAGCATAAACCTAATTCCATCCTTCAGGTCTTGAATGGGTTGGAATGGGGGCATTTTTGGCGGGCTAGCTTGCTGTTTTAATTGAAAGCGGTTTGATACATGTGACGGGATATGTAGTTTAATCATTTGACCGGAGGGAAATAAAAAAAAAAAAAAAAGCCGTTACTGGGGTGAGATCAGGTCAGGTGAAAAATGAGGGTAACATAAAAGATGCATGGGTGTATATTAACCGCGGAGACTGTGGCGAGACGCTGAGGGGTGGGGTAGCCTTTTCTTTTTTCCGGGTGGCAAATTTGGAGTATAAAAGGAGATGTAAGAGCAGGAATTTTCCTGAACTTCTACGGTTCACAGTGTCTACATCAAGCGCCACAAGATGTAAAGGGAGTGTTTGGGATCTGGGGGATTTCGGGACTGCTTCAGCTTGCCGCTGACACGACGGGGTATTGGCGGTAAGTGTCTTGCGAGTGCAGCGAGTAAGGGCAGTTTTGGTTCTTTTTTAAAAGAACACAGTCTACATCAGAACAAGATGAAATGCGGAAATCGGTGAAGGGGCTGAGGGATAAGTGCATCGTGTCGTCGCTTGTTTTATGTGTTGCTGATTAGTGTTTGGTCAGAGGGATTGTAGCAAGAGCTGTAGGCGAAGCAGACAGGCTCACTTTTGGTTTTCTTATAAAGAGAACGATTGATGAGCTTATTGGGAATTGGGGTATTGTCAGATGGGATTTCGGGGATTCTTTGCGGTACTATATTCTTTTAAAAGGATAATTGGGTTGTTGAGGGCATTGGGGTTCTGTGTTGGTTGTGCGCTGATGTGGAGGGGCGTTGGCGGTACGAAATTGGGGGATTTAGGAATGAGTACCGGTTGGTTTACGAGGACTGTATGTAAGAGTGACTTTTTTTTTTTTTTTTTTTTTCCTTCTGAGAAGCAGAATATGAAATGTTCTGAGTAACAATCGTTGGGATTGAAAACTCCCCACTGGACAGGAAGGAAAAGGTACAGCACTTTGACAATGAGAGTTTTTTTTATATTTGGGGATTCTAGAATAGGGTGTTTCTCCAGAGGTACGAGTTTGCCCGAATAACCGCCGTTTTTTAGTTTATTTATCGGAGTTTATTATGCTTCATCGCGACTCTCGATTTGGCATCGAGGCATGATGGGAGGTTAGACGATGGAAGAACGAGCATAGACAACTAAAGATCGAACGCTGGACCTTTTGTTACCAAGTTAACTAGGAAGTTCAGGTTAACTAGACTGCGAATTTTAGAACACTGGATGGGAAACACTTAAAAGGTCGACATATGTAACGACTAGGTTTTTGGTCTTTGAGATGTATTTCCGGTACGCTTAGACAGTCTAGAGCAAGATCGCTGAGCGCAGCTGAGAGGCACTTCCTGGTTCGACAAATTGGGGTAGGACAGGTTCTAATCTGCACTTAGTTAAATTGCGAGCACAGCGAGTAAGAACGGTTTTGGTTCTTTTTCAAAAAAACAAAGAGAGCTATGTCGCAGGAAGGGATTTGCGAAACAAGCAGGTGTCTTTGTAACGACTCAACTGGAAGCTCCTTGTGTAGATGCTGCACCAACATCAACGACAACGGCAGTTGACTTCAAGAGATCCGATCATGTGCTTGTTCCCCACACATGTTGACGAATTCGCACCGAGATTCGGGGAGTAATTTTCAGGGTCCTTTTCAGAGCCTCGAGAAAAAAAAAAAAAAAAAAAAAAAAAAAAAAAAAAAAAAAAACATTAAAATACAAAGGTCTAAGAACAAAAGAACTCATTACACATGACGTGACAAGCACTCGAGGGTACTTGATGATGCTATTCTGCTGGTACGTATATCTGTCCAGTGGATGCAACAAATCTACTTCTCTCGGCCAATAAGCCCATTGAGAATATCATGCCTCGTCACCACACTAACGCTTCTCCTTCGTCTTGTGCGCTTAACCAGGTCTTTGTAGTGGAGAGCACATCTCCAAACAAAGCCGTGAAATGCTGCTACCATCTTTTGCATGGTGCGGTCTTCTGGATCCATTGCATGTACCATCTTCGGAGACTTTTGGATAGCGCCGGCTCCCTGAGCAGTACAACCCTGTGCCGATTTTGCCAGACCATTATAGAGAAGCGGTCTTGTTATATCAATTAAGCTAGATCCTTTATCATTGTTAGACTCTGTAAATATAGTCTTCGGATTGACGCCGTTATTTGGCTGGCGCAGGTCACATGTCCTCAAGGGCTTCCGTTAACGAGAGGAAGCGTCGTTCCTTTTGCACAGCCGCTGGTAAATTGTTCCTTTGCGCCAGAAACGAAGCTCATTATGTCCTGTTGTCCTGTTCGAGTAATTGTTCGTGGCTGTGATCGCCGATGCTTTGGAATCTCTGTCTGCGTTGTTAGCAGCGAGCGAGATTGACGACGCACGCCCTAAAATAGAAAACTCGGTTTCTGACAAAGGCTTAATTTTACCCAAGAAGTTGATGGTGTTGTTGACATGCGGAATAATTGTTCAGCCCTCGAGGAATCCTCTCCGGTCTGGTGAGTGCTGGACGTTAATGTTAGGGATCGAACTGAATAACGGACCTAGTTGCTAAAAATACACAAGTTATTCGGTTTTCCACATGGACTGTGCTCGTCGAACATACGTAGCTGCTGTTCTTGTTTCTCTCGTTGTGGACAAGATGAATTGGGGGAATGCTTTGACGTTTTGTTTACATAAAATAAACTTCGGGCTCACGAAGCATACAAAGCCTGTTTTTCACCTGTGGCCAACCTGTTTCTTATCCGTTTCCCTTTTGACAGGAAATTCCCAATGTATTTTTTAACAACTTGAAAAAAAAAGAAAAAAGCCGTTCTAAGAACGGCTGATATCACTTTCGGTGATGTGCATGGAACACGACTACAGAATTCTTCTATGCATGAAGCGGACCTTATCCTCTATACATACCCAGAGGGTCCTATTTACACACTTATCTTTACCATTTCGTCTTTCAATTCCTCATTGCCTTTCGTGCACGTTTTAGCTCTTGTTGAACGTGTTGGCGCATCGAAAAATCTGCACAAGGCAACAGCAGTTCCGGATCCAGTACTAAACCTGAACGCGGCTCGTCCAACCATCGCAATGCTACACTAGTGTCAGATTCTCTTGGATGACGCCGTAGGCGGTTAAGGACATGCTCGATGTCGTTTGTGGGCTCCTCCAGTGCACCTGGATATGTTGATAATGCTCTTTCAGCTTCTTTTACTTTGTCAGTACCATAAGGCAGTTGTAGATTCATCAGATAAAGCAAGTAATCGGCTTGAATCCACGGATCTACAAGGCTTCTTTTCACACATCCGCAAAGTGCCAATGCTAACATGCGGTTTGAATCACTAAGTCTCGCTGGGAGTCCCACACCAGGTGTATCTATCAAGTAGACACCGTTACCATTTTGACTGATCTTTATAGACTCACTAGTGCTTCTAGTTACTCCTGCTTCAGATCCAGTACGTGCGACCTTACCAGATGAACCTCTCATCGAATTTATCAATGTAGATTTACCCAGATTGGGCATACCTGTTACTAGCACTTTGAATCCCAGCGGTGGTGCCAGCCCGTGGTTTTTCTCACGGTGTAACTCATCATACCAATCGATGCAGCGAAGGATATGATTAGCTGCACTGCGGTGACGGCAGTCTACCATTAGAAAATTCTCCTCTAATTCGGCATGCCATTGTGAGACTCGATCCAAATATGAACAGCTTTGTGGGAAACTGTCTCTCTTCGTATAGACCACTAGCCTTTCATGATGGCGTTTATCTACAACTTGATCTAGGAGTACATTTCTTGTAGAAAGTGGTGCTCTTAGATCACGGAGCTCTAGCACGAGTTGAAACTGTGATTTTAACTTTTCAAATCGACGCAATGCCTTGAGCTGATGGCCTTTAAAGTCAGCGATGGGGATATTATAACGTGGGAAATCAAATCTAGGTATAAATTTGGGCATTCTATGTTTTCCCCCAGATTTTTTTTTTTTTACAAAATTCACTATTATAAAAGTGAAATTTTTCAGCGTTCGAGAGACTTACACAAGCTCATCGCATCGAAAAATTTCAACGATCCACTTATTGTTTAGTTCGACGGTATAAAACAGAGTACAAGGTAAAAAGGAAAATAATGCCGTTGGTTCTTTTCACAGGATTTCCATCAACTGGTAAATCTACTAGAGCTCAAGAATTAGTTGAACTTCTAAATAAAAGAATCCAAAGTGATCCTTCTTTGTCTTCCAAAAACTACAAAGTAATTTTACATTCAGATGAATCACTAGGCATTAAACATTCGGATTATTCCACATCACAAGGTGAGCGTAAGTTACGTTCAGAAATTTTTTCTGCTGTGCGAAGAGATTTGTCTAAATCTAATGTTGTTGTGGTTGATTCTCTTAATTACATCAAGGGATTCCGCTACCAATTACACTGTGAGGTGAAAGGTTCCTCTACAACATATTGTCTGATCAATACGATGTGTCCCATAGAAACCATCCATGAATGGAATAAAAATAGCAAAGATCCGTGGGATGGAGAGCTTTTAGAACAATTAATCCAGAGATATGAAGAGCCTAATGCAAACAACAGATGGGATGCTCCTCTCTTCCCCATTCTTTCCACACAAGACACGATGGAATCTTGGATCGATGATATTTGCAGCGCTCTCTTCCGTACTGCAGTCAGTAAAGGTAGTTCTGACCACAGAGATCCCCTAAGCAGGGCATTACAAACTCCAAATAGTGCGACGATACTTAAACCAGCTTCTCAGTCAAACTTCATCCAGATACTAGATTCCCAAACTGGTAGTGTGGTTAAGAAGGTTATGGATCATGTAAGATTATCTAGCTCCTTCGGCGGAAGCTCAGGCGGTCAAAGGATCATCGTTTCCGAAGTTACCGATGTCAACGATGAAAGATGTTGTTACGTTGATTTACCGCCACAGAGCGTCACTTTACCACATCTGCAACGTTTGAAACGACAATTCGTTAATTTCAACAAATTAAGGGATCTTGATCAAGACCGCATTGTACCTCTTTTTGCAGAATATTTGAATAAAAATTTAAACGATTAATAGAGTTCCTTTTGTACATCGATAAATATATATATAACTATGTATGTATATACAGTATCAACTGTCTATCTACACGTAAAGATACTCTTTTAGTTCTTTAAAGTAGAGGCCATGCGGGTCCCCCTTCTCAAACAAACGATCTAATTGTTCCTTAATTTCATCAGTTATCCTAACTTCGAATCTTTTTAACCATAGCAAATGACCTTCAGATAAAAGTTTCTTTATCATTTCATGGTCTTCAGAATCGACGACAAATTTGATAAACTGAGTCCATGGGCGATAATCTTCCCCAGGAACTAATCCACCAACACCAGCTTCCCAAAATGCCATATATTTGTTCCACGATCTGGCGGCAGCCAAAACTTCCAAAACACCACCAATTGCAGTGGGATCCAAGGCGGGACCGAACGTCTCGACCAAATAATCAACTACTTCATAAGTTGCATGCAACATGTTATTGGGAGCCCCTTCATCACCAGAAACCATAGTTCGTAGCAGCATGGAAAGTAAGGTCCCATCTTGAACAATTAAATTGGCATCTCTGACATCTTCCACTAATCTTAAAGCTCTTGAAACGAGCGCATTCCGACTGACGATTTCCCAATATTCACGGCTTTTTTCACCACCAATTCGTACGTTGATTACAGTTAGTTTGAAAAATTCTATCAAATCCTCAGCTGTTATTGGATAGCCTAATGACTTTTTGGCCAAAAGGTAGTCATTGAAAAATTGATTTATGTTGTAATATTCTCTATCCGCCATGTTTATCATCTTGAAAAAACTCATCCTTAAAGCCCAGTACAATGAAGCAGTTTCTTCTGGCAATACTAATGGCCAGCATGATTCGAAGGCATTGACCCATTTTCTCCAGGGTATTTCCTTTGCGGAATCACTTGGTAAACCGGATACCCAATCATGAATAGTTTTCATAAAAGGTAAAGAATGATCACCATTGTTACTGATCAACTTAATTGCATTGTCAAAATTCGAATTTTTTAAATGTTCTAAAAGCTCACCGCATAAAACTACTGAAGGAGCCATTGTACTATACTGTCTCCTTTGGTTTGCCAATCTTCTTAATCCTGCCAAAATGTCATCCTCCTGCGGTGACTCGTGTCCTTCTACCAACTGTTCCGGTTTTCGGTACTTATTCTTTTCATCTTCAGGTGCATACAATTCCTCCAGATTAATTTCCTGACGTCTATTCTCCGTAAGAATATTAACAAAAATTCTATCAACTTTACAATCTATAAGGAACCATGATTCCGTGGGTATATTGGAACTTGAGTTAGCCGACAAATTTGGCTTTCGTGCTAATCTACGTTGCCTTTTCCTTTCTTCCCTAGCGTTGAATTGACCTTCCACATAAGCGACAGACTCGAAGTATTGTTTGATCAAAGTATTCAACTTGTCAAAGCTATTCTGACAATGTCTAGGCGATTTTGCAGTCGCAATAACCATGAAGTCACTGATCTTTGCAGCGGCAGTTTCAAATTCCCCTTCTCTCAGATCGAAAACAAGAATATCGGTCAATCCAAGCTCATCTCGTAAATACTCAGAGATATGTCTCAATGAATTCGGCGAATTTGATGGGTATCTTATCTCTTGAACTTTAAAAAATGATTGCCTCAAAGCACGCTCCCTATCACCAACTTTCAAATACCATGGTATGGTAGTTGTATTACTGGTACTGTTATTACCATTATTGTTGTTACCACTATCATTGTTCTCTTGATATAATGCAGGAAAGCGGGAGAAATAACGTAAACCGACAGGACCACGAGACAAAATAAACCTTGCTCGTATTAACCCGACTGCTTTCGAACCATTAAAGGCTTTATTCATCTTCAACATGTTAAACCCTCTTGCTTTTTCTCATTGAATTTTGACAATCTTCCCAGGCAATAAGTTTTTTTTTTTTTTTTTTTTTTTTTCAACGCTCTTACCATAACATAATTGTAACATACATACCCATATACAAAAGTCGGTTAGAGAAGCTGCATACAACATACCACATAACACAACTATACAATCTTTTTCCTTTTTTAAAGTTTATTCTTCTCTTTGTTCGTTTCTGTTTTGTGAAACGTACTTTAGTTCAATCGAATTGAGAAGGTCATTTATATTTACTGACCTCTCAATTCTGGTTGGATATTTTCATCAGAAATATCTTCCTTCTTCTCTTCAGCACTTTGAGCTTCTACATCTTTGAAATGGCTACTTAACAATCTTAACTGTTCGGCGACGTCTCTTGGTAATTTGTCGTCTTGAGTATCCTCCAGGGGCACTACTTCATCTAATTTAACCATTTGTCTTTTCCTTGGAGTTTCTTCCTCTTCATCCATATGTCTCTTCAATGCTACAGCCTCGCCAATGGCCGCCTGTGCCGCCGCCTGAGCCTCTTGAGCATCTGTATCTAACATTTCTGGTTCTCTTCTTACTCTAGCATGACGATATTGGAAATTATTTGCATCTGTACCATATTCACCATTCTTCTTCTTCTTCAAGACAAACCTAGCCTTGTATGTAGTAACTCTTCTTGAAATTTGTGATAACAACTTTTTATCAATTTCAGCATCTGTCAGTCCGTATCTTTCCTTCAAAATATCTAATAACCCACTTTCTTCCACATACTGCGAGACTCTAAATTTTGAAACAGTGTTGTCATCTTCATTGCAAAGACTTTCCAGAATCTGATCAAAATTCAAGTCGTGTTGCAAGATCCTCGGAACCTTGGTTAAAACAAATTCTTGTAAAGTCAGATTCGATTCCAGTGGATGATTATGATATGGTTCAATTTTCGTAACCACAAACGGTCCTCTAACACCGCTGTTGTTCTCGTCATATTCGTCCTTAGGCTGTCTCGAGTCTTGAACAGCCGCAACTGCAGCAGCAATTGCTGCACTGACATCATCATCTTCTGCATCTTCACTGTTCGGATTTGCACCAGCTCCTCCAGCTGCTCCCGCACCCGGTACACCGCCATTATTGCTGCTAGCATTCCTCAACTTCTCACTGCTATCCCTCTTGTCAAGGGATGAAAGTCCACCCGTCCTATCTTCATCGTCTTCATCACCGGCTCTTTGACCACCACAATAACTTAGCAGCACTTTGAATGGACAATCTTTGAGATGACATGCAAATGTAAAGTGTTTATTCCTATGCGAATTCTTTAAAATAATCGGGCACCTTGCCTGGAATTCATAATCATTAACAACCTGATACCACGACTCTAACGTAGGAAAACGCCTACCTGTATTCTCATCTGCCGATGATGCCAAAGATTTATTGATAATCGGATGTCGGTACTCGTACAGACTTGTCATTTTATACCAGTGTATATATATGTTCGTTAGATGGGACTGATTGGTATTAGTAGGCCTTTCTGACTTTGGATGTAATGATAAAGTGATGTTGTTAGAAGTGATGTTTTCCTCTTGTATAGAAAATTTTGTACGATAAGTTTTGACCGGGTAAAACCGTATATTATGACACAATAACCGCCGAACCATTGGCGGCTAAATGGCAATACCACTCAGACCACCTCTAAAATATACACTGTTCCGCCATAAACCCAACCCATAAATAATAATATTAAACTGTAAGTACAGAAGAAGTAAAAATGCAGATAACGTCGATGAAGAAGAAAGGAAAAAAGAGAAGAAGGAAAAGTGGGTATCAATCACATCAAAAACGAATAAAGGAAGTGACTAAAGAATGCAAGCATCGGTGCTGGTGACAAGTCGATACCCATGTTCCTGCCACTTCTAGTTCTGGCATTTGTTGAAGTATCAGAGCTTGAACCGTAAGAAGTAGCATGGAAAATATCACCACCAGGAGTAATTAGTTGAGTACTGGAAAAGGTATGAGCATATCCTGGGGCTTTCTTTGCACTGGGGACTTGTTTGGAGACAACCTCTAACTGTTCCTGTCCCCCATTATAATTCGCCTGTGCCATCGAAACTTCAAAATCGTCTAAATCGTAGACGATATACGCATTTTCCATAAAGAGATCACCCAAAACAGCACTATCAGAGTCACTTGGTTGGATTCCTAAGGCACAGCGGCCATCCTTGTTACTAACAACGTAAGTAGACAGATTCGAAGCAATGTTGAATCCACCAAAATTGAAATATAGCTCAGTGTTGTCTACCTGTGAGCAGTCGCCCACGTAGTACCCGAGATGATGGTCCCAGCTTGCATTCAGCTGTTGCATTAGGATAGACACCATCTCCTTTGGTAAATAAACCAAGGTTGTACCGGAGTCCAACAAGGCCGGCACCGGCGTCGTAGTAGTCGTATTTGCTCGGTTAGAGGCTTTTGTCCCAACACCTTGCAAAGTGACTTGCAGTTGTAAAGGGTCTTTAAGTCCCTGCTTCCTGTAGAGATTTAGCATGGGGACAGTGTTCAACTGACCATGGTACTTACTGTGATCAACAGCACCAAACAAGATGCTGCCTTCAGCAGCTTGCTTCTTGTTTAGAAAGAGCGAGTAGACATTCTTGCTAATGGCACCTTGGGATTTCAGCATCATAGGGAAATTTTGATACTTGTAGGTGTGCTTGTTCTTCACATTTTCCACACCTGTATACGTATTTTCCAGGTTCGGAAGTCCGATGCCCATTATACCAACAGATGAATTAGTCCTGTTCGCTATCCCAATACTAACGTTGGTAAAGTTAGCATCCCCAACACTGATTGAATCACTCCCCCACGTCCCCATAGCATAAGAAGTATCGCCGTATGAAACCGAAAACTCGCTATCGTTCGAATGAAAGGTATTCGACTTCTTAGTATCGAATGTACCGAATTCCTTGCAATCCAACGTGGCACTGGATTTCAGAACACTGCTGGCTACAGAAGGGGCACCTGCAGTTAGCGTAGGCACAGATTGTGGATCTTCTGCTTTTTCCAAGTCCTTAGAAGACGACGACGTCGACTTGCAGTATGGATTCTCCGATCCAGGAACCCACAAATCAGATGACCCTGTGTCTAACAGCACGACTACTTCTTGACCTGGTGTACCAATTTTAAACCTTATCGAATAAAAATTCTGTTGATTTTTCAAATCATGGTTAATGTCGTTGTCACGCTTAGAAACATGTTCACTGTCTGTAAACGAACTGCCCTGCCGTTTGTTGAAGGAAAGCTTGATCAACTGCGGCGATACCGACTCATTTTCCATATAATGCCTAACACTCATGCATTGTATAAATTCAACTAAAAGTGCATAGCACACTACGAATACCGTGAATAACCTCATAACCCTACAAGAAAGCTATTTTAAACATACGTAGGTATAGCTGGAAACAAATGAAAGGAGCTTTTAGACGATTTGTGAAAGTACTGCAGCCTGAAAGGCTGCTCAAGCGAAAATCATTTAGTTCTTATACTCTCACAGCCTTCCTTGCATCTAAACCTTTTAATGCGTCCTTTACAATTTTTTTTTTTTTACTCATTTGCTTGGAACCGGTACTTAGATATAGAAAGACCCTCTATTCCTTGTTTGGTAATCGAAAAATCTACATAGACGTAGTGGTCGAGACGTAAACTTAAATAGTATAAAGAACAATCCCATTGTGGTGTGATGTTGCCATTTCGGGGTAGGCACAATAGGTAATTGTTGTCTAAACGGTAAGTGATCTACATGTTGAGACGTCCACCCCTACGGTGCTTTTACTGAACGCCAACAGGCTCTTTGTTTGTGGGCCAGAAGGAAAACAAACAGGGGACGCAAGAGCCATTCCCCTTTGTTGACGTTCCTGACCGAGAACACATTCCTACTATGATAATACATATCTTTACCATGTATGGAAACACTAAAGGTGGTATCCTAGAATAGTAATTTGGTAGATAGGGGAAGGAGACTGGAGAGACTCGGGGTTGCTGTTTGCTATGTGTGCACAGGTCTTGCTTCTAGAACATTAGAAGTGAGGAAAACAAAAAAACGGTTTGTAAAAACTCCGCGACGGGGAATTGAACCCCGATCTGGCACGCGACAAGCGCCCATTCTAACCATTAAACTATCACGGATCAACATCTATTGGGAGGGGCAATTACTATTACAATTAACAGAAGTAATATTGGGCAGATGATTTATGGCAATATGTTTGGGATATACGATCTATTGTGAATGGATATCCGTTCTACCTGAATCTCTCTACACTGTTCTTCTTTCAGTTGTATTATAGCCTTTTTTAACCCCTGTTCCGCGTTGCGGGTGTTAAATTTTAGTCAAGGGCCATCATCAGAAGGACATAAGCTTCAACTAGCAGTATTTAGTGAAAAGGTGGAAAAAAAAAAAAAAAAAAAAAAAAAAAAAAAAAAATTATTATAAAAACTTGTTAAATATTACACTAAAGGTGAAATGGGCACTTTCATTTACGAGTACCTTTTACCCCCATTGGACCAAAAAGTTCTTTAATAGGACAATATGCGCAGGCCTCTTATTTGTTTAGCTTTCTTGTCCTTCATCTAGTTTTACCTTCTTAGTTACTTTTTTTCTGCTCTCGAAGATGTGTGTTATGTCGTTCTTCGGGTCTGGTTTAGCTCTCTTGGTACCTTTTTTCTGTTTGGCATCATATTTTGCCAATTGATCTTTCCTTGATTTTGAACCCTGTTCCTGTAATTCTTTATTTTTCTCGAGTAATTCTTCGTTCTGAGGGTCTGAGATCGTTTCTAACCATTCTAATAGGTCCACTTCCTGGCCGTAACCTTCGACATTTGGCTGTGGAGTTTCTAAAATTATTGGTAAATCCTTCAGGCGTTCATCATGGGCTATTAGTCTGAAAACTTCTAATCCAAGAAATCCTTCCCCTAGCTTTTCATGTAGATCCCTATTAGCACCTAAGGGCGCTTTTGAATCATTTAAATGTACTCCTCTCAAAAATTGATAACCAACTGTTGCATCAAATTGTTTCCAGAAATCCTCATAGGCTTCTTGAGTACCAATATCATAACCCGCTGCAAATGCATGACATGTATCTATGCAGACTCCAATTCTGTCCTTATTTTCTACCAAATCGATCACATATTTCAAATCTTGCAGACCACTTCCTATTAAATTCCCAGTTCCTGCCATATTTTCAAGTAAAATCGTAACAAACTTCGTCTCAGTAATGGCTTTGTTTAGATAAGATGCCAATTGTCTTAGTTGAGTTTCATGGACACCCTTAAGTGAGGACCCCGGATGCAAGTTGTAATGGCCAATCCCTAACTGTTCACATCTATTCAAATCATCAATGAACGAATCGTATGCCTTTTGGGCCTTTTCTTCATCTGGATTCGCCAAATTGATAAAATATTGACCATGGGGTAGAACATCAGTCAGTGCATTGTAGTTGCACTTGCTGCAATTATCTTTAAATTTCTCAATTTCTTCCTTTGTATAAGCTGGTGATACCCATTTTCGAGGGGACTTTAGGAACATGGCAAATGCATTGCAACCAACATTGTATGCATTGGTGACACTATTCGAGATACCGCCTGCACCTGATATATGAGCACCAAATTTGTACTTGGAAGCAGTTGACCTTATAAAAGTTGACATTTCCCCTGTGTTTTGATCATGTAGGTCAAGCACTTGTACTTTTCGATTATTATATGAAGGTTTTTCAGATGAAAACCGGCCTCGATCAAAGGAAGAATAGGCAAAAAAAAAAAAAAATCGAATTGAATTAAATTAATTGAAAACAAATTGAAAAACGTCAATGCACATATATAAGTTGATAATACTCTACAGGAGGCAAAGAAGAAGAAGCTTAAGCTATTTCATTTCTTAGAAACTTTGCCAGTTTTGCCCTTGTTTGTCTTCTTTGAAGCCTTAGCTTTAGCGGTCTCAGCTGCCAATTGTTCCTTTGACTTTGGCACCTTTTGAAAAAACCCATCCAGTCTAACTTGAACGCCCGATTTTAGACCCTTTTGCAACCTCTTAATACCAGATCTCACTCTTTCCTCGTTGAATTTCTTCTCGTGGCATAAAAATTCGATTAACTTCTCCTCATCAGGCGGATTCCACTTTAAATTTATTTCTCGATTATCTAATACTTCAGGCTTCAGAAACAACTGACGAGCTTCTTGATATGGCCAGTCTTCAGGAACTTTCCACTTGTTGTTTGCCTGGCCTGATTGAATGAACTCAACAATTTTCTCCAGCGAACCGTGTTCTTTGATTAACTTAAGAGCGGTAACGGGTCCAATGCCCCTAATACTTTCACAGTAGTCACACCCAAGCATAATCCCCAGATCAACAAACTGCTCCTGCGTTAATTCCAAACCCCGCAACATTAATTCAGTGTCAATTTCATGGATCGGTTCCTTTTTAGCTTCTGAAAACGTCAAATGTCTCAAGAGGTATGGTGTTCTGTAACACAGAGTGTCCATATCTTCACTTGCAGCAGCATACACTCTGCCAGTCTTGGCTAGTTCTGCGCACTGTGCTTCTGCTTCGCATGGTGCAACAATGTAAGGAACACCCATCAGTTTCAGAAGATATTTAGCCTCCTCGTTGTGTTCGGGTGCAACCTTAACTAATCTTCTTTCCTGCTTGGTTTTTTCAGCTTGATCCACTGCTTCCTCCAGTTTTTTCGTAGTGTCTTCCCTCTTGTCTGATCTCTTCTTTAGTTCATACGATTTCAATATGGGCGGCTTTCCATCAAACACGTAACACGGTTTAATACCATTATCAATCATTCTAAGAGTCCTGTAAAACATCCCCATGAGATGAGATGTAGTTTCCCCTGATTCTGTTGATAATTGAGCACCATCCTGTTGTCTGACTGCAATTAAAAACTGGTAGAGTGACATCGATGCATCAATGGCAACTTTTCTACCAAAAAATGTCTTGATATCATTCTTGCGTATCGCTGAAGGGACATGTTCCGATATGATAGCATTTAAACCTTTAATACCCATGTTGGATTCTATCTTTCTCTTATATGTGATTTCCTAATTTTTTTTTTTTTTTTTTTTAAAAAAAAAAAATAGTTGTTTTTATGTGTAAGATGCTGGACTTTTTGTCTCTACGTCTATTTTCGTTACTATTGGAGGCGATGCGAACGAAGCTTAAATTTGACAAAGTTAAGCCATCTCTCAATAAACTATAACAACAAAAAGGTTTTGATGTAGAACCTAATAATGTTCAGATAATCCTCAACCAAAATCGTTCTAGGATTCTAACTAAACATTCAAGACCCTTTATAGACTTTAGCGGATTTTTTTGTAAAAGACTAGTGGCTGGCCATGTCTGATGAAGTTCAGGGGCCTCCTACGCCCAAGATTCAACAACAAGAGTTTAAGTTACACTCTGATTCCAAGGTGCCATCATATCAAACTCCATCCTCATCAGCGTCGTCATCATTTCCGATGAATAAAGGTTCATCTGTGGCACATCCTAATTTACCTATGGTAAATACAAATTTACCTGTTGGTAGTCCACAAGAAACGGATCAACAGAGGACTCCACTTTCTTTGGTAATTTCATCCTTTGACAATGTCCAAACGTTGCCAACACCTATGGCATATACACCACCGGCTATTCAACCTCGCTCACCAATAGATCAGTTAAATGTAGTTAAAAGGCGAGACCCTAATCGTAATAAAAACCTGAATGTTTCACCTGGGAAGCAGCAGAGGTATTTATCAGAATTATTTCCTTTACCAGAATCATCAGTTCAGAGAGTTAATTCCCTGCCGACGGTTTCAGAGACTGCCACTTTGGACTCTTCATTAGTCGAAACTACTCCTATTGATGAAAAACCTGCATTAGATGTGAGTGAGGATACTTTAACAGGATTTCTAGTAGATCATTACAAGGAACCACTATTTTGGCGCAAAGTTAACGAAATTGGCTCGGGAAATTTTAGTACAGTTTATCTTTATGAATCCCTAGACCAAGCACATGCAGAATTACGCCAAGTCGCAGTCAAGAGGATCAAGTATCCTGAAGAGTTGGATGGAAGAAAATGGAATGATGATGATGTTGAGAAGTATAAGGAACTACTTTCGAGACTAGAAAGCTCTTTGACAAGAGAATTAAGCGTTTTAAAATCCTTAAATCACCCATGCGTGGTTAAACTATTTGGTATCAACAATCCAACTTTTCTTCAAAGTGGTAAGCCGCTAAGAGACCTGATGAACCCAACAGACGGGCTGCCACCCTGTGATATGATTATGTCTTACTGTGCTGGTGGTGATCTATTGACTGCAGCAGCTGACTGTAATGGTAAGATTGATATGTGGTTGATCCAACGAATTTTTGCAGAGCTAACTTTGGCGGTAAAATACCTGCATGAGTCTAATGTTATCCATAGAGATTTAAAATTGGAGAACATTTTATTAAAGTATCCATTGCCTGCGTTAATTGGTATGAAGGAATCTTCATATTTCCTGCAAAAAAATTTCATAGAATTGGCAGATTTTGGTCTTTGTAAGTACATTGAACCTGATGAGCTGTGTACAGCAAGATGCGGATCTGAAGACTACGTATCACCAGAAATTCTAATGGGTGTACCTTATGATGGCCGCTTGAGTGATACCTGGGCACTTGGTGTGATACTTTACGGCTTATTGGAATGTAGATTACCGTTTGATCCACCACCAAACGCTAGTACAAGACAAAGAAATAGAGCAACGGCTCATAGAATTGCGAGATTCGACTGGAAATGGTATCAATGGTCGGAGGCCGACACACCAGCAAAAGAAATTGTGAGAAATACACTAACAAGAAACACTAACCGCTGGTCGATTGATGATATCTATGAATCTCCGTTTGTCCAAGAGGCAGTAACCCAGTTTGCATTTTGATTTTATTTTCCTGGACCATTCCTGAACAATTTATTTTCTGTTCAAAATATTATAATTCATATACAAATATATATGAACAGATACAGACATATATATATATATAGCATAACCGTAATAATAATAACACTAGTAATACTTTCAAACCATAATTATCAGAAGAGGCACTTAGTACTTCTTCCTGGTTTCGACATGTCCTTTATGTCCCTTCACGTGTGGTTGCTAGTGAGTAGAGGGCGCAAAATTCCCAGGATATATAAATCCAAGGGTTTGAAAACGTCAGGGAATTGTCCTCTGCTTCCTTGAATAACTAAGATTGTAGAATCTTTAATTGAAGATGTCTGTCCAAGATTTAGGTGATAAAATTGTTTTAACTCATCCTGATGATAAAAGCAGTACTGCAACCATCTTGAAATATGGTGCGACTGTTTTCAGTTGGAAATTGAACGGTGCTGAACAACTGTGGTTATCCAATGCTGCTAAATTAGACGGTACAAGACCAGTTAGAGGTGGTATCCCATTGGTTTTCCCAGTATTTGGTAAGAACACAACTGACGATCATTTAAGTAAGCTTCCACAACATGGGTTAGCAAGAAACTCAACGTGGGAATTCTTGGGCCAAACAAAATCAGACCCACCAACCGTACAGTTCGCACTATCGCCTGAAAATGCCAACAAGGAACTAACTAAATTGTGGCCATTTGACTTCAATCTACTTTTGACCATTCAATTGGGTCAAGATTATCTAAAAAGCGATATTGAAGTTCAAAACCCATCAAAGACCCAGGAATTGAAATTCAACTGGTTATTTCATACCTATCTGAAAATTGAAGATATTGAAGGTACCCTGGTTTCTAACTTAGCAGGCGCCAAAGTCTTTGATCAATTGTTGAAGCAAACTTACATCGACAAACAACCTGCTGTTACCATCAATGGTGAAACCGATTCTATCTATCAGAACGTCGAGCAAGACCGTCTAGTTCAAGTCGTAGACAGAGGCCAACCAGTTCACACTGTTAAAAGACACAATTTACCTGATGCAGTCGTTTGGAATCCATGGACAGAAAAAGCCGGCGGCATGGCCGACTTTGAGCCCAAGGATGGCTTTCTGCAAATGGTCTGCATCGAACCTGGTCATGTCCACGACCTAGTCACTTTAGCCCCAGGCCAATCCTGGTCTGCTTACCAATTGCTTTACAAAGAGCAGTTAAAGTACCAAGCCATTTAGAAAATAGGTAAATAAAATAGAAAGTAAAGACAGTATACATGCAGAAATGAAATTATTCGAATCATTTTCCTTCTCCCTCTTCCTCTTCTTCTTCCTCTTCGTCCTCACCACCGGCATCCAATCCTCCTGTTTGACCCAATTGTGCCTTGAGAGCTTCCAAATCTGGGGTCCCGCCCCCCATTAGGTTGCCCATATCACCACCGGCCTCTGCTGGTGCCTCTTCCTGCTCATCTTCGTCAACCCATTTGTTGAAATCTGTCTTGATATTAGAATACTTGACTTTTTCCTTAGTCAAACGTGGCCAATACTCAGCACCCAAATCCTTCTTGTAAATCTTCAAGAAATAAGACAATCCATTTTCCACCTTGTATTGCGATCTCTCCGGTATAACTTCCTTAAAAAAATCTATGTGCAAATGGTAGTGATGACTTTCTTCATCACCAACATGTCCTTTATTCTTAGCACTGAATTCCAAATATGAAGGTTCCAACTTCAATTGTGGATCCTCACAGTCAGGAATTGAAATTGTAACTAGCAAATAGTTCTTCTCTGCGTCGGTATCGTTTGATCTCTGTGCCCATAGGACTTCAGGAGTCAATGGCATGCTGATATTAATATTACTTTTAATCTGATCTGCCTAGTTCAGCTGAGATGTACTGTAAATTCAAACAGTATCAATCTTTCAGCTACCCATGAAAATCATCTCCCTTATATACTCTCCGAAATTAAGGCGCGCACAACGTCGAACATTCCAGAAGAACGTATCGAACTAGAAGATGAGCAAGAAGCTGAAGAAGATAAACAAACTTCATCTTCACCGTAAAACTCTGACTATTCACGTTAAAAGCCCAGAGAGTGTTTCTTTTGAATTCTACACCTCCAATTCCCTTGGTAACAGTGCTTGAATGATGTAAACTTAACTCATTTACTATCTACGTATGTCATATAATACTCATCAATCTATACAAAGTTAATTAGGCATAAAGTCCTTGGAAGAAAATTAAGCTTGAGTAGTAGAGACTGGAGTCAAAAAGACGACGGTAGATGCACCACCTTCGACCTTGTCGACGATGCTTGCATTGAAGTCCTTACCGTGCTGAGTACCCATGTGAGCTTGGAAAGCAGCTTCATCCTTGTAAGTTTCCTCAACGTGGAAGGTGCCGTCAGGCAAAGTGAAGACCTCAAAACGGACGTTTCCTGGTTCTTGTCTAACATTTTCAGCCATCTTAGTCAAGGCTTGAGCAACAAATTCTTGTTGACCTTGGACGGCCTTCATTTGAGCGTAAAGAATCTTGGCAACCATTGTGAAATCAATTGAATTCTATAGGGATGTGCTTGCAGCTGCGGATATTTGCAAATAAAATGTAACGTGCAGTTGAAAGGATGTGTCCCCTGCGATTTAAAAATTTGCAAGGTTTATATACTTTGTCAAAAACGCAGACATGTGATCGAAGGCAAGGTTAACTTGTTTTAATGGAACCATCACCTGTTGGTAAATGAGTTTGCTACTCTGCTGATTCATGTACATATTCACAACACCACAAATACAGGCACATTGAGTTTCGTTAAGAGTTCTATTGGATAAACTGATATTAATCTTTCCAATTTTTTTTTTCAAATATTTTTTAAAAAAAAACTTCCAAAAAATGGACAAGTCCGGATTCGAACCGAAGACCTCCCCCATGCTAAGGGGGCGCGCTACCAACTACGCCACATGCCCATACAAAACTGTACCGGGATATCAAAAAGTAAAGAGGTACCAGACAATAGAGATCTTGTGACCGTTTTCTCTGAAGTTTCTAGGAATTTAACAAGGGAGGTGGCGAAAACAAAACTAATGGTTCTAAAAATCATAGTATACACAATCACTCATAAATATTAGAGTAAAGAGAGGCGTATCTTTATTTTTTTATCTTCGACAGATTCAGCAGAGGGTATTGATGCTTTATTGGGATTTTTTATAGATCTAGTTCTTTGCTCTGATCTGAGGAACTTTGACATTTTACGCTGGCGGTTTCGTGTTTTCACTTGTGAGTGATTTGTTGAGTTATTGAAGTATTGGACTGTTGGATCGCTGCATAAATATAATTGATGAGAGACTCTAATCATAGGTCAGTGCTGGCCAATAGACCTGTGGTTACTATAACGTCCACGGTATACGATCGCAGGGCATTGGATTTGAATTCTAATGTTCCGTTGATAAATTCTCTGAACCATTTGACGTACCTGACATCTAATTCAGGAAAAGTGAGAGAAACAATTGCGAATGATGGGGCATTAGAGAGATTAGTGTCCATCCTGCATGGCTGCCATATACCTCTGTATGGACTTTTGCAGTTAGATTTGGGAAAGATTAGTAGGCACAGACGTGCCAAAATGGTTTGTAGACAGAAAAACCTGGCGATGTGTGCATGGAAATGGACGTTAGCATTTCAATGTCTTGTATTGACGGGAACTAGAGGCACGGAACAGATAAGGAAGAAAGTAGTTTTATCGGGAGTTATACCGGTTTTGGCGACTGTATTGGATAATTATCTGTTGTATCATAAGAACTACGATCATTCGAAAGGTTGTAAAATTGATATTGATTTGAAAAATCTTGATTCTGAACAAAGCTACAAAAAACTACGAAAAAATGACACTGAGTCGTTTGCACAATATTTGGGATACTTAACGGGTCGCGAAGATCTAAGATTGTCGGAAGATCCGGATTTTGTTAGTGAAGATTTACAAAGTACGTCGGCTACATTGCCATCTGATTTTGCCGATATTTGGTCGTCATATAATGAAATAGGCCAGAATTGCATTGACGGAAACGCCGGTGGTAGCACAAATGGTAATGAAGATGGGCTGTTAGATAAAGAAATCTCGGATGATACTTGCTTTATGGTTGATGAAGATAACAAGTTATCCATTTCAGTACCTAGGGATTTTTTTCTCGGCAGAATTATACCGAAGCAAGATGATGTTATTTGGTCACTACAGCTATTAGCATTTATCTCGAAATATACCTATATGAAACAGCAGTTGCAAAATGTTGAACTGATAAAGTCACTTTCATTTAGGTCGGTTGTGGAACGTGTAAAAAGGAGAATGAGTGACGATGGCGACGCATCACTGGAGACAGCAAATTCTATTTCTTTTTCGAACACAAATAAAAACGTTATAAATGTACCTGAATTCGATATACCCATGCAGGAGCAGGAAGAGGACCCATTTTTGGTCGAATTACAAGAACTTGCCGATAGATGTAAACATTTGCAAAGAGAAAAGGAATTGACGAATGTTGTGCCCATACAGAACCCATATCAATATTACGAAAAGGATCTACCGTCACCGAAGATATCACAACGAATTAAAAGAGAAAGACAGCTAGTCGAAAATTTCAAAAATAAATGGGATTATAAAAATTTAGTGACAGATCTGGATGATGAAACTTGGACATATTCTACTTCGAAGGAAAGTTTGAATCTATTTCCGTTGGTGGAAAGATATACGGTCAGTTCAAAAAACCCCCACGATATGATTTATTGGAGTTCCGTTATTATGAGGAATTCTTGTAGAAAGAACGAAGTTACAGGTGTAAGACAATGTGCAAACTTTGCGTGTGGTAAATGGGAAGATTATCCGAGACAGTTCGCTAAGTGTCGCAGATGCAAACGCACCAAATATTGTTCGAGGGATTGTCAATTAAAGGCATGGACTTATCATAGATATTGGTGCCATGAGGTTGGATCCGGGGTTAATACTGCTTCTAGTAATACAGGCGCTAATACACCTAGTGGATCAACAGCCTCAAGCGGCGTGCCTGTCCCGACCGGAAACAACGGTAATATCGTGACATTTGGTAATAATAATGGAAATACATTGACAGCAACAGGTATTGCTACTGGTGGTGGTACAGGTTTAACAGGGTTAGGTGTCAATATTCAAGGTAATAATACAAATGCAGGTCAAACTACGGGCGCCACAACAGCAAACAGGAATACTAATACCATAACTCAAGCTAATATTACTAATACTACAAACATTGATAGAAATACAAATGATGTTACAACTGCTAATACTACTAATTTAAGTATGAGGAATACAAGACGAATTCCCAACACCTCTTTGGATCAAGAGGATGAAATGATAACGACCGATGACAATGAGAATGATAATTTTGCTTAAGGGAGAAAGCGTAGAAAAGTACTCTGATAAATACTGTTCCTATTCTCATTATCAGTATCATGATCTTTACCGTATATTCATTTCCTGTTTTATTCTATTTTATTTTCTCTTTTTCTAATATTTTTTTATCTTAAATAATCTATTCATATATTAATCAAGTTTTGGAATTTTGTTGGTTTAAGAGCGAAGTAAGCCATTAAACAAATATCAGCCTTTAAAATTAGAACTACTTGAAAGAATAAATATCATTTTTCAGAACTATGTTTGAAATAAAGCTCAATGATCAATTGAAACAACATATACAAGAAATCAGAAGTCATCATAATCAGAATACTGATTTAGAAAAGATATTAGAAAAAGGTTGTATCTCCATAGAGGCATTGATCAAAATGTATGAAGAACATTGGCAAAATCGAATTTCACTGTCAAACTTGTTAAAACCTATGGATTTCCAATTTAAACCAAAAAAAGTTCCTAGGTCAAACTATAAACCTGAATTTAAGCAGCATTTGGAAAAATTGAGATTACAACAGCAAGAAAAGGATTATCAACGGCTGGTGAGAGATAATGGTGGTTTGGGATCATGTGAAGAAAAACCATTAACACCTGCACAAATTAACCGTGAACTGAAAGAGCAAGTCACAACAGTTTTTAACATTTTAGTTAGCGTTGTATCAGTCTCATTTGCTCTTTGGTATTGGACAGGAAGCTCGAGTGGGATGGCATTACACTACCGAGTACTAATAAGTTTATTCTTTGGTATATTGGTATTAGTTGCTGAAGTGGTCGTTTATAATAGCTATTTACAACGGATTAGCGATGCAAAGGCCAGGGAAAAGGTTAAAATTGAGAAGAAGAAAGTTGTAAAAAAAATTGTAATTTAAGACTCATCAGATTCACCTGTAATGGAAATCGCTAATGGAGCTGAAGGTAAATTTTCCAATGAATATTTGGTGTCTTTTTTGCGATCCCAAAGTTTTGGCCTGGATTGTACAGTTCTAGCACCTTGTGCGATATACCGTTGAATTGTAGTGAAAAAAGACCAATGTAACATCATCAGGTATAATTCAAAGAAATTAAAATCAGGCCAAAGCGTAGGGGAAAACTTGATGTCACCACTTTCATGAACTTGCCAGAGCATGTAGTCTGATAACCTTAGATGACCACTTGTTCTGATCAGAAGATCGCATTTGTTGGAATAATCGCCCAGGTACATCCTTTTAGTGTATTCGTTCGCGGTTAGAGCTCTAGAATTCGAATTTTGTTGTAATACTTGCTCTACAGATGTTTGAGTTGCATGACAAATATCGTTCCTCGAGGTGTAGGGGAAGCAGATGTAAAGTGTAAACGCGTCACCATCATCTGTTACATCCTCCACCGTTTTAATCTTTTCCCTCATTTCTTCCGATATCAACGAATGATCCCCAACAATTTTTAATCTAGATTGATAAAGAGGATCTCTATAATTTTTCGCTCTACGTGCAAATTCATCTAATTTCACCGAAAACATACTGGTCAATGCATTAACTTCTTCAGGAGGTCTATTGAAATTTTCAATAGAAAATGCATATGCCGATACACAGCGAACCCCCATCCTTTTTAGAACGTAACAAAGACTAAGTAAAGTTGCACCACCCGCTTCATGTCCTCTCTTTAATGGCAATTCCATCCTCTTAGCAAATCTCCTATTACCGTCCATGATGAACGAAACATGTTGCGGAACCGGTCCTGACGCTATAATATTAATCAATAGATTTTGTAGCTGCTTTTGGGCTTTTACAAAAATCTGAAATGATTTGAGCCATGCCAATACTCGATCGAAATATCCGTAGTACTGTTTCAAAAAATTGCCGCCGATCCCTGAAGCGGCTGGATCCGATGGTGCAACTACATGAGACCTGATAAGATTAGGAATTTGCATTTTGCGCGACTTCTGTAATTCTACCTTTATCTCCTGTGCAAGTGGTTAGTAGAAGTAATTGTCCGGATCAGAAAGGATCCGCCCTTTTATATAGCCGAGAAAATTTAGCCGCTGAACTCTATGTCACCTCGATCAGTTCAAAAAAAAAAGAAGAAGAGAGAATTTCAATTTTGATTGTGAGTAAAGATGAATATTAATAAGGATAAATAATCTGATTCAGTATCGCTGAACAAGGGTCTATGGTATTAAAGATTACAATTTACAGTTACGATTATTTGAGAGTCCTTTGTTCAATGTTGTAGACCAGTTTCATCGTTTGTTCCATCATTGTTAGACACAAGATGGTATGGGGGGCGATTCTGAATATTTGAGCTTGGAAACCTTTATAAAGAGCTGCAGGACCTTCGAATTTAACTGTTTTGATGAAACAGTCAATTGGACCTTTATAAAGATCACCCTTTTGATTGTAGATTCTTGTCAAAATGACATCCCATGGATTCATTGCAATACCCACACCAAATCCTGCAACGGTACTGGCAGTCAAGTGTAACGCAGTACCTTCTCTCATTAGATCGTTTTTCTTGATGAACTCTTTCACAACATTATAAATCGGCAGCTGTACGGCAGACCCAACACCTGTTCTCAACATGGCAGCATCGGTGCCTCTAAAAAGACCTTTAACGCCTTCTTTATTGTAAACTTTCTTTAGTCCATCCCAAACACCGTTGTAACGAGTCTGTTCACCAATTGCAACAGTTGCGGAATAAGACTGTAGTCGTGTTTTGACCATGTATAACGGAGATCCCAATACTGCACCGACCACACCTGCAAATGCACCAGAGAACACATTAATTGCAGGATTTTGGACTTTAAAAGGTTCTTCATGTGGATAAAATACGCTATTGACAAATCCTCTTAATGGTTCATAAAGACCAAGACGTGATCCGTTCAGCGCAATTTGATACACATATGCTGCAAGTAATCCCTTTTGCAATGATACGATACCTTCATTACGGAAAATTTTCACCATCGCCTGTACTGGATTCTTATAAACCTGTTGATTTGTTGTGGATAATTCACCTTGTAATTGCATTCTTGTTTTAACTAATTCAATTGGATTCGTCGCAGTTACTGCGACGCATGCTGCTAATCCACCAGCTACAAATGATCCGAACTTGGTCACTTTCTGAGCTGGACTCATTTCACTAGCGCGCTTCATTTCTTCATAAGGTGGTTCAGCTCCAGACATTGTAAGTGTTATGTGAATAGGATCGTTTTGTAAAGATACACTATCTACAGGTTTAAAAGGAAAATACGACTAGTAGTAATATGTTAAGCCACAGACCTACTTCCTAACACTTTTTAGTCCGTACTTTTGATATCAAAATAGTTTAAAGTTAGCTCTTCGAGCTTTCGAAAATTTCACCGATTCCAATAATCAATAGTGAAAAAATACATTATTCCCCGAAGAATCAACTCCAAAAATCGAAATTACAATACTAAAACACGATCGAAAAGTCGTGGCATTTCATGTATTCTTGAATATTTATGTATTTCCTTGGGTGGTGGATCGTCAAATAAACAAACATTATATATGTATTATTATTATTATTATTATTTTTTTTTTTTTTTTTTTAACCAACAATTTCGTAGACATCATTATAAGACAATGAAGCAGAGCTAATGAAAAACAAAAACGAAAAAAAAAAAAAAAAATATTCACAAGATGGGAGCAACTTCACTTATTTCATTTATCGGAAATTATTATTCAGCGTACTGCAATCTGCACAGTAGTAACCCTCTTCACGGCCTGAAAAAGATCCACGAGACACCCGGTTAAATTTTGTACTACCACAAACGTCACAACGCATTTTAGGGTTAGTGAGACTATTAGATCTTACTGGATCAGCCTCTGCAGGGATAGAATCTCCATTGTTTCCTTTAGATGAACCGAAACTAGAGTTAGAGCGATTTAACAGAGCACTGCGGAAAACTGATCCTGATCTTGGACGCCTTAAAGGTGGTCGAGCTTGGTTTTGGTTACCATTCAAGATTGCAGGTGACATCGAATTGTAGCTATTCCCACTAGCGGTATTCGGAGATTTAACTGCATTCAACCCACCGTTGAAACTACTTGATCGAACCATATTTTGTACACTTGTCAGCGAATCCGAACTACCAACTTTACTTTTGTTAAGATTTTCATCTGTTGTTGGGGTTTTCAGCCTCTTCAATATTCTGCGGCGGATGGCAGATGGCATATCAGCTCTAAAAATTCTGATTAGGCCTGTTGTATCGGTAGTTATCATGATGGTACCCATAGCATCTACCACACTAGGGATTGCTTGTCCGTTAGATAAATTCATAGAATTGTCCCAATCAGATGCTTCAGCATCTGAGTCGTTAGAATCATTACCATTATGCTTAGAAGATTTCTTGTTTTCTCCTAAAATCTTTAGCTCGTCGTCACCTCTGTATAATAGCAACGATAATTCACAAATTAAATCATTGGAAAGTGATAATGCCTTCGAAGTTTCCGGTGGTGCAATGGTAGAAGTGGTAACAGGTGCATGATGGGCATGAAATGAAATGGAATAATTGTTTTTGATATACTGGTCTGTGCTACTATTATAGCCATGCTTTATAATATTTTTCAAATGCAGTCGATTGTGAAAATGTGGAAGAGGATTATGACCATTACTTTTATGCTTAGAATTTGAAGTCATTGATGGTGAAGCTGGTGCCGTCTTACTTTGGTTTTTACTAAGTAGGTTTCTAAATGATCCTGATCTTTTAATGGATCCATTACCTTGTGATGTAGCACTCGTCTGCAATGTCTGCTCTTGAACACTTGCTGACTGCAATTTCCAACCATAAACCCAGTGATCATTGCTGCCTGATACAACAGCTGCTTGATCTTTTGAAGTAACCAAATGTGCGTTGTGCTGAGATGAACCTGATTCAAATCCCTTTAACACTTCCACACATTTCTTTGTGTTTAATTCAAATATGCGTACACGAGAATCATTGGAAACAGTCATCAATTTCAATGACTTATCATTAGGAGCTTTGAAACATTGTAGACATGTAACTCTTGGACCATGACGAACTTTGGAACCTGGCGATAAACCTTGAAGTCCTGTGTGTTTTTGAGTTTCTTTATCGGTAATGTGGAAGGACGAAACTAGTACGAGCCCCTGAGTTTCTAAAATGTAGATGTAACCATTAAAAGTACCAACAACAGTAAACTTACCCGTATCAGGTGTTGAAGCCATTGAAGTAATTAAATCTTCACAATCAAACTCAAATATAATTTCATCATCTAAGATTGACCACATTCGACATTTATGGTCCAAACAACCAGTAACAAAAAACCTATCATCGGGTGGATAAAATCTAACGCAAGTGACAAAATCAGGATGGTAAAAAGTTTTCAAAGGATTCTCACGTTTGACATGCCAAAGTGCCACAGTTTTATCCATTGATGCCGACACCAGAAATCCATTTTTTGACCAGTCTAAGTCGAGAACGCTATTTTCATGTTTCCTATAAACCCTACAGGCTTGTGGTTGGAAAACTGGTGCATAAAGGTTAGCTGCTGATATTTTCGCTGCATCCTTCTCACTTTTTTCAGCTACTTTTTGACCCTTTTTGCACAAATTTGGATGTGACCCACCTGAAGAAAGGTTATTGCTAATTTTCCGATTCCGCTGTAGCATAATTGTCTTTCTTTCAACGGCCTTACGAATTTCTTCCTTATAATCCATTTCCCATCTCTCTACTGGACTACTTAAAACTTTCCAAATCCAAATCGACCCACCTTTACTACCAGAGGCCATATATTTCCCATCACAACTAAATTTAGTGATCCAAATCGATGTTGCATCTAGTGCTTGACCCTTTTGCAGTAAATCACCGTTACCGCTACCGTTACCGTTACCTAAATTATCCTCTTGAATTCTCAATTCCTGTGCTAAAAACAATCTTCTAAACTGTTTCAAATTCTTACCCTTTTTCATCAATTTAATATAGCGTGGATTTTTCAAATAGTCTTCAAATTGATCTTTATCTATCGATCCCAATACACTTCTAATAACACTTTCCGCAGTACTTGCGTTAGCAGTCACATTTGAACCCGAATTCTGTAGTAGCTTTTCCCTAATCTCTGCCACCGATGCTGGTGGTTCCTGTGAAGTCTTAAACAAGTTCGGGTCTGCATGTTTTTTAAACACCAACGGCCGCAGATCAGCTGGAAACTCTCGACTTATTTTATTGTTATTATTCCCCTGATTATTATCTCGCTGCTCCTGTTGTCGCTGTCGAACTTGGTTCTGATTTTGGTTGTGTCCCTTCTTCATACTCGCCGATGATCCTAGACTTAGTGTCGAATTTGAACTCAAACCAAGCTCCTTTGAAGACTTCTGTTTTTCCCTTGATTTCAAACTGCTCTTGCTCAATCCCAATTCTTCATCCTCTAATACCCCATTCGACCCCATTCTAAACTCTAATTTGAAATGTCCTCTTCTAAAACTGATACTTAGTCAAATCAAGTAACTCTTTGTAAGGGTGAATTTGACACCTGACACCTTCGTCCTGACGCCAAAACGAATTTAAACTAATATACGATGACTGTATGAATGATTGCAACGGAGGGGGGCACCAGGAACGTAAAAGGCATGCAGTTGTAGGACAAACAGATCAACTTGATTATCAAAAAAGAAGAAAAGTAGTCCTCTTGGTAGACAACTAGCTAGGGAAAAGATGGAAAATATTGAAGAAATAAAGGGCAAATAATAAAAAAACAAAAACAAAATACAATAAAACAGATCCTTGAAAAATTTAAATTTTACTATATCCACGGAAACCCTTTGCTAAGAGCAAGCAAAGCTGTGCTGGATTTTTTCGCTAATTGCTGGGTGTAAATCGAGTTTATGAAGATATCTTGCTGGGGAAGAACCGGAGGGTGAAGGATAAACCTATATATGCAAAACAAAATGAAAATGGTGTTTTGTTGATAGGAAATAATTGAATATGAGTAGCCTTTGCACTGGATTTGTTCGTCTTAGGAAGAGTTTGAATTGTAACGGTCCATGTCCATATCAGATTTTTTGACTGTACTCGCCTCGCGATATAAAGCCGATTCTTTAACCGATCGGTAGACAATAATGATACTTTTATAAAGGAAAGGATAGTTATAAAGTTGTCTCGTAATTGTGTCACCAGTACGTTTCTGGTCCATTTATTTATCCTGTACATCTTGGAATATCGATGTCTGTGAAGCCCATTGACAGCTTCATATCACAGAGTGTCAGGCTCTTTGAAGCTAATCCATCACAGACAACATTTACCATAACTTACAAAAATAGATTGCCAGAGAATCTGCCTCGTGTCAGCTTCAAAACTCATAATCCACATTTAGACTGCCATTACAATTTTGAGACTTGTAAAAGTAAGGATGTTTCCAGACTGCTGAGTGCATTGGGACCCAGAGGTGTTACAGTGACACTTGGTAAAGTGGAGAGACGTAACAAGTTGAAGAAATTACCAAAGAGATACAGGAAGCAATCAAGAGCCAAAGATGTCGTCGGTATGAGTACATTAATGGTCAACACTGATGTTCAGGAATATGTGCCACCGGCAGCGAAGGAAAGCACAAGTACGTCAAGCAAAGCTGATGCTAAGAAGAAGAAATCCAAGAGCAAAAATAAGAAAAAGCGTTGATGTATATTTGTAAAATATTAAGTTGTGTTTCATATATACATATATGTATACATATTTATGTATGTGTGTGCAAAAGTTCTAGTTGATCCCGTCAACTACACTATCGAATTCCCTTATTTCTTTGATCTTTTCTTCTTGTTCTTATTCTTTTTATTTCTCTTCTTTTTAGCATTATTGGATCTAGAGCTATTAGGTTGATTGGTCTGTTTGAGCAAGGGCTGTTGCTGTTCGTTTTGTTGTGGTTCTGTTTCGTCTTCGGTTAGATTGTGTTCCCTATCGTAAGCTGACGTATTTCTTTCATAGCCGGCCTCATGACCATTTGGCTCGAGAATTCTTGAGCTTTCTGATTGTCCTTGTTGCCATTCTTCTCCTGACTGTTCACCTTCATGTTCTTCAAGTGGTTCCTGTTGTTGCTGCTGTCTCGACCTTTCCACACTATTCCCTACATTAATAGTGATATTGCCGAAAAATGAATCCGGATCTCCGTCATCCCCATATTTGGGTGGTAAGTCTTCACCCTTTTGCAAAACCGTATCCTTTTTAATTTCTGCTCCGTTGTAAGATGGTGGTACACCAATTTCACCAAACAGACTTCCGAATGCATATTTCTTGACGTTGGCCTCCACAAATACAAATCCTAACTGACCCAAATTAACGTTCAGCTCGACCTCATCTGACGCTAAATCGGATTCTTGATGCATGTCATGTACTCTTTCTAAGTCTCTCGGTAGCTCAACTTCTCTATTTTCTGCTAAAGCTTCACGCAATTCAACATTGTCAGGGTCTTCTAAAAGACCATCTCTAGTGTAAGTTCTCGTAAAGGCACCATTCATTGACCCTAAACTTACAAAGAGATCAATCCCAACATTTTGAGTTACATCCATGAGTTTCTTACCATTATGTGTAATAAAAATTGTACCCGTTCTATACCTATAACCAAAACCAACAACATCACCCTCCTGTAATTTTGGCAATAAAGTACTTGCAGCAAATGGATTATTAATTCTCAATTTACCGGTAGATTCATAAGCAATCGAATAAATGGACATACCGGGAATTCTAAAATATGGATAAGGACAGGTTGTTAAACCAATACTGAAAACAGAGTTTGAATCTGGTTTATGCTTGAATACTTTAACTTCGAAATAAACCGCTCCCTTTTTGTTAAATGGTAATGGATAGTTAAGAACAGTAGAGGAGCTCTTGTTAAATTTCGTGAAAGCAACGTCTAGTTTATCTTGGACTAGTAGACTTGGTAGAAAATTTCCCTGTGAATCCGTATTATCGTTAATACTTGGTAAAAAGAAATAACTTTGTAAACCTCTGTCCCTAATGAACTGCAAATCTGTCTCATTCAGAAATGTCCCAAATTCTTTAACGTTCGGAGGACTGATCTTTTGAAAGTCTTTAGCGCGGTTGTAAAGTTCAACTTCGAATTCTGACATACGAGGTAATTCTTGATCTTCTTGTTGTTGCAAAGCGGCTTCATCATCAAATTGACCCGGCGAAGTGAAACTGGAGTCCAACAATATGCCACTACGTCTTTTGGAAAAAAAGGATTGCAATCCGCCGCTACTACTACGAGAACCAGCACCGGTTTCTTCATCGTATTCAGCTTCATCCGCCCCACAAAACGTAACGTAAACGGCAACAACAACTAGTACCACCATCAATAGGGCGAATGTCACGGATAAACTTATGAGAAACGCAAGGCTAATTGTACCAGAATCATCTATAGGTTGACCTGGATATGGATCGTTGACACCATCCAATTCTGCCTTGTAAAACGAGACTACCGACTCGTCATCCAAAGGGACAAACATGTTATAACAATAAATATATTGCTCGCCCTCCCTTTCAAATTAGAACTGTGTAAATCAAGCACCTTCTTCCAGTTTTCTTTGAGTTGATTTGTCTAGTATTTGGTCTTTGTTGGTTGTATCAAACATAGTCAAATAAAATGTGCCTGTCTTGAGGGAAGCTTTGACCCCATGTTGTCTCCTTCATCAGGATCACGTGATACGACTAGAAGTAACAGAAGACGTATATTATATTATTCTTATACTTATATCCATATCCATATCCACAACCATAATTATATTTATATTTATATTTACATTTATATTTATAATTCTATTAACCACAACAACTCACTATGATTAGATAGTCTATATGCAAATTTTGGATTTTTTTATTCTTTGAAAAATTATCGGTATTATTTTAGTCCTCATATTCATCACTTTCGTATTCTCCACCAGCTTCACTCCACTCGATATAATACTCCTTCATCATACCCTTGTAATGCTTCAGGAATAATGGATCATATGGGAAATAACTTTGTAAGTCTATGAATTGTTGCCTAGTAGCTAATGACCATGTAGATGCTGCAACGGGCTGGGAAGATGACTTTTGATTTAAATCACCTCTACCTATAATACCCCTCAAACGTTCGTTATTATTGTTTTCGATAATACTAAAGCAGAATGCAACATCTTCATGTTGAGCAATACGTGCAAACATTAGCATTACATTTTCATTACAATATTTTAGCGGGTTAAATTTTGTTATAACCATTCTTGGAAATAGTTTATCCAAGTCGCATTCCCAGGTACCATCAGAATCTCTAAACATTTGATACCTAAAACAAAAGATGTAACAAAGAGCTTGGAAAGCAGCGTAAAAATGTTTAAACCTTTCCATACCACCTGGTTGGTCAACTTCTTCTTCACGTTCCAGCACGTATCGATTTAACCAAGATGTCAAATAACTTGCGACAAATATTATCTGAGTTTTTGATAGCTTTTTGGCACGAGCAATATAGGAACCCAAATATTGCAATGACTTAATTTTTTTCTCTGACGTTTCTGTTGGTGAGAATGATATATCTATCAGTGTTACTAGAAATGCATCCATTAGTTCCACTTGTTGTTGTGAAAGGTGGAACATAACATATTGAATAGATTTGGTGTAATAAGTTGGTAAAATATGAGATTTGAAAAGTGTCGTCAAAGTATTGAATATTGTCACACCCTCACCAGTCATTAAGCTCTGAGGTGTAACATCCTTCCCAAGACGACCACTAACCAATATTAAAATGTTATCTAATTTAATTGACAAATCTTTAATACCCTGTGTTACCTCTACATTATACTCTTCTTCACCTTCCATTTCATCATCATCTTCATCAAGGTCTTCTTCTTCTTCCTTCTCTTTTTTCGAAGTCTCGTCTGCCTCTTCATCGTCATCATCATCTTCACTTCCCTCAAAATCATCTATATCATCATCCAATTCATCCAATTCATTTTGCAATGCGACATCCAATGAGATCGTTCTCTCTATTATCAATGACCATGCTTGGAATTGTAATTCCTTACAGTAAGTGGTTAACGTTAAAATATTGGAAATGTAATTCACCAATTTCTTACTGGAATCATTATTATTGGGAAAAAATCTAACCAAATAAACATCAATATACCCCATGGATGATGGAATCATTTGAAGGAAATATTTCAACATCGAATGATGGCTTTCAGTCTTCTCGGGCGATAGATGAAAATCTGATATTAGTGACATGGAAACATCTTGCCACCACTTCGGTATACTTGAACATAAAACCGTAATGAACAATATATATTTACTTAGAGTGTATGATGGCAATTCCCACCATTTCTCAAAGTTTATAATAGACTGTATCAATGGTGCACCCTTTGAGGTATCAATTTTGTTGATGTTTTTGGCCAAAACGTCAAGCAAAATTTCTAAATTCTCTGGACTTATCCTGCTATCACTGTTAGCAGGATAAGACATCTGTTGAGTTACCATGTCTAACTGCGAAGGATCATTCTAAAATCAGGTTAGTATGGTGCAAAGATAATAAAAAAAGTGGCATTTTGTTAATTAGCATACCTTTTCCAAATCACTTAGTGCAGATTTGAGAAACCTTCTATACATCTCTGATGTGAACTCCTTGTCCTCGCCATTTTCATCGGGTACTGCAAATTCAACTTTACGCTTCTTTGATTCAAATCCCATCGAATCTTGTCCAGGTCTTTTACCACTTTTTTCAAAAGCCATCATCATCATGATGACAGTACCAGTACTCCTGTAATGTAATCAGTATTGGTCGATCCCTTCTTCCTCTATTATTGTTGAGATAGTGAGATGGGGTGATGAGATGAGATGAGATGAGATGAGAAGTTTATGCGATGAGCATCTTAAATTTTTTTTCTTCCTTTTTTCAAACTATATCACTAAATACGAAATCCCTAAGTGCCGCCCAGAAATAAACCATCTAATGTAAAATAACAATCATAATAGCATCAAGAATATTTTTAAAAGATGCAATAGGTTTGGAGACATGTGCATATATGTATATATGTAAATGTACATGGATCCAAAAGTGGTTCGAATTGCTTTTGATTCATTTAGTTCATAACGTCTATCTAATGCTCCTTCCCTGAACCATTGAACTACCAAGTTGCTCGTTGCCAACATAGGTCCAACCGCCGAATTGTTTCTGTACACTTTCACTCAAATACTCATCAACCACACTATCAATGGGTTTCTCTCTCGTGAATTCTTGATCGAAATTACTTGTATCCATAGCACTAATCACTGGAGGTTTATAGGGTGGAATGTAGCCTTTCATTAGGAGACGCCTCCATGAGAGTTGGCTGAAGAAAGGATGCATTTTAATTTCTTCTGCACCATTATAACCTAGACGCCTCTTTGGATCACGACTCAAGAGACCAATCAATAAGTCCTTAGCATCATGGTCAAATCCGTCTGGGAATCGTAATGGTTCCTGCAAGATTTTTTTGTACATTTTGGGGACATCTTCGTCATAGTAGGGAGGCAATCCCGTTAACATTTCATACAAAAGAACACCAAGGGTCCACCAATCAACAATTTTAGAATAACCCTGTCCCAGTAGCAATTCCGGTGCCAAGTACTCTGGGGTACCACAAAAGGTATCCGTCTTATCCATATCCTTCATGTTCAACTTGCACAGACCAAAATCACAAAGAGCGATGTGACCCTGGTAGTCGAGTAAAATGTTTTCAGGCTTTAGATCACGATAGATGACATTTAATCCATGCAAAGTCTCTATAGCACATAATAGTTCCGCCGTATAGAACCTTGAACGTGAAAGGTCGAATCTGCCCTCCTTCTGTAAAT
This sequence comes from Zygosaccharomyces gambellarensis, assembly GCA_030571545.1. Taxonomy (NCBI): domain Eukaryota; kingdom Fungi; phylum Ascomycota; class Saccharomycetes; order Saccharomycetales; family Saccharomycetaceae; genus Zygosaccharomyces; species Zygosaccharomyces gambellarensis. The sequence goes on from JAJLXU010000008.1 coordinate 265,698, forward strand.
GGTAAAACAGTTCACCACCATTAATAAATGCCAACACCAAATACAACTTCTCCTGGGATTGGAATGAAAACTTTAGTGGAACAATGAATGGACATTCAACGCGAGCCAAAACCGTCCTCTCCGCCAAAGTATGCGTGACTTCTGATTTGGAAACAACATACGATTTCCTAACAGCTTTCAATGCATACACCTTTTGGGTATCCTTCTTTTTAACTTGCATAACTTTACCAAATGAACCTTTACCAATGACTTTTAATAAGTCAAAGTCGTCGATCGATAACGATTTGTTTTTAGATGGTTTGTAATCTACGCTGAAATTGATGTTACCCAGGCCATTTTCGAGCCTTACCCAATGATGGTTATAGAGTCTAATATTAGCAGCAGAATCAATCTTTAAATTTACTGGTAAGAGAAAAGAATCCAAGTGAATATCCTGGTTCGTGTTTATCTTTTCAAACATAATCTTCAGCTTTTCATCCCTTGCGCTCATCTCCTGCTGCCATGTCTTGGATGGTAAAAGAATTGATGGTATTCTAGCAAAAACGTCGATTTTGAAATATGGTAATTTCCTCGTAACATCAAAGGTGGAAATTTTATTGAAGACAGGCTGCACCATTGTGCCATATTCAGGTTCAATAGTAGCAACTGTGTTGTCAAATTCGATGGTAAAATACAGTAAAGGATTTAAATGTTCCGACCCCGGCAACATTATTGTTGATGGAATAAACCTAGTACTCATATCGACAGGCAGAAGATTCTCATCACCAGGACCTTGCTTTTGTAACTGCATCCTTGACAGCTGTGAAACCAAACCCTCGACTTCACCCGAAATACCAGATTTTTTAGAAGTAACACCCGAATTCAATAATTTACCCAAAATTTGTTCATTAGACGTTATGGGGAAAGGTAGACTAAACCCATCACCATTGTAAACCTTTATCGTCAGAATTCCTGGAGCTGAGGTCGATTGTGGAGGTGCTGTAATCGAAATTTCCGGCGGTAAAAGGTCGGCTGATTTAGGAATGCCTGGAGAAGCACCGTTAAATGCTTCATCTGAATTTCTCCCGCCACTTGGCTCCCTCACAGTTGACCCAGTCGAAGAAGCATCGTGCGAAAGACGTACAGGTGCCACAGAGGAGCTCGAAGGCACAATAGTTTCCTTTCTTTCTGAACTTGAACTCCCCCTAGTACTACCAACCTCAGTACCATTGTCTCCTCCAGTTATCGTGTCAGTTCCATTACTGAGCTTCGAACCATCTCTATGATGTTGGAAGATCCCATTATTACTTTTGCTTTTCTCCTTTTCCTTTTCTCTTTCAGCTTCTTTATCATCCTTGCTTTTACCGAACTTGAACCTCGATATCTTCCAGTAGTACATTGTTTCGTTTTACTATTGCTATTCTCCCAGTGACAGTAGCAACTAGCGTTTATAATATTTTAAACCTACCCTAATACCCTCGAGCCTTTATCTATCTTGTTTGGTTGCAGCTAAAGGAGAGAAACCATTGGTTATTTCTCTGTTTGAACCTGTTCCTAGTATTCTTTCTCTGCGGACCTTTGCTCAAGAACCCTGACAAGAGAAAAATCATCGCCGACGGACTGTTGAAGTACAGATATCAAGAACACATATACTACTAATACTACTACTATTGCTGCTAAAACATAATACTAGGAACTATTCAGATTATTTATTTATTTGTTTATTTATTTATCTTCTGTTTCGTGGTGAGGATTTAAAATTAACATGGTCGTGGACGACCATTTTCCTATTTTTGGTTCCATATCTACTGCTCTCCTTCAAAAGATATCCAATCAATCAAGTCTTAACGGTTGGAGTCTCAGTACCTAGGAATTCTTGGAACTTGAAGAATTTAACCAGTTCTTCAATAGCAGGCTTTAGGAACTCTTCTGCTGTTAGACCGTACTTGGAACTGTCATCGGAATACTGCTCCACGTAGAGTCTGATGGTAGCACCTGCTGAACCTGTACCTGATAATCTTAGGACGGTTCTAACACCATTGGATAACTTCAAGAACAAACCTTGGTGAGATGACACTGAACCGTCTAGGTCCTTGTATTCGAAATCACCAGCACCAACCACTTGTAAGGAGTTGTTAAGTGGGAAGCTTGAGCCCTTAACGTGTGGTTGACTAACGTAATCCTGGAACAGTTTGACAACTTTGCTGGCAGCTTCGCTAGAGATATTTTCGTAATCGTAACGAGTAAAGAAGGTTCTACCATATTTTTTCCAAAACTCATCCTGAATGATTTTGATGGAAACCTCACTTTCAGGGTTCTTCCTGTTATAAATGGCTAGGATGTTCAACCATGCCACAATAGCCCATATACCATCTTTTTCTCTGACGTGGTTTGAGCCTGTACCAAACGATTCTTCACCACAGACAGACAATTTCTTGGCATCGAACAGAGCACAGAAGAATTTCCAGCCGGTAGGCACTTCATAGCAGGCCAATTTTTGATGCCTAGCAACAAGATCAATTGCCCCTGAGGTGGGGAAAGAACGCGCTAACCCATAGATCCCTTGCTTCTGGAAATATGGGATTTCAGACGCATATTCTGCAATGATGGCGACAGAATCACCAGGTGATACAAATGCTGGACCAGCACCATAAATCATGTTTCTATCACCGTCACCATCCGAGGCAGCACCAAATGCAATGCCCTCACTATCAACCCTATCGACTAAAGTACGTGCATAGGTCAAATTAGGATCTGGATGCAATCCACCAAAATCCGGTTTGGGATCACAATTCTGCAAGACTTCATCCTCGGGCAACCCTAGTTCTTTGCTGAAAATAGCTCTACCGTAGGGTCCAGTAACACCATTTAGCCCATCAAACAAAAGTTTCCAATTTTTCGTCTCCCTTTGGTGGTGAACAAAGGACTTAATTAATGGGAAATCAAAAATGGTTTTCAAGAAGTCCACATATGCCTCCGTAGTATCAACGACATCAACAATCAAAGACCCGTAATGCTTTTCTCCCAAAGTCGACAATTCCAGTTCAGGGAAGCCCTTCACGATCTTATAAGAAGACAAGCGCTTAGAAGCTTCCCAAATGGCATTCGTAACACTCTCGGGTGCTGGTCCACCATTTGCCAAATTGTATTTAATACCTAGATCGTTGTCGGGTCCACCTGGATTATGTGACGCCGTCAAAATGATACCACCAGTGACTTCTGCCTTAGGGTAACTTCTAATGATGTGAGAAGCTGCAGGCGTAGATAGCAATCCATTTTGACCAACTACTAATCTTTTAACACCATTTGCAGCCCCGATAGCTGCAATCTTTTGTAGGACCACATCGTTGTAGTAGCGGCCATCACCACCAACAACAAGAACAGAATCGTTAACGCCTTCAGGAATGGCCTCTAAAAGGGCCTGCACAAAATTTTCCGTGTAGTTGGGCTCCTCAGCAAAAACTCTGGTTTTTTTCCTGAGACCCGATGTACCAGGTTTCTGGTCTTGAAATGCCTTGGTAGGTAGAATTTCTACGTTTAACGACATTTGACGATCGACAATGCGTGATGAATTGAAGAGATATTCTAAAAAGACAGCTCTTGTTAGCGCTAGCGCTTTCTTGTAAAAGCTAGAGAGAGAGAAAGGGAGAGAAAGAGATTGTCTCTAGTGGTACAATATGTTTATTGAATAGATAAACGGCTGTAGTTGTTGATCCTTTGAGGGAGCGTTTCGTGTACAAAAAAAGTGAAAAAAAGGTGAAAAATTGCACGTGAACCTGCAAAGAACTTTGAAAACGCATCATCTTGCAGAATACGTAATGTATGGAATGTTATTCAGATATGTATGCTTTCATATATGCTATTCCTTCTGGCCTCTCGACAGTAGTGCGTGCAGATCAGGTACCTCTCGGTCTGCCTCTTCGTCCTCCTCATCTTGATTAGTCCTTGAACTCCGGCGTCCCCGGGATCTCTTGATATCAAGCACTTTCTGCAGAGAAGTAATGGTTTCGTCCATCCCTGGCGACGGCTGGTATCTTGGTGATATTTTGTTTACTAATGCGTCAGGCATTTCTGGCACATGGAATTCGGTATCGTTGATTATGCATTGGTGGATCCACTCCAACAGCACCTGTTGGATACGGTGCAAATGGATTGCTGGGACTACCAGTGGGTCTTGCTCCCGATCTAACTTACTTGCATCGCCAGACTGCTGCGGCAGCGGCAAGTTAGTGGCCGGAGGTAACTCCATCAGCCTGTAGTAGTGGCTTTCGCCGACTTCAGGCTCGTTGTCCATGTCAAATGCATCGATATATTTGGATACCAGCGAGTCGACGTGCTCTTCGAGCCTATCTCGTTGAATTTCCTTACCCGACGTAGTCGTCCTCTTGGTCAACCGCGGGAAATCGGCAACTCTTTGATCCTCTGCAAACGGCAGCCTGCAGTAAACCAAAACATGGTTTCCCTCCACATGCATTGGACATAGCACGCCCATCTGCACCTCAGCATTGGGCTTGGAGACAAACCTCGCTATTGCCAATTGGTCCGAGTCTCGTAACGCATCAACCAACGCGCCCAGGGCTACTACATCCTGTATACCACCATATCTCGTGTCGGCCATGATAAACCTCGACTCAGAGTGCAGAAGATAACGTGGTAGACGACTTCGTTCCATAAACCCCACGATATCCATCCCAGAGTCGCTTGCACGGTTTCGATCCTGTCCACCCAGCGATGACGGTAACACTACATAGTCAGATCCATAACGATATGCCTTCGCAATCGCCTGCGGGGACACCTGGATCGGTGCTGAACCCTCCTCCTCATCACCTCGAATTTCGTACTCAACCACACTCTTTACCGGTTCGTATATATCCTTTCCCTGCACTTCTCTCCGCACTAAAGTCTTTCTGTTAACACTGGAGACGGTCTTGGTAGCCGGATATCCTTCGACTCTGATCGCCAACGAATGCCGATCCTCTCCTCCTTCTACTCCCTCCAACACGTCACAACCTAGTCTTAACTCCCCTTCAAACACCCTCACAGGTCTAACCACGCCTGCCGGTAGAGACGAAATTTCCTCTAGCAACTCGTTGATATTGTAGATCCGAGATCCTTCAATCGCATCCACTAGCTGTCCCCATTTACCGTAATGGTATCCCACGTCATTCCGAACTTCTATGCTTCTGCAATCCACCAGGATGATCAACAGGTTCAGCTCCTCTGCCAGCACGTCAATTTCTTGTGCACTCAGATCTAAGCCCTCCATATCATCCGTAAACACCATCAACTGTCTCCTCATCTTTCTTGTCTTAAAATAGTCCCTACATTCCAATGACGATACCAGTAGGCACTGAACCATCGATCCCGACAACTCCCACGACCCGTTCATATTGCCTTCCGCAACATCTTGCATATACCTCTGTAACTGTCTTAAAACCCCCACAGTCTCTGTAATAGTCACAGGAGCAACCCATTCCTGTACCTGGAAGACGCCATCAACGCCTTGCGGGTTCTTAGTCACGGCACAGTTCGCTAGATAGCAACTGATCCAATCCGTCTTCCTCTGCCTCTTGCACTTTTCCATGAGACTGTACTCTAGGTATGCCTGCACCTTAGAAACCTTGCCTTCTTCCACCATGTGAGGGGAAACATCGACTATGAATCCCGAACATTCGGCCATTAGGATATAATGTATGTATAATGTATGTATGTATGTATGGTGTATGTACAATGTATCGTGTATAGCGCGTACGTATCGTGTATGGCGTGGTTATCTCCTTGTGGAGACTATGCTCACCGCAATGGGCTCTTTTGTTGTTGTTAGTTGTGTTAGTTTTTTTCGAAGTTTGTTTTCCTCAAAGTTCGCCCTTATTGAGGTCGCCCCCCTCTTGTTACATAGGCGGTGTTGATAAATTTTGATGCTGAATGTGGCGATATTGCTAGGGGAAGGGGACAGTGGGACAAATGTATCATATCAGTTAGGGATTGGTGATCTTGGATTGTGGGATACTGTCCTCTTAGCTAATTTATCTGGTAATTAGATTGTTGCCAAGAATGGGACAACTGACCCTGGATTAGGAATATATAAGTTGGAGTAACTGTGCCAGTTGCTTGGGAGACTTCATTGGTTTCTGGATGGAAGTAAGACGTCAATAAGGATTTTCATATAATAAAGTACGATATGGTAGGCGTTTTTGATTATTTCAAGTATAGTAATAATGCTACGACAACTACTACTGGTGGAGGAGTTGGTGCGAGAAGGGGCAGTGTTAAAAGCAGAAACTCCAGTATTGGGGGAGCTTCATATATGCATGCACCTGAATACCACGGACCGTCAAGGAAGAATAGCGTTGGGTCAGTTGGATCAGGTGGTGAAGGCGAGTCGACAATGGTTGACTTGAGTAAGATCTCGCACGACGAGTTCGAGAAGTTGTACCATGGAATGCGCAAGGGCGAGCCCAGTAACAGGGTGAACTTCTGAGTGGATTTTTTGGAATTTTGCTGTAGCAGTTGAATTAGATTATGGTGTTTATGGTATTATTTAAACGGTTTTAATAAAAAAAGAAAAAGAGAATACATGTGTGAACGGCTGTAGCGTCTCGGAGTTTTGTAGGCACGTCAGGGGGTGTGTGGGCGCCGAGTGTGCGGGAGGGTAACGTGAACTGCGCAAGCGGTTTAAAAGAAGGGGCCTTTTATTTCTCTCTGACCGGGACGAGCTCTATAGTACTACCTATACAAATATTTTGCGAACTATCTTTTTGAAGGGGTTTCCTTGTTGTTCTTTTTTTGGTCTTTCGGTTGTGTGCTTAGAATCTGGGTTTGTGTTCCATTCTATTACTTCGTCTCTTGTATCGTATCTATATCTCGGCATGAAATGGTATGGCGGCGGATTTTCGTTGCTGACTATTTTGTAGATATTAAGTTCTTCGGTTTTCTTGGGAAATACAGTTTCTTCGTAGGATGGTGGATAATCGTAGCTTGCACTGCTGTCGCTCATGGTTTGGTTTGAGTAGGTTCTATAGGCAGTGTGTTTAGACTATTGGTCTTGGTGATGGCATTTATATGGTCAAGTGCGGCTAGCGGGTAATTTTTCCGCCAGACAATACCGGAAAAACCAGACATAGTAGTTTGTGATGGTGAAAAAGGTTTGTAATTATTGGAATGGGCGAAAACGATGGCGGCTTCTTCATTCTGTCAGAATGAGCTGATCTTCCCCCCTCATTTCTCCTTCCCTCCCCTATGTAGTGTATGTACTCTTAATCTAGCCCTTGGCTCTAGAGTTGGGTAATTTCTAATAGATTTTCACTATTGTATGATTTTCCTAGAATTTTGATTAGGCCGCAATGACGGAGTGTCTGAATTAGGAAGGAGGTGACAGCGGACCGCACACATAGTATGAATATTAATAACGGTGGGAAAGAGAACAGAAGCACATTCGATTGTTACTCATATTCTGAGATTTACCTATACAAGTCAATTCGGGTTTACAAAAGAAATTTACATAATAAACAAACGTTAACTACTTTTCATGTAATCTTCCAACTCTGCATCAAGTTGCTCCTCTGTGGCTGGCTTTTCACGTCTCTTGTAATGGCTGCCACGGCTGCCACGGCTACCACGACCACCACGGCCTCCACGACTAGCAGCACGACGGCTGTCTCTGTGATTGCGACGACGTGCGTCAAGTCTCTTATCTTGTTCAAAAACCTCGACGGTAACTGGAGCACCTTCCAAGGGGGTTCCATTGTATTTTTCAACTACCTTTTCCATGATACCGGGATCTTCGAATTCAAATACAGCCGTTCTCGAATCCTTATGGTCGTAGATATTCGAAAATATAGGCTCTGCGAATTCCTTGACCATATCTTCTAAAGTAAAATCCGACACATGTAACGGCACATTAGCGAAACGAAGCCTTTTCTTAGGAGGTTCCTGTGGCCTAGTGTCTTCAATACCGATTCTTGAAGCCAGACTGTTTCTCAAATCCCTACGACGATATCTCTAACCAACAAAGTGTTAATAATAAAAGAACTGGGGATCCAAAGGAAAGAAAAGAAAAAGAAAACAAAATAGAAATCAACTCAAAAGAGTTTTGAATGTTTTCCAAACAATTATCAACTTACAGTTACCTTGTGTTGGCTTTCTGGCGCTGTCTTTGGTGAAGGTCTTGTTAGTACCGATGATCGGGGACAAGACTAGGGAGGGGGATGGGGAGAGAAACTCGGCACATACTTTTTCATCTACGATCTTATCCAATTCATTTTCAACTGACATTGTAAACTGAGCTGGTATTAGTCAAGTTCTCTCTTTTTCCAATTGTACTTGAGCTGCACGTTGATTCTCTCTTCTATTCTTCCGTTCGCTCGGTTTGCTTAGAGACCAAGATAACGCCCGTACATTACACTGATGATCTTCAATCAAATATGTAAAGCTTTATATAAATATATGAAGGCATTGTGGTTGTAATTCTAAGCTCCAATGTCTAGCAAAATATCTTGGAATCTGGCGATGTTTCCGTAGTAGGCTTTTATGTTTTTGATCCAGGAGATAGAGGCTGCAAACTGTCTCAACGTGGGTTCAACGGTGGACAAGTTGCCAAAGGCTACCAACAATCTGTAGGCGGCTTCTTCTGAGGCTTGGAAATTCTCGTCAGTACCAAACTTTGTATTTAAAGCGTCCGAAACAGGTGCGACTGCATCTGCAAGTTTGACAGGATCCTGTACTATGAGAGAGCTGTAGTTGAAAAGTAAGGTAGCGACTGCAATAGCAAAGTTTTGTACCTGTTGCGCCTTTGCATTGTCGAACTTTGTCTGGATGGTTTCAAAAATGGAACCATAAACGTTGGGAGAGGACATTAAATCAATACCCCACTTGTTGTTTTCGAAACAGTTGACAAAGATTCTTATCGTGAGCATTGAAATTGCGATGTTGTTGTTCCCCAGACCTTCCTCTACGAATTCACTGATCTCATCAGAAGCAGAAAGTTTGGATACCACTAATCTGACAATATCATATGCAGGTGTCTCGACCGTCCATTTGGATCTGATCGTCTGGGCAAAAAGGTACAAAATTTCCCAATTTTGTTCTAGATCGTGCAATGCAGTACCCATCTGAGCCAGGTTCTCATCGTTGAACGTCTGTTCCGTGGTATTCAATTTTGTGAGCCCCATAAATATGGAATCAGGGTTATAATTCCTGATGGACAGAAATTGCTTCACAGGTAAGATTCTGAGTCCCTCTACGGATGCTGGTGGTTGAGCTGCCTGTGCAGGCTGTTGTGGTGCGGCAGAGCCTCCTGGAGCTCCACTTGGATCCAAAGATACCGCGTTTGTGTTTTGGAAGATAAAACTTACCACGTCGTCTCTATAAGTAGCAGGTAAATTGTAACGAACCAAGAACTGATCTGCTACCACATAAGCATTATCGTTAGCATTCACAGGAAGCTTCAGAGGTGGTTGGCCTTCCTCAATGTCAACATCGAAAACATAATCGTATGACTTACCTTCAAATTCCTTCTTTTGATCACTTCCAGAGGATGAAACAACATCACCAACTTTCATCCACTGACCCTGGGAATATTGATGAGCTTCCACAACACCTGTTGGTGCTTTAACTACGGCAACTTGACCTTCTTTCTTCCCAGGAGCCTGCAGGACCTCGTAAGGCAAAAGTTTTGATTCGTCAACCCCCATAACTTGCGAATTGATAGACGAGCCCTGTACTTGCTCCTGATATTGCTTGATCTCTTCTGGTGATGCAATCCGCTTCTCATCCTGAGTGAAAATTCTTAACATACTATCACTGGAACCGACAACAATATCACTATTGGGTAAAATATCTACACTCCAAATTGAGACTGCCGGTACCGTAATGACTTGTTTTGGCAGACCATTTGGTGACCAAATCCTGACAGATCTATCTTCACCACAACTAACTAAGTCACCATTTGGAAATGCTTCCATGCTATAGACAAAGCTTTCATGACCTTCCAAGGTTCTCAAAAGCTCACCTTGTAAATTTAAAATTTTAATCGTACCATCATTAGAACAACTGGCAAATTCGCTAGGATTCAAAAATTCCAAATGTCTGATCACATCCTCGTGAATCCCAGTGAAGGTCTTGATGCAGTTAGAACCATACCACAGCTTGATACTTCTATCTGCAGATGCAGTCAAATAGTGGTCTGCTAGATTAGGGACTGCTTTAATATCCCATACAGATGCAGAGTGGCCCTTTAAATCCCACTTCACCACACCGTCTTGCCAAACTTTTGCACTCTTGTCCCAACTACCACTCAAAACATTATCACCGTCAATGCTTAAACAACACACATTGGAGTCATGCCCAATCAATGTGTAAACGGGATCTTCGTCTATTTTCCCATACAAAGGTACTCCGCTGATCAACCCATCTTTAGAACCATAGAAAATAATGCCATCTTTGGCTCTGTAACAACAGCTATTCACAAAGAGATCCCTTTTCTGAACAACAGCAGCTTCCCAATTACCATCTTGCTTCAAATTCCACACCATAACACTACCATCCCTAGATACACTAGTCAACTGTCCTTCTCCTAGGACAGCCACATCTTTGACATCCTGTGTATGGCCCTGTAAAGTAGCACTTAACTGGTACATTGTAAACGATTTATCCAATCTTAAAGTTATCTTTTGTATCTAAACCAAATTAAGGACTATTGTGATTCCTTGGGGGCTGGAGCAAATGGCTATAATTTGTTCTCCTGTCCGTCAAATTACTTTCGCTGCTTTCTCCTCTTATTTCTTCAAGGGGGATTCAGCAATGGGATATAAAAGCAGAATTGCTTGGACTTTGCTTCACAAAAAAAAAAAAAAAAAGGAATCCTCTTATAAAATAGAGAAGAAGTGTCTTTGGGAAGTTAAAACACTGTTATCTTGTGTTTAATATAGATTTAAATCAATTAAGCAGGTTTGAATTGTGGTGACTGATGGGAGGACCACTATTATTTGCCAAGACTTCTGAAGGGCTGTTATTCAGGTCTACAACCCCTACCAAGAGAGATGCAGTTATACACTTATCCGACCAGGAGGAGGCGATTAGAATTGAGGGATTAGAAGAGTTTCCAGTCGATGGAAATATCACCAAGATTCCTGCGTTACTTGGTTTCATCAGATTGAAGTTGAACAAATATGCTGTTATTGCCTCTAAAGTGGAAGAGGCCGGTAGGGTCAATGGCCACTTGATTTACAGAGTCAATGAACACTTAATTGTCCCAGCAAAGGAAAAGGCTAGAATTGATGCTGATGAATCGGAGTATTTGAAGCTTTTAAAATTACAACTTAATAAGGCGACCCTTTACTTCTCATACACTTATGATTTGACAAACTCGTTCCAGAGAAATGCTTCCATCACTCAGCCTTCGTGGAAGACGGCTGATACTAGATTTTTTTGGAACCATTACCTGACAGAGGAGTTGCAGCAATTATCGGTTAGAGACTCTGCAATTGGCGAGTTTATTCAACCAGTCATTTACGGTTATGTCAAATTGGCGGATCACATCTTTAGATCAACTCCAATTTCAGTTGGGTTAATCACTAGACGTAGCAGATTCAGGGCTGGTACTAGATATTTCAGACGTGGTATTGACGACCAAGGGAATGTGAGTAATTTCAACGAAACTGAACAAGTGCTTGTGGTTCAAACAAACAATACAAATATCTCCCACTTGTTTTCATTTTTGCAGACGAGAGGCTCTGTTCCAGCTCACTGGGCAGAAATTAATGATTTAAAATATAAACCACAGTTGGTAGTCCAGGAAGGTTCATCATTAGATGCAGCTGAAAAGCACTTTGCAGAACAAAAGAAATTTTATGGTGAAAACTATCTTGTTAACCTGGTAAACCAGTCTGGTCACGAATTACCTGTTAAGGATGCTTATGAATCTAATGTAAACGCATTGGATGACCCTGAGATTCACTACGTTTACTTTGATTTCCACCACGAATGTCGTGGTATGAGATGGAACAGAGTCAGAATGCTAATTGACAACCTTGTTGACTTAGGTCTAAGCAATAGCGACTTCTTCCATGCTATAATTTCCCCTGAAGGTGCAATTAAGAAAGTTATGAATGAGCAAAGCTCCGTCGTTAGATCTAATTGCATGGACTGTTTGGATAGAACGAATGTTGTCCAATCCGTGCTGGCTCACTGGGTATTGCAGAAGGAGTTCGAAACAGCGGGTGTTACCCCGGAGAGTGAACGATGGGAAGATAACCCTGCACTATTGTTCTCATTCCAGAGTCTTTGGGCTGATAACGCTGATGCTGTTAGTTGCTCTTATTCTGGTACTGGTGCTCTAAAGACTGATTTTACCAGAACCGGTAAGCGCACTAAGTTGGGGGCACTCAATGATTTTGTTAATTCTGCTTCCCGCTATTACAAGAACAATTTATCGGATGGTCCTAGACAAGACTCTTACGACTTGTTTTTGGGTAACTTTAGACCGTATTTGTCGTCTTTGAACTCTCCCTTCACTGATAGAAGACCATTTGGAGTCCAAGTGGTTCCACTGGTACTTTATGCTGCTTTGACCGTCTTAAGCGCTACGATTATTTTTCCCAAAGGTGAATTTACCAGCAGAAAAAATATGGCATTTTTTCTTGGTGCTTCCGCAATATTTGTCTTTACCCTTTTCCATATGGTAACTGATGGTATTCAATACGTGAATTGGCCAAAATTAGTTGATGTCGGGTACTTAGTAACTCAACACTCCCACGACAAGGACAGAAATTACAAAGGTGTTAGATATGTCAAGAATCCGAAATTCGTCAAGCCTGGTACTTCTAAGAAGGATTAAGCAACGGTAAAATGGATTAGCAATTTAAGAAAAAAAAAAAAAAAACAAAAAAAAACCAGGACTCTTTTCCTTCTCTTTTTATTTTACTTTTACTTCCACTACTATCATTTTTAACTATTTTATTTTCTCCGAAAGAGCCAAGTGACTTTGTAGTATGCCCTCGTACCAATTGTTTTATACTTATGTCGGTAGGTACATGATTTTCAATTCAATTTTTTTCTTTATAAAGAGGCAGTAATAGTAAATTACAAAAATTCTTATCTAAGTCTTTTTTTTTCCTTCATTTCTATTGCTCAGGATGACAGTTCATGAATGAAGGCACTTGGGTCAGGGCTTCTCATTAAAGCTTCACCCACCAGGAACCCATGAACTCCTTCACTTTTATATTTTTTAGCATCGTCAGCTGTAGTAATGCCAGAGAGTGCAATCAATAGAACATCATTAGGCACAGCATTCACCAAATTACTAGTGGTATCCAAATCAACAGCGAAAGAGTGTAGATCTCTGTTATTAACACCGATGATCTTGGCGTCTATTTGAAGTGCACGCTCCATCTCCTGCTTTGTGTTAACTTCAACTAACGGTTCAAAGCCCATTTCTTTCTTTGCATATTGGTACAATTCTACCAGTTCATCTTGTGTAAGCATTTTGACAATCAACAAAACAGTGTCAGCGCCAGACAATCTTGCCTCCAGAATTTGATATTTACAGAAAACAAATTCTTTGCGTAGCACACAAGGCCTCTCTTGAGGTTTTGAGGAGAATTCAACATCTAATGCTCTTCTTACGTTGATCATATCTTGCAGGCTACCTTTAAACCAATTTGGTTCGGTAAGCACTGAGATGGTAGATGCACCTGCTTTAGCATACTTTAATGCCTGTCGTGCAGAGTGTGCCTCGGGACAAATATCACCTTTAGAAGGCGATGCACGTTTGACTTCTGCTAAAACGGCTGCATTACCAGGACAACCCTCTAATCTCTTGTAAAAATCTTGCAAGCTTGGTGCTAACCCTAATTCAAAATTCGTTTCCAGATCTTTCATGGTGAACCCCGCAATCTGTTTCTGAGAATCAACATCCTTACGACGTTGATCATAGATCTCGTCAAGAATGGATGTACTTGTCTTTCCTGAGCGTGTGTTATCATTTTCTTCCCAAGTACCACCATAAGTACTTAACATATTCTGGACCATCAGATGACCTTCCTCGGTAAGAATAGATTCTGGATGAAATTGTACACCTTCTATCGTATATTTCTTGTGTCTAATACCCATGAGAATTCCATTTTCTAATCTAGCGGAAACTTCCAATTCACTTGGAACCGTAACAGCATTACCAGCCAAAGAATGGTATCTAGTTACAGCTACTCCTTGTGGAATATTTCTGAATATACCTTTATTATCATGCTTCACCATTGAAGTCTTACCATGGACAATCTCACCTGCATATCCCACTTCTCCACCAAATACATCAAACATACACTGCTCCCCCATACATACACCAAAAATTGGGATTTCACCAGCAAACTTTTTTATACAATCTCTCGAAATACCTGCATCTGTTCTTGGATGACCAGGTCCAGGTGAAATTAACAAAATGTCAGGGTTTAATGCTTTTACACCATCAACTGTTATCTTGTCATTACGGTAAACTTCAACGTCCGCACCTTCTTCGCTCAGGTACTGGTAGAGATTCCAGGTAAACGAATCATAGTTATCAATTAAAACGACTTTACGAGATGGCATTTCGATTCTGAAGCTCTTGAGATAGTACTCAACAAGTTGAATTGGCCGGATTAATGTATATAAAGAAGAATCTCTTCAGTGATTAAGATGACCATCAATTGCTCATCATATATTTAATCAGAATTTTTCAACCACACGTGAATATCATGCGGTACTCGATCACATGAAGCTTATCACTATATACGCACCATAAGCTCATTACATACGATTATAGCAATCACTATGCACGTATAGATCGCTCTATACGTATATTATGTTAAATCATATATCACTGTACACGAATTATATTTGTCGCTTCATACGAGCAAAAATCAGTGTCACCTGATCACCAGAGCACATGCGTGTTTTGATCCGAATTCTTGACGTGTTTAAAGAATCAACAAACCAGTGAAGAACGAAATTCGTTAACAACCATAATAACAGATCTGCATATCAAAGAAGACTGATCGATAAGTTCAATTGGCAAAATTTCGCAATGGCAAGTATCATTGAGGCCTCCTCAACCTTGAGGAAAAGAAAGCACTTAAAAAGAGGTATTAATTTCACCGTTATGGTGATAGGTCAATCAGGAACTGGAAGATCTACGTTTATCAATACGTTATGTGGTCAACAAGTTGTAGATACATCGACAACTGTGATGCTTCCAACCGATACCTCTACAGAGATTGAACTGCAGCTAAGAGAGGAGATGGTTGAATTGGAAGACGACGAAGGTGTAAAGATACAACTGAACATTATTGACACGCCAGGATTCGGTGATTCACTTGACAATACACCATCATTTGAGCTTATTTCAGATTATATTCGTCATCAATACGATGAAATTTTGCTAGAAGAATCAAGAGTGAGAAGAAACCCACGTTTCAAAGACGGTAGAGTACACGCATGTCTTTATTTGATCAATCCGACAGGGCACGGACTCAAGGAAATTGATGTAGAGGTTATTAGGCAACTGGGACCTATTGTTAATGTAATTCCAATCATTAGCAAGAGTGACTCACTAACACCAGCGGAGCTGAAATTAAACAAAAAACTTATTATGGATGATATTGACAAATATCAATTACCTATATACTACTTCCCCTTTGATGAAGATGATGTCTCTGATGAGGACTACCGTACAAATACTTATCTGCGCTCATTGATGCCATTTTCAATTATCGGATCGAATGACGTGGATGAGCTACCAGATGGAACAGTAATTAGAGGTAGAAAATATCCATGGGGGTCGTTAGACGTTGAGGATGCGTCAATCTCTGATTTCGTCGTATTGAGAAATACTCTGTTGATCTCCCATCTACACGAACTAAAGGATTACACGCATGAAGCTCTCTATGAAAGGTATAGAACCGAAGCATTATCAGGAGAATCTGTGCCTCATACAAAGGGTTCATTAAAAATGAAGGGTACGGATTCAAAACGTGCCCCATCATCAGGAACACCAAATATACAACAGCAGTACGGTAATGGTGGCAATCCAACGGTTTCACCTGACAATGGCGAACTTGCTTCTGATCATCATAAATCTAACTCTCAAGACACATATCTAGCTCGTGAAGAACAGATAAAACTTGAAGAGGAAAGACTAAGAGCCTTTGAAGAAAGAGTGCAGCAGGAACTGGTTTACAAAAGGAAAGAATTGTTGATGAGAGAACAAGAATTAAGAGATATCGAGCAAAGATTGGAGAAAGAGGCACGTATGAAAGAAGAGCTAGGGGACATCGAGTAATACAAGAAGAACTAAGCTAAAATACATTATAGTATAGTATCTTATAATATAGTTTATCCCAAAAGAAAAAGAAGAAGAAAGAAAAAAAAAGAGAAAACAAGATTTTTATTATTATCGTTACTGTCAATATCGCTTCTTACTATTATTGAAGCGCATATACATTTTTCCCTTACATGATTGTTTTTTTTTTTTTTTTATTTTTTTATTTCTTTTTCGCTCAGGTAAATTTTTCATATAAAAGGTAGAGAAATCTTTCCAACTCGAAAAGAAATTCTTTTACTTACCACTAGAAAGAAAAGATAAAAAATCATAGCGCTTCTCTTGTTCAGGAGAACAGTTGGGTACTACGGAGTTTTTAAATGATGAGCAAATAGATAGGGACAACTGATTGTCTAAATTGAAGAGAAAAGTCTTAATGCCTGGTTTTTAGTAGAGCCTAGGGCGCCTCTGATATACAAAAAAAAAAAAAAAAAAAACAAACTCCGAAACTCAATCCGATTCGACTTAATTTTCGACCTTGGGTACTTGTTTCCAAGATTTCTTGGCTTGATGACGGATTAAATACCATGCCTTTCTTTCATCGTCGTTGGTAGTTGTTTCCGGCGCATTGAATGAAAATGGTGGGAATGCTAGAATATCTGCAATTTTTCTTGGCTCCTTTAACTGGTGGAACCAACCCCAGGTAATTCTATCAGTACTCCCACTTCTCAAATAATCGTTCAAATAGGTGAAGATTACATCTGTCCATAAACCAGAACCCGTCCAAGTCATGATGTTCATATCATTTCTTAAGTTAATATTTAGTGTACCCTCAGCCTGCCTCTGCAAAGTAGTTTCAGTAACCTTTGCGACAACTTCCCTGATAACAGGATGTCCTGGCTTTGCTTGAATAATCCACGTACCTAGTTGCAATCTTCTCACATAACGAGATCTCCAATCGGGACTTTCGGCATCGTGTTCAACACCAACTATTAAACCAATATCACCAGGATCAATGTTTTCAGGTATCCAGTTTGGTACAGATTGCAATGGATTGGTATCCATGTCTGCATAGACACCACCACGAGCCAAAAGAATCAGATATTTGAAAAAGTCCAGTTTCAAAATTTTAGATGGCAATGCATTATATGCTTCAATAACATTGGGAACTGACGCAAAATAGTGACGAACTAAGGCATTCATCATCTCATCTGTAACAATTTCATGCACAAAGCCAGGATTCTTATCCCTCCAGTCCCTTTCTTGGTTCTCCAAGCTTTTCAGTTGACTTGCACCCGAGACACCGCTAATTTGCCAAATATA
Organism: Zygosaccharomyces gambellarensis; assembly: GCA_030571545.1. Lineage (NCBI taxonomy): Eukaryota > Fungi > Ascomycota > Saccharomycetes > Saccharomycetales > Saccharomycetaceae > Zygosaccharomyces > Zygosaccharomyces gambellarensis. Next base: position 283,288 of record JAJLXU010000008.1, read on the forward strand.
TGCTGGGAACCTCTTTCTTTCGTCGTATCTGAAATGATAAGCCAATTGTTCACGTAATGTTGCATGTTCTGGAGACAGTTTCAATTCTTGCAATTTTTTGTCTAGGTCTTGTCTGTGTCTTTCTAATTCACGAGCTTGATCTTCTTGCTTTTTCTTCAAATCATTTGCCAAATTTTCAAAAGACTGGATCAAATCTGCATCACTCTTTTGATGAGTCGCAGCTAAGTTAATAGATTGTGAGATTTCCTTGGGTAAATTCTGTAAAAGTTTCTGTAGATCAGCTGCTTTCGAGTTATTGAAAAATCTGAAAAGAAGCACAATAAACCCAATACTAGGAATAATGAAAAGCAGTAGTCTTTTAAGAGACACACCTTCCCTTGATTTGGCCATCTCGAAACTCGTATCTATGCCTCTTGAAATGTCTTCTTTACAATATTAGCTGTATATTGACGAAAGCTCATCGTCTCTACTTTGTATATATGTTAGAGAAAGACCGACGCGTTCGAGTGAAATATCATCATACACGTCTATTAGTAGTACAAAGGTCCCTTGATTTAAAACTACACAAATAATGAGCTGTCCACCACTTGAAACTGGTCCAATATAGTCTTTAGAGCCTTGTTCACAGCTTCGACTTCCCTAGGCAGCTGTTCTCCAGCCCGCAGCTCCTGTCCTGGCACGTTTATCGTCACAACGGCATCTGTACCGTACTGTGCAAGTCTGATAAGTCCCACACATAGCACTAGCTTCCCATCATGCGCTATGCAAGTAAATTTGGTAGAATTGATGCTCTGCATCAGGTCCATCTGACAGCTTGCAGATCCGTTCAGATCAAATATCTCGGTCACATGCTCCTTTAGCGCATCTTCGTCTCTGGGCGCATCCACTCTTTCTAGCAAATCTACGGTGATACTCTCGTGAAATCCCAATTCATCTCCGTAATTCTCACCTTCTTGGCGTCCATTTACAAATACTTCTTGAGTATCAGGAACAGGTCGCAGCAAACTTGCATCTATGAAGCCCGGGGGAAACACAGTACGAATAGCACCACCATACAGTGATACGGGATCCATTACAGGGAGATATGAATACGAAAGATAATCAATTACCAGCAGAATGAATGACAGAGATCTCTAGCTGGCAGCAAATTGAGTCTTCCAAGTGCTATCATGTAGTTACCATTGGTTAAAATGGTAATATAGTAAGTAGAAAAGTCGGTCTAAGGTTAGTGTGTTACCCGGTTATCCTTGAAAGTTAAGGTGGCAAAAAGTAACATAAGGGAATCTGATTAAAGATTGATTGACCACTGCAAGTAACAAGAAGTAGCTAGGAGACGAATCTTCAGAGGATTATCGAGGATTACAAGGAATTCAAGAAGCCAGAGAATATGAGCGCTGGAGAGATTGACGAGAGTTTGTACTCCAGACAGTTGTATGTCCTGGGTAAGGAAGCGATGCTTAAGATGCAGCATTCGAATGTTCTGATCATTGGTCTCAAGGGGTTAGGTATTGAGATTGCCAAGAATGTTGCCTTAGCGGGTGTCAAGTCGCTGTCATTATATGATAGGGAGCCGGTTTCTATCCAAGATCTTTCGACTCAGTTTTTTTTGAGTGAAGCCGATATTGGGAAGCAAAGAGCATCAGTTTCGAGGGACAGGTTGACCGAACTGAATGCATACGTCCCAATCAATGTAGTAGATACACTAATTGATGAAAAGGCACTTTTAGAGTTTCGAGTAGTTGTTGCAACGGATACGGTGTCGTTGCAGGAGAAAATTAATTTGAATAATTTGTGTCATGCTGCTGGGATTGGTTTTATTTCTGCGGAGACTAGGGGTCTTTTTGGTAACGCTTTTGTAGATTTAGGCGATGAATTTGCAGTTTTTGATCCAACAGGTGAGGAACCAAGATCGGGGATTGTTTCGGATATTGAGCCTGATGGAACAGTAACTATGTTAGATGAGAGTAGACACGGTTTAGAGGATGGTAATTTTGTTAAATTTTCGGAAGTAGAAGGCTTGGAAAAGCTGAATGATGGTACACTCTTTAAAGTAGAAGTGTTGGGACCATTTGCATTTAGAATTGGTGCCGTTTCGCAATACGGTGAATACGTCAAGGGTGGTATCTTTACGGAAGTTAAGCAACCATTGAAACAGTCATTCAAGACACTACAGCAATCGCTTGCAGAGCCAGAATATTTGTTCTCGGATTTTGCAAAGATGGAAAGGACTCCTCAACTGCACTTAGCATTCCAAGCCCTACAAGGGTTTGTTTCCGCCCATGAGGGTCAACTACCAAGACCAATGAATGAATCAGATGCCACTGAGGTCGTGAGGCACGCTCAACAGATAGCAGCCCATCAACCCAACGTTTTGGGTGGTGCTCCTGTTGATGAAAAACTCGTTGCAGAGCTCTCATACCAAGCAAGAGGTGATCTACCGGGTGTAGTTGCATTTTTTGGTGGGTTTGTTGCTCAAGAAGTTTTGAAGGCATGCTCAGGTAAATTCACTCCATTGAAACAATATATGTACTTCGATGCCTTAGAAGCATTGCCAGAACAAAAGCAGTTTGTCAGGACAGAGGAAACCACCAAGCCAATTAATTCTCGTTATGATAACCAAATTGCTGTTTTCGGATTGGAATTCCAAAGAAAGATTGCCAACCTTTCAGTTTTCTTAGTGGGTGCCGGTGCTATTGGTTGTGAAATGTTGAAGAATTGGGCTCTGTTGGGTTTGGGTACCGGTTCCGAAGGTGGTATTGTTGTTACAGATAACGATTCTATTGAAAGATCTAATTTGAACAGACAATTCTTGTTCAGACCAAGGGACGTAGGTAGACACAAATCAGAGGCTGCAGCTCAAGCCGCTGCCTCTATGAACCCTGATTTAACGGGCAAGATCGATTCTAAGATCGATAAAGTCAGTCCTGATACAGAAAACATTTACCACGACCAATTCTGGGAAAGTTTGGATTTTGTCACCAATGCCTTGGATAATGTCGATGCACGTACCTACGTAGATCGTCGTTGTGTTTTCTACAGGAAGCCTCTATTAGAATCTGGTACTTTGGGAACTAAGGGTAATACTCAGGTAGTCGTACCGCTATTGACAGAATCTTATTCTTCTTCTAGAGATCCACCTGAAAAGTCTATCCCACTTTGTACCTTACGTTCCTTCCCCAACAAGATTGATCATACCATTGCATGGGCAAAATCTCTTTTCCAGGGTTATTTTGCCGAAGCCCCTGAAAACGCAAACATGTATTTGACTCAACCAAATTTTGTCGAACAGACTTTGAAGCAAAGTGGTGACGTTAAATCTATTTTGGAAAATATTAATGATTCTTTGAACAACAAACCTCTTAAGTTCGATGATTGCATTGCTTGGGCTCGTTTGGAGTTCGAAAGGAAATTTAACCATGATATTCAACAGTTGTTGTACAACTTCCCTAAGGATGCTAAGACCTCTAATGGTGCACCATTCTGGTCAGGTCCAAAACGTGCCCCAACACCTTTGAAATTTGATCTCAATAACTCTGATCACCTTCATTTCGTTGCTGCTGCCGCTAACTTACGTGCATTTAACTATGGCTTGAAGGGCGATTCCGGTGCACCAAGTGTGGAACGTTATCAACAAGCTTTGAGTAAGATCAGCGTCCCTGAATTCAATCCAAGGTCAGATGTCAAGATTCAAGTTAATGACGATGATCCAGATCCAAACTCAGAAAACCGTGGTGACAATGACTTATCGACTTTAGCTGGTAGTCTACCAGACCAATCTCAACTAGCTGGTTATAAATTAGAACCTGTTGAATTCGAGAAAGACGATGATACCAATCACCACATCGAATTCATCACAGCATGCTCCAACTGCAGAGCCCAGAACTACTTCATCGAACCAGTGGACCGCCAAAAGACCAAGTTCATTGCAGGACGTATTATTCCAGCTATTGCTACCACCACGGGTCTAGTAACTGGTTTGGTCAACATCGAACTATACAAGGTTGCAGATGCAAAGACCGATACTGAAAAATACAAGAATGGTTTCTCTAACTTGGCATTGCCATTTTTTGGTTTCTCTGAACCTATTCACTCCCCAAAGGGTCAATACAACGGTAAGACATATGACAGAATCTGGGATAGATTTGACATCTATGGTGACATTAAGTTAAACGATTTGATTAAACATTTCCAAGAGAAAGAATCACTAGATATCACTATGCTATCTTATGGTGTTTCTCTGTTGTATGCATCTTTCTTCCCACCAAAGAAGCTGAAAGAAAGATTGAACTTAACAATTAAAGAATTGGTCAAATTTATCACCAAATCTGAAGTTCCACCACACGTCAAGACAATGATTCTGGAAATTTGTGCTGACGATAAGGATGGTGAAGATGTCGAAGTCCCATACATAACGATCCATTTGTGATGTTGGACTCCTTGTTTGATTGATCAAAATGATATGGGAAAAGAAAAAACAAAAAGAAAAAAAGATTAACGTGTAAGATGGTTCACCATCTAAAATATATTATATGTGATATATATATATATATATATATGAAAGAAATAAGAAAACAAAAAAAAAAAACAAAAAAAAAATAGTGGTGAAGCCTCAATGGTATGGACCGAACTCAATCTTAGATTTTTGTGGGGTAGCCTATATCATGATTATTTAAATAGTAGTCAATATAAAAGTGGAAATGTGTATTAATAACAGTAGCACTCTAAAAAAAAAATGGATTATTAACATTCCAGATGCATAACCAGGTGGGAAGCGCCACTCTGATTTAATTTCCGATTCGAGAGATCACTCTTAAAAGTTGACTCTTCTGTCTAAGAAGTTCTTCTGGACTACCCACTTCCGCTACATGTCCTTTATCTAACACTGCAACTTTATTACAAGCTCTAACCATCTGTTCATCATGGGTAATCGACAAGGTCAACATAGTTGGTGGTCCTCCTTTAACAATCTCATTAATAATATGTGAACTCACCGTATCTAAGGCTGAAGTACATTCATCAAGTATTAAAATCTTCGGCTTTTGAAGCAAGGCTCTTGCAATGCACAATCTTTGGTTTTGACCGCCTGAAAGCAATCCAGAATCGACTTTTGTCTCTAAACCCTCTGGTAATGTTGCAATGAAATCGTAAATACCGACGTACTTTAGCATGCTAAAGACATCCATATCCATGACTCCCGAGGGCGACCCATAAACCAGGTTTTCCCTTATTGTGCCTTTGAATAAAGTTGGCTTCTGTTCAACAACTGCTATTTGTTCCCTTAACTTGGACAAAGCCCAATCATTAACGTCGGTATTATCAATATATAAGGAACCAGTTTCACACTCATATAACCTAGTAATAATATTGACCAAAGTGGACTTACCACATCCGGATTCACCAACAATTGCGATTCTATCTCCACTGTATATATCCAAATTTAAATGTTTCAAAATTTTGACTGTTGGTGCCGAGGGGTATGCAAAGGAAAGATCATTGAAGCGGATAACTGGCTCACTAATGTTTTCAGCAATTGGAATTCCTCTGTGTTCTTCAGTATCAAAATTTTCTAATTTATCCTTTTCATCTAAAATACGATAGATTTTACTAGCGGCTCTTTGGCCCCTCCTAATATCTGGTATTTGGTTTACCAAACTATTACAAGTCATGATGGTAAAAAGCAACAGGGTAAAAGTTTCAAACATTTTTTTCGATGTGTATTCACCTTTTATCACCAACTTAATGGCATAGTAGTAAAGGATACCTTGTATGTACATCGTTAATGCATTACTGACAGCTACACCAAACCCTGTTACAATTGCTCTTCTTTGGCCCATAAATTTTGCTTTCGTTTTTATATCATGAAATTTAGCTTTGAAATGATGTTCAATCTGAAGACATCTAATGGTTTTCATACCAAGTACTACTTCATACTGAAGGTTTTCTAATTTAGCAATAGTATTTTTGTATTCTGTCTCGTATTTTTTCAAAAGTACTCCATAAATCATCGAAAAGATAATCAGCAAGGGAAACATAGAAATGCAAACTAAACTCAATTTCCACCCGGTAGCGATAGCCCATATCAATCCTACTGAAGACACAATAACGAACGAAGACATAGCGCTAATAAATTTGGAAGTGAGGGTCCTTAAGTCTCTCAAATCATTCATTAATAATGCAGAAAGCTCGGATGGTTTGTTAATGTCTTGAGAAAACCATTCTAGACGGTTGCAAGTGATTTTATGCATAGCGTCATTCCTCAAAGTCTTGATATAAATTTCGCTGTAGTAGCCTAAAATAAATTCTTTGAGTAATGTTAATCCTGCATCTGCTGCCGCAATCCCCATAACAATGAAGGCCCATTTTAATAAATAACCAGGAGATCCTCCATTCGAACCCTTGTCAGGGACTATACCATTAAGCAAGTAGCTAAAGGTGTATGAAAAAACTGGATTGGAAATACCAGCATACAAAGAACAGATGATACCAAGGTACAATATAAGTTTCCTCGGACTACCATTGTGCATTCGCTTCATAATTTCCGAAATAGACATTAATTCTCCATTTTTCCGTTTTTTCGATGCTTTATTATCGTTAGTGCTGTCATTTTCATTCAATCTTTCTTGTACTGTAACTCTGGGTATCTTTGGTCTTTCCTTTTGTTTGTATGATATATCTTCCAATGGTATACTTGAAACTTCCAGTAGGCTATTCGAATCCTCTTCAACTCTAGGCGTATCCAATTCATATTCTATGAAGCTGTCTTCATAAGTAGATGATTTTTTACGCTCTGGAAGTTCAACACTAGTAATTAACGAAGATGAATCTGCTAGATCGGAGCTAGTGCCTAAGCTAATCATTTTGAAAAATCTGCCTCTTTGATTCAAAAGTAAGTTTCTTTGTAGACCTTGTTCTACGACTTCACCATCTTCCAAAAGGTATATCATATCATCCAGGCCAATTTCACTCAAATCATGCGTTAAAACTATTGTTGTCTTTTCAGATCTCCAGATTCTCAGAGCCTTCATAAGCAAACTTCTATGAACTACATCCAGTGCAGAGACAGCTTCATCAAGTACGAGAATTGGAGGGTCTCGCATATAGGCACGAGCGATAGCTATTCTTTGTTGTTGGCCACCACTTGGTGTTATACCATCTGTGCCAAGCAGGGTATCTAAACCATTTGGTAAATCGCAGATAAAATTATCTAGAAGTGCAACCCTACAAGCGGCCTTAAGACGTTCCTCTTTGGCTGTTTCATCAGGTCCATTTGACCCAAACAAGATGTTGTTTCTCAAAGTGTCATTGAAAAGAGTGCAACGCTGTTCAACAAGTGTAATATTATCAAGGATTGATCCTTGGTCAATCCCCTTGATATTGATACCATCAACGGTAATATTGCCATTATAACCATCATAAAACTTCAAAAGTAGGTTTCCCAAAGAGGATTTACCAGATCCTGACTTGCCGACAACATAAGTAATTTGACCCATAGGTAATTCTAATGAAACATTTTTCAATGCTGTAACGGTTGAGCGACTCGGATAGTTGAATTGAACACCATTAAATTTAATCACATCTTTAATTCCGTCATCCAAACGGAATTTTCGATCAATTTGTGATTCTTCCTTAAATTGTTCATCTTCTCTCAAAAATCCGTTTATCTTAGTCACAGCAACCTTACCCTTTTGTAAAACCACTATTTGGTGTAGAGTTCCATTTATCGTAGCTCCTAGTAAGGTACAAGATTGGAAACATGTAATGACATCCTTAATACTTAGTTTCTGTTTCCTAATCATAGTTGAACCGAACCAAAATGCCTGGATAAACATTGTCAACGTTAAAAATTTGAGAATAGCGGTATTAGTAGAAGCATAAAGACACATTTTTATGAAATTTTTGCTGCATTTTCTTATTTTTAACTGGAAATTTTGTACTTCTATCGGTTGTGTACAACTGAGTCTAACCAATTGAGCTGCCTCCATAGACCATGCAAACAGCTGTGAAGAGGTCGTGGTATGATGATTTTCCCTCTCAGCATATTTATGAATCATACGTGAGAAAAAAACTGCACAAATGACAATAATAGGAGCACTGCAAAGCGTAATTAATGTCAATGACCATGAATAATAAAATGAAGTAACAGTAAGCGCCAATATTGTGACCAAGTTTTTCCACGTCAAAGCAGAAGCTTCAGCAGAACTCGACCTTAGTTCTTCTACACACCTGTTAGTCTGTGTTAAATCTCCAGTAACTGTATCATTACAATCGTACCATTTCATTGGTTTCCTCAGATATGAATTAATGAGCTCATCCCTAACTTCGAAATTCTGTCTTTCACCCAAGATCATCCACGATGAGATGCAAACCCAAATAATGACTATACATCCGGCTCCTAATGCTAGGATCACCATTGACCTTAATGTCAATTCGTGCATGGGATCTGACCACTGATCGTATTCCTTTAATATGTCGAAAACTCTACCAGTGAGGATAGAAAGAGCTGCCGGAACAACGCCTGATGCAGCTGTAAAGAAAAAAGTAAATCCTAAGAGTACAGCATCTTTTTTGCCATACACATATGAATATATATTGTCCTGGAAAACCATAGTCCTTAGTGTCTGATGGTCTTAGCAAGCTGAAAGGCAAGCAAACCAGTCAAAGCATCTCAGCATCGACCCTCAACCATTTATATAGCCATCATAGCCAAACCGATCGATCCGTCAATCTCTATCTCACCGTTTCAATTCCTATTGATCTATCCATGTAATTTACTCAATAGAGCAATTACAATCCTTTAAGTTGATGCGATGGGGTTCAAGATGATTTACATTTTTCATCTTAACAATTTACCCGGAGTTGTTGAAAAGTTTCACAAGGACCTTTCCACCATGTGAAAAGGAAGCCTTACTCAAATCCGTATAAAGGATGGTAATGTTAAAAAATAAAAGAATGGTTTATTTATCATTAGTGGTAGCTTCAGAGAAAGTATCGGATCAGGCATTAGGTACCTTAGGATGAGTTTACAAGAGAAATTCAAAACTGCTCAGTCGATTTATGCGGAATTATTCTGCAGCATCGATTTTAAGCAACGTTCTCTTTCCATCGCAATGTGCTTTATTATATTCAATCCTACATTTTGGAACATTGTAGCAAGATTAGAGTATCATACTCATTTCTTGTCGAAGTTTACCGGGAGTGCTAGAAGTGGCTGTTATACGTTGGCTAGTGCAATCTTTTTTCTAGGTCTTGGCCGTGATGTGTACTTCAAAAGGGCCTTGAGTGATCAGCCGACCTCACCATTGTTGGATGATGAAAAACTCGCACGTTTTGGACAACTCCTTGTTTTAATTGGACAGGTGTTTGTTGGTACTTCGATGTGGAAATTAGGTATCGCAGGTACTTATCTTGGCGATTATTTTGGCATCCTTATGGATGACATTGTTACTGATTTTCCATTCAACATTTCAAATAATCCGATGTACCAAGGTAGTACTTTGACGTTTATTGGATATTCATTGACTGAAGGTAAGGCCGCAGGTCTACTTTTATCTTTTATGGTCCACTCAATGTATTCTTTTGCATTGAAGTTTGAAGAACCATTTACGGCTATGATTTATGCGAAAAGGGATGAAGAAAGAAGAAAGCGCAAGCAAAAGGCCACTTAAAGCTACTTTAAGACGAATTATGTACTTACGATAGTCTTACATAAAAGTTTGATGGATTAATAAAGCTCGCGGGCAAAAACAAAAATGCCCCCTGTGGGACTTGAACCCACGATCTCCGCATTACGAGTGCGGTGCCTTACCACTTGGCCAAAGAGGCACAAACATACAATAAGCGGGGGAAATATCATAGACTTATATAAGTGAAGATTGATTTTTTTAGTACATGTTAAATAGTGACCTTTGTCTACTTGTTTGATAAAAATTGTCTAACCTTTAGACTGAGACTCCCTCCCTACCCATTCCTGTTTTTAAATAATGTTGAACTTCTCTTCATTTCTATGAAGGACTCAGAAATACACGCTTTCGTTATAAAGAAATTAGCACGGATACTATCATGGACAAACTTGATATATCTACTATAAAAAATAAAATAAAAAAATAAAATTGGAACAATATGAGTCGAAATATCCAGATATTGAAAGCCCTCGAAGCCCCTAGATTTGTTTATAGATACTCAAGGACCCGAAGTACAATCCCTAATCTCCAGAAGAAATTAGAATGTAAAGTATTGGCTGAAAGATATTCCAGTTATTTATCAAATTACAATACTTTTGCCCTCTTCCAGTGGCTCCCCTCAAAGAATTCCACTTTTGATGGAAACTACTTTTGGAAAGAATTTGCTCAAGATATGCCTTTTTTCAATGAAAATGCTATTTTCCTCCCAGATAAACTCCATAATGAAGCAATGAATAACTGTTTAAAATCCACGATACTACCTGCAAGTGTTGAGGTGGAATATCGTTGTGTTTTTCAAACCGTTTCTGAACCCGATCCTATTGAATCCGTCCTTCGATTGGCGACAGATCCTAGTGCAAAATTGCAATTGTGTGCATTGGGACTAAGGACCGACAGAAATAGCATTGCAGCTTATATCCAGTCTTTACTAGAGG
>JAJLXU010000008.1:294002-357257 GCA_030571545.1 Zygosaccharomyces gambellarensis
GAAAATTTAAAAAAAAAAAAAAAAAAAAAAAAAAAAAAAACTACTAAAACAGAACTACCGTCGCCACTAGCATAATTCTGATCATCTGTATTATTGTAGTCTTAGTTTCTGTATATAATACTGTCAGTCCGGGTAATCACATATGATATCGGTCCTCAATATTACAAGGTAGAAGAATAACTATAAAGACAGTTCATTTAAAGTGTACGAGGTAATTGAAAATCTGAAGGTTATGACGGTCTCTATATGGTCTGTGTGGGCGTTGGTCTCTGCTGGCTCTGCTGGAGCGGTGGCAGAACTGACATTGGATCCTAAGTTGAAATACTGGGTTCTTTTACCCATTTCCATTGTTATGGTTCTAACTGGTATACTTCGTCAATATATCATGGATCTAATTGCACCTTCAACCAAGGGAGTACCTCGTGTTAAATTGACAGAGAGCCAATGGGTTTATAAGGCACAAGCGCTTTTGGCCAATGGATCTAATTTATCTGAAGAAGCATTCCAACTGAGAAAAGAGTATTTGACGGAAGTTTTAGCAGATGGGAAATATTTAGTCAAATTAAATTCAGGTGGTGATACTCAGAATCCTCTTAGTGACCCAAACTTATCTGAAAATATGTTCAGTATGGCAAAGGGTAATTTGGCTAATTTTATTCCTCAAACTATCATTATGTGGTGGGTTAATCATTTTTTTGCAGGATTTGTATTGATGAAGCTTCCATTTCCTTTGACTCCACGGTTTAAAGAGATGCTTCAAAGTGGTGTTATGACAGCTGATTTAGATGTTCGCTGGGTAAGCAGTATCTCCTGGTATTTTATCTCTGTTCTTGGGCTAAACCCAGTCTACAATCTGTTATTATCAGAATCTGAAGGCGTTGATAATGGTGCTATGCAGCAACCTCCTACACTAGGTGGTCCTGGTGAGCCACAACCAGAAGCTGTTATGAAAAGTCTAGCCAATGACTTAACAATTGCTCAACATGAGAGTCTTTTTGACGATGTCGAGAAAAGGGTTTTGGGGAAATATTCTTAAATGATGCTTGCCTTTATAAAAAAAAAAGAAACCAAGATCAATATTTTATAACTTATAATATATGCAATTTCTAGCAGACATGTCTCCGTTAAGATTCGAACCCCGGAATTACTCATGTATCGAATCATCATGAGAAACGATTCTCTTCGATGTCAGTGGAATTTCAATGCTCGTCCTATCTCATCTCGTCCCATCTCATCTCGTCCCATCTCGTCAAATGTTTAGTAAACCAAAGTGATTGCGCTGAGAACCTTATAAGATAAACCCCCAGGATGCCACTTAAGACGGTTATTTGCATTGGTATGGCCGGGTCTGGTAAGACCACTTTTATGCAGAGGTTAAACTCCCATATGAGAAGTAAAAAGAATCCACCATATGTGATAAATTTGGATCCTGCAGTTCTGAAAGTTCCTTATGGTTCTAATATCGATATTAGAGACTCTATTAAATACAAAAAAGTTATGGAAAATTACGGCCTAGGTCCTAACGGTGCTATTGTTACAAGCTTGAACCTTTTCAGTACCAAGATTGACCAAGTAATAAAACTAGTGGAAAATAAACGTGATAAAATGGAACACTGTATTGTGGATACACCAGGGCAAATTGAATGTTTTGTTTGGAGTGCATCGGGATCTATTATTACGGAATCGTTTGCATCTACTTTTCCTACAGTTATTGCCTATGTAGTAGACACTCCAAGGAACTCATCACCAACAACTTTTATGAGTAATATGCTTTATGCATGTTCTATCCTTTATAAAACAAAATTGCCGATGATTTTGGTTTTTAACAAGACTGATGTTTGTAAAGCTGACTTTGCTAAAGAATGGATGACAGATTTCGAGGCCTTCCAAACAGCGCTAAGAGAGGATCAAGAAGTAAACGGTAGTTCGGGACTTGGTTCTGGTTACATGGGCTCATTAATCAATTCTATGTCACTAATGTTAGAGGAATTTTATTCCCAATTAGATATGGTTAGTGTATCGAGTTTTACAGGTCAAGGATTTGATGATTTCCTTGACGTAGTCAATAATGGTAAGATTAAAGAATATGATCAGTATTATAAGGTTGAGAGAGAAAGAGTATTGAAACTCAAAGAAGAAAAAGAGAAGAAGAGAAAAGACAAGTCTCTTGAAGGTCTGATGAGCGATTTAGGAATCAATGAGAAGAAGAAGCCCAAGGATGGGGATGATAGTGCCGATGTAGTCAGTGATCTAGAAGAAGGTGAAGATGATGGGTTAGTAGTACCCGATGAATTTGAAGATACTGAAAGGGAATACACCTTTGCTCCTGGTGACAGAAATCAAGGTGAAATCAATGCACAGTCAGCCCCAGATTTACAGAAGGCATATCAAGAAGCTGCTGAAAGGGTCGGTAAAAGTGCCAGTAGTGAAACCGCAGAAAATATTGCCAGATATCTAAGACAGTAATGACATATCTTATATATAAATGCCCTCATCAAATGAAGTTGGAATCGGTCTCGTACCGTAAACGCCTTTCCAGGAGACGGGTGGTGTATGTACATTAATTTTTGTAAAGCCATCAATAACATTTGGTAAGTGATCACAGAGTAAATGTGCATCATAGGAGTTATCACCCTCATGAACAAATGCACTACAATACTTGATTCGTTGCAATTCAGAAAATGGCGAGTTCAACAGATGGTAGGCAAATTTAAATGCTTGTTGTCTGGTAGAAACTTCTTGTTGAACGCTGTCGCTGGTAAACTTGAAAAGGGAACTAACAATATTGTTAGAAGATTGCTGCTCAGGCGACGGATTCAACTGCAATCCAGATTCCATCTCTCGTACCATCTCACCAACAGATCTTACTTCACAGACGGCATCTGAATAGAAATTATTGGTCTTCGAAGTTCTCGAAGTATTAGCAACTATTTCTTCGTCAAGTGCACCAAATGAATCCAAGATTACAACATCTCTAATGCTAAGTTCCTGCACCAAAGGGCAAATGACTTCCTTGATGAAGTTGTTTAAATAACCCTGAATCACTGGCGTACGTTGCTGGATCACATAAAGAGATTTTGATTCGCTGTAAAATAATTCTAATGCAGTAGAATGACTTTTATTAGAATCTCTCTTGTTAAACAGCACAGGCTTCTGTTGTTCAAATACGTAGTCAAGGGGGCCAACGAATGGATGTAGGTAGGTTGAATCCAAATCTCTCACGAATTGAAATTCCTCAGATAATGAGTGAAGAACTAAATCAGTCGTCAACTGTGGAACGTTTCCTGTGGACACTAGTGGAATCAGTAATGTGCATGTCATGGTTATTTTATCCTGTTATTCTGGATATCAATGTTATAAGTGTGGTTTTCATATTCTAATCATATGTTACTTGTAAAACCCGATAACAAGCCTATAAAAACAAGAAACGGGTACAAGGCACAGAAATCAAGAAAGTCTTGACAAGATACAATTTACTAAGAATCGATAAGGCCTCAATGGGTCGTTCATGAAAGCCATGTTAACAGACTTAAAGTGAATTTCTATGTTTATGAGAAAAAATAAATTAAATTAAAAAAAAAAAAAAAGTTAAAGGGAACCCGTCCCCATTTAAACAAGCTCTAATACTGAAAGATAGACCATAAGTAGGATTCGCTTGTTCTAGTCCCAGTGTTTGCTTTGTCAGCTCATCGCGAAATCCCGTAGTCAAATTTCTATCAAAGTTGACTCAACTTCCGGAGAAGATGAGCTTTGAAAAAATTTTATTTTCATCTCTTCTATTTCACTTCATATCCAAAATATTCAGGAAACCGTCAGCTTGAGATCGCATATATACCTATCCGTCTGATTAGTACGAAGAAACATGTCTACAGATTTTGAGAGACGTCTTGGAGAGCAAGTGGATGATTGTTCGCTCGAGCAACTAAGAGATATCTTGGTGAATAAATCGGGCCAAACTCAACTGACTAACAGATTCAGAGCACTATTCAATTTGAAATGTGTCGTGGAAGAGTTCGAATCTAAACCTGAAAATGCTAACAAAGCTGCTAAATACATTGCAGAAGCCTTTAAGGATGACAGCGAACTTTTAAAACATGAAGTTGCTTACGTTTTAGGACAAACAAAAAACTTCGATTGTGTACCATATTTGAAAGACTGTGTTTTAGATCTCAAACAACAGTGTATGGTGAGACATGAAGCTGCAGAAGCATTAGGTGCATTAGGTGATCAGGAGTCATTGGATGTTTTGGAGAGAGTTCGTAAAGAGGATCCATCATTGGAAGTTAGGGAAACTTGTGAATTAGCAATCGACAGAATCCAGTGGCAGCACAGTGAGAAAAGTGCAAAGGAAAAACTTCAGCCATCACTTTATTCCAGTATTGATCCAGCACCACCATTGTCGTTAGAAAAGGATTACGACGTACCACAGCTGGAAAAACGATTAAATGATAAACAAAAACCATTATTTGAAAGATACAGAGCTATGTTTAGATTACGAGACTTGGGAACAGACGAAGCAGCATGGGCACTGGCGACTGGTTTTGATGACGAATCTGCTCTTTTCAAGCATGAAATTGCCTATGTCTTCGGTCAAATGGGTAACACCTGCATTGTACCAAAATTAATTGAAATTTTAGGTCGTAAAGCTGAAGAACCAATGGTTAGACATGAAGCAGCAGAAGCATTGGGATCAATTGCTACTGACGATGTTTTGCCTGTTCTTAAAAGTTATTTGAACGACGAAGTTGATGTCGTTAGAGAATCTGCACATGTTGCACTTGACATGTATGAATACGAAAACAGCAATGAGCTCGAATATGCTCCTGTTTGATTGAATAATAGATATACTTATATACTTTGGGTTTTGATTTTTCTTTTGTAGTTGTCATCATTGCAATAACGTCTCGATAAGATGAGATGCGATGAGGTTAAAAAAGGACGTTTATAACAAACAACTACTGTGCATAAGGTACCGTTTTATACACCAAAGGACAACATGAGTGAGATTGTCTTTGTTACTGGTAATGAGAATAAATTGAAAGAGGTTCAAATGCTTCTAGCGCCTCAAGAAGGTGTATCGACTCCATTTAAATTGACAAACAAACCGCTAGATCTATTAGAAGTACAAGATGCATCGCTTGAAGCTATTGGTATGGCGAAATGTAAGCAAGCAGTTCAAGAGCTTGGTAAGGGACACCCAGTGTTTGTTGAGGATACAGCCTTGAGGTTTGATGAATTCAATGGTTTACCAGGGGCATATATTAAGTGGTTTTTGAAAAGTATGGGACTTGAGAAGATCGTCAAGATGTTAGAACCATTTGGGAACAAGGGGGCTGAAGCTGTGACAACGATTGTTTATGCTGACGCAAATGGTCAGTTTCATACTTTCCAGGGTATCACTAGAGGTAAAATTGTTTCTAGCAGAGGCCCCACGACTTTTGGATGGGATTCCATCTTCGAGCCAACTGACAGTAATGGCAAAACATATGCAGAGATGGAAAAGGCTGAAAAGAACTTGATTTCACACAGAGGCAAAGCATTCCAAGACTTCAAGAAGTATTTATATAACCAGTAGCGCATATTGGTGCATATAGATTACCTTGTATGTGGTTTAATCCATAGAGTCAATCAAGGCTAACAAATCCTTAGAGATGTTTAAGAAACCAGCATTAAAACATTCTACTAGTATTTCGCTCTAGATGTATTTTACTTCGTTCTCTTTGCTTCCCATATATCTTTTGTAATAAGGTGGATCAGAGTATGGTTGGTAGTGTCAGAACAAGACAACGATTAGAAAACTTTTCAAACAAAGTATTCACCAATAAAAGAGCTCGGAAAAGCACAGTTTGAAGTTATAAGGAATTTGCCTTCATTGGCTCGATAGGACTTAATTTCATCCAAAAGGCTAAAACCTTTTAGATTGTTCATTTCCTATAGAATTTCATCACATTTGACGCCGTTAAAATTTTTTAAGTATTTGACGGTTTGATTTTTAGTTTAAAACAATAAGTTAGACTCATTTCGATTCTAGACTACCAATACAAACGACAGGGAGGGTAGATCGATTAGGTCCCTTACTTTCTTTCTTTTAAAGAGCCTGTATTCTTGCATTAAAAGAACTTGAATTGGTTCCATTTACATTGGGTTCCACAGGAAGATAGAAAAGGAAAAAAAACCTAAAAGAAACTATAAAACATAGAGGAAGGGCAAGGATTTATCTACTTGTTAATATTACCGTATTACACCTACAATGATTGATAGGATTCAAGAAGTTGTGGCGATCGCAAATAGTCCCACAACAGATGCAGTTACTAAGAAACAAGCATTGGACTTTTTAACACAGATAAGAGCAGAACCCAATGCAGCTCAGCTGTTTGCATCCTTACTTAGTGATTCACAATCTGATGATGTTACTAAATTTGTTGCATTGCAAGTTTTAGCAGATCTGGCACAACAACAGACGGGTGATTTGCAATTTATTAGGAATACGACGATGGAATTACTTCGACACAAGGTGGTCCATGGATTCCGAGATCCAGAATATGTTAGAAACAAGCTTGCAGAATTATCGACCAGTTTGTTTTATTCAATGTATGGTGAAGTTAATAGTAATCAATGGTCGACTTTTTTCCCAGATATGGTTGAAGTGCTATCGGTAAAACAACTATGCCAAGGGTCTACAAAAGATTTTGCTCCATTAGGACTTGATTATTTTTTGAGAATTTGTCTTTCCATCAACTCTAGCATTGCAGATCAGACCTTTGTTAAATCGAAGGATATGCAATTGAAAAATAATAGTTTAAAAGATACGATGAGATTACAAGATGTACAAACATTGGTTACTCTCTGGTTAAATACCTTGGAAACCGTGGTACCGCAACAACAAGGTGATTTAGCGGTGTTAACACTATCATGTATTGGATCCTATATCTCATGGATAGATATTCAGCTAATTGTAAATCCATTGTACATAACCGTAATCTATGGATATCTGGATTATACTGAAACTAAGATTGCGTGTGCCCAATGTCTTTGTGAAGTCATTTCCAAGAAGATGAAACCTTTAGACAAATTAAGCCTATTAGGTATGTTAAATTTAACTGACAAGGTTGCAACTGTTGGGAATGACGATCTGGAAGTGCATGAACAATTGGCAAAACTATCATCATCAATGGGGTTTGAATTGGCAAAAGTAATTGAACAATGTAATGACGATGGGGCTGCAACACCAGAGATTCAACAAGTCGCTACGGCGGCTGATGACCAAATAATTCAACAGGTTGCACCGTTGGTATTAAAGTTTATGGAACACGAATACGATTCAGTCACCCAACAATGTTTTGCCTTTGTTTCTCAATATTTATCAGTTTTAAAAAAACAATTTGCAGTTGGCGGTAAGCCAGGTTCTGCTATTGCAGTTAATTCTAAAAGACTGCCATTAGATCCACCCCATGAAATGTTTTTAACTTCACTATTATTAGTTGGGTTCAAAAAAATGAGGATTGATGATTCTTCTGACGAAGATTCTGAAGATGAAATTGATGAGTTTTTCGATACAATTAGATCAAAATTAAAAGTTTTTCAAGACAGTATTGCAATGATTAATCCAGCACTTTACCTGCAGAATATATCCAACCACATTCAAGAATGTCTTTCTAAAGTTGATTGGAGAGATTTGGAATTAGGTATTTTTCAAATGCATAACCTAAGTGAAAGTATACGTAATAATCTTTTCGGTTTAGGTAAACAGGAAATTGCTACTTCAGAAGCAGCGGTGGTAATGGTAAGATTTATGAGTATACTTTTACAAAATTCCTCAGTTTTTCAAATGGAGAGTCCATATGTCCAAGTTTTATTCTTTGAATTGGTTGTTAGACATTATCAATTTTTGGGTTCAGATGAAAAAGACGAATTAGCATTATTAAACATCTTTTGTAGCCCATTTGGTATGTTCAACAAAAGAGAAAAAGTTAGATTAAGAACTTGGTATTTGTTTACTAGATTGATAAAGACAACTAAATTGAAGTTAACAACACCTGTTTTATCTCAGATCTTGATTAAGATTTCTCCACTTTTAGGCATAAGAGCCATTGCACCAAATCCTGATGGTACAGACTATGATACGACTTTTGATAATCAATTATATCTCTTTGAAGGTATTGGATTGCTTATAGGAGGCAATTCCGATTGCAACTATGATATTATAGATGAAGTATTATCGCCTCTGTTTGCTGGATTGGAGACGTGTATCTCTTCACAAATTCAATCGCCTGAAGTAATTTTACAATCACATCATCTTTTAATGGCTATTGGTACATTGGCAAGAGGTGTTCACGGAGGATTAGTTCCTGACAATCAAGTCAACAATGCACTTGTCAGTAAAAAATTAATTCACAGATCATTAATTGAAAAATTCTCTAATATTGCAGAAGTGGTATTAGTATCTTTTTCATATTTTAATAAACATGAAAATGTTAGAGATGCTTCTAGGTTTACCTTTTCACGTTTGATACCAATTTTAAACAATGAAGTTGTCCCATTTGCAAGCAAGTTAATAGCGCTTTTCTTAGAATCGGAGCTTTCGAATGTCGAAATGAATGATTTCCTTGGATTTTTAGGTCAAATGATTCACATGTTTCACACTGATGATGGCTGTTATGAATTATTTGATAATTTATTGACGCCTGTAATCGATAAAGTTCATGTGGTTTTAGATCGTATTAATCAGGAGAGTGTGTTGGAGACGGAATCTTGGTACAATGGTTCTGCAGAGGCTTCTGCTGCTTCTAGGGATAATACTGGTAAAAACGTTGTAGTAACAGACTCTTTCCGGGATAAAATTCAACTGAAAAAGGCTTACTATGGATTTTTACAGTCATTCATTACAAATTCCGTTACTTCACTATTACTCACAGAACGTAATAGGGTCACCCTCTCGACAATTTTAATGGATCTTTTAATGTACATCCCACAAGAAATTCAAGAAACCTCTACGATAAAATTGGCATTAAATGTTTTAACGAATTTTGTTAAATTTTTTGGCTTTGGTAAATGTACAGATCCAAATGATAGACATGCTTCCAATGTTGGTCCATTAGAGGGACTGAACGAATTTTTCATAACAAAAATTATACCATTAGTATTTGAAATTCCATTTAAGCCTGATAATAATTTCGACATTAGAGACGGTAGTTGTAGAGTAGTTGCATGTGATTTATCTCGTCTTTTAAAGGAATTGTACGTTCAATGTGGCACTGGCACTGATCCAATGGCTAATCCTTGTTTAAAGTACATGGGACAAATATACTTCCCACAAATCCAATTCCCGTCAGATATGGGACTAGAATTAATCCAAGTACTGGCCATGGCAGATGTTAAAGAGTTCGAAAAGTATTATGTGAATTTAATTAGTAATTTGACTTGAAACCAATTGGATGAAGGGAAAGAAACAAAACCATAAAAGTAAATGTTATGTACATAATTCAAAAATTTTAGCATTTAAATTGAAAACTGCACAGAGATATCAATATTGGCAAGAACTTGTAAATGGCCGCCCGGATGTGTTTATACTGGTTAGATCTTCCTTCTCTAGGTGCGTACCGGGTAACGCCATTAAAGGAGGTACTATATATATATGTATATATACCACAAGGTGAGAAAATTGTCTTAGGATGTTGTCATAAGAGCTACCGAACTAAAGAGAGTAAAAATGTCTGTGTATTCTGTGAATAAAAATGATGTTCTTTTGATGGTGCTTTCCGTTTTCCTTGCACCAGTTACCGTTTGGATTCGTAGAGGTTTTTTCACTAGGGATTTCCTTCTAAACTTTCTACTTTACATTTTGTTCTTCTTCCCGGCCATCTTCCATGGTGCTTATGTGATCTATGAGACCAGTGATGAACGTCAATCCAGCTACGAGTCAGTCCCAAATCAAGAGGATGGATCTGAACAACAACAACAACAACTTCCAGGAAATGGTGATTTTAGTGTCGATTTAGAAGCTCAAGGAGCCTTACCACCTTACGAAGAGGCTGTCGAGAATTCTAAGGCTCAACCACCAACTGACAACAAAATTCAGGTTCCAAACTAGACCTACTTTGGTCTATTTATATAAAATAAAAAAAATAATAGAAATGATAACAATAATGTTTCGGAATCGCTATATATGACAAATGAGTGAATGTTATCTACAAAAATTCTTTGGCCTTTCTCCTGTAGGCATGGCAATCTCTTAACCACTGTCTGTATTCCTTGATAGAACCGATTTTTTCGCCGTAGTAATCAGGAACAGGATTGCTAAAGCTCTGTGATGATGGGTTCACACGGTTGGCAACCACTTTTTTCAAAAATTCCCTATTCTTAATCTGAAAGCTCATTAGTCTTTTCTTGTTCGATAGTTTGAATATCTGTGTGCCGATTAGTGGTCCCATTAGATATCCCAAACATCCAGAAGCAGCCAAAGCTGATGAAATTACAACTAGTGGGTCAAATCCCATAATCGGTTGTAATGGATCGATTTCCATGTTTGAAAGGTAAACCCATGAAACATTGCAACCCAAAATTGCTGTGAAAACTGATGAGCCAATGTTAATCCTACGTTCCTGCTTTCTAAGGTCAAAAAAATTCGTCCATGTTAAAGATTCTTGTGTGTCCTTCGAAGTACTGTTGAGCCTGCTACTCAAAACTTGTGGACGCAAGAGTCTCGTCGTAGCTCTAGAAACAATTGGTGATTTTCTGAGGGCAAACATCGATGAATTGCAGGTAGATCTACTGGTTCATTGACTGATGGCTCAACAGTTCTTTCATCTTCTAGTGTTTCGGTCTGACGAGCTCATAATATAACCTTGTAATGGTGGAATAACGTGAGGAACAGTGGCAGGGTAACCACGAGAGGCAGAAGAGCCAATAGTGGTTTACACTTTGGCGGCTAAAGGAGAAGCACTCAAAGATCTAAAAGTGGTTATATAGCTTGGTTGAGAACACATCAAAGCTTGGAAGTGTTTCAATATAGTTGATGATAATACTTAGTCACGTGACCTATACGCGTTTGCCGCCGAAGTCGAGGAATCAAATCTCATGTTTTATAAATCGAGTTGTTTACTTAATCGTCTTAGGATCTTTTAAGTATCGCTATTCCAAGTTTTTACTTGGATCTTTTCACGTTTCTCTGTAATGTTCTATTCGCGATCGAGCAAAACAATTCAACTCTTGGAGAACCGACTTGGACTTCTTCTAACCACTTTCAGAAACCAGCTAACCAACATACAAGTACAATCGACTACTGTTTGCTATGGATGAGGATCTAGACGTTTACGAACAATGGCTGCTAGAGAATTCGAATTCAGACTTTTACCCAGACCAGAGCTCAAATGATGCTACACACTGGCAGCAAGAGATGTATCAAAGAAGCTTGCCTTCTGAACCACTACCTGCATTGAAACCTTTACAAGAGCACAGAGAATCTCTTAAACGTAATGATAATGACTCTGATAGACCTTCTTCAACGAAAAGACCACGCTCGAGAGATCCTGACTGAAAATGCTGCGCTCCACTATCAGCGGCTAGACATCACGTAAGAGTTTCGTGAGAACAGAAGAACGTGCAAACGTGCATACGAACGAATACTCACATGCACACATCTGCATAAAAGTATGCGTCACATACATTTTCTTTCATGCAAGAACCTCACTATTGCTCGAGAGACGTGAATCTTTTGCAACAGTGATGCAAGATGATCAGTCGCAATGTGTCGAAACATGAGATGCGCAAATTAACGTTGCTACTACGGCAATAAGAAGTCAGGTTTCTCTATCCCTGCATTTCATTCCTACTTGATTTGATTTGCATGGAGACATTCTTGAGGCTATGGTGATTTTCAATTTGATGCTAGCGTCGAAATCCGGCTAATGGAAACCGTCCGGCATTATAGGTTAGTAATACGACAACTGCTATTTGTGACTCGAATCTTGTGGATAGGCCGAAAGAAACCATTATTTCTGAAAACGCCTAGGCTATTCAATGGGAGAAAGGGGTGTATGGCTACTGACAGACTTTTTTTACTCGTTATTGTTAAGAAGCGGAAGGCGCAAGGAACGAGACACAGGGAAACAACTTCGGATACGATTTTTTTTTTTTCTCTTTACGTTATTACAACTTACGAAAATTTTGATTGGACTAAGTTAACCATAACGTAACGAGAGACTAGATAAATTCAGATGCTTACAATTTGTCGAATAATCGAAACACCGAAGTGATATTTTTTTTTTACTGTACTTGGTGCCATGTTGTGATGACATTTTTTTTTTTTTTTATGCAGTGGTGGAAAGAGAAGAAGCAAGTTATATGCATGAGAAAAAAATAGAGGGGAAGGCGAAAAGAAGGAGTTGAAGGGGTACACTTTTAAAAAGAAAAATTTGGATCTGCTTTTTAGTATTAATTAGAAGAAAGAGAACGGGATAAAAGAGGATTTCGCACTATTAAGTTAGGATTGGAAATTCTGTTAAAGTATTTTTGTTCTCCCTTCTGACAATCGCTGAGATTCTGATATAATAAAGATTTGACGAAAAAAAAAAAAAAAAAAAAAATTCAAACCAGAATAAAAGAGGGAAAGAAACAGAAAGGTCAGGAAGAAAACTTAAAGATTCGAGTATGGGAGTATGTGGATCAAAGAGTGATAAAGGTGGGTCTCATCAGCCTACTACTTCAAATACGAATGTTGACTCCGGAGGAAATAAAGTCCAAAATGATAACGAAAAAGTGATGAGAACAAATGGCAACAATTATAATAGTAGTATTAATAATGAAGATTCGGCGGAAAACAATGCAGTGCCTGACAACTCGCGGTTAGACGGAGAAAAGCATGCTGAACTAAATGCTGGAGCCGTAGAATCGAGTAGTAGGTCAGGTAAAGGAAAAGAGTTGAAGGTATTACTGTTAGGTGCAGGTGAAAGCGGTAAATCAACGATTATTCAACAATTGAAGATTTTGCACCAAAATGGATTTAGTCGACGAGAATTGATAGAACATAAGACAGTTGTTTATGATAACGTATTAGAGATCGCCAAATCACTAGTAGGTGCTAGGAACCAGTTTGAAGTGCCGTTGGAACCTGATTCAGGGATCACAGAAGAAGAGATCCAATTAGTTGAAAGATATCAATATATTGAAGAAGGTGGAACAGGGGAATACGTTTTATCGAATTCGGCACAGTTTCCTCAACAGATAGCTTCAACTTTGCTGAAATTATGGGAGTTACCTTCGACAAAACAGTTGCTAAATTCGAAGCATAGGTCAGAATTTTATATGATGGATTCTACGAATTATTTTGTGGAAAATGTGGATCGTATATCGCAGCCTGATTATATCCCTAATTCTCAAGATATCCTACGTTCGAGACAAAAGACTTCCGGTTTATTTGATGAAGTCTTTGATGTTGGTTCAAATTTAAACCTACATATTTACGATGTTGGTGGACAAAGATCGGAACGCAAAAAATGGATTCATTGTTTTGACAATGTGACTATAATTATATTTTGTGTTTCGCTATCTGAGTACGATCAATTTCTTTTAGAAGATCAATCCCAAAATCGTTTTCAAGAATCTTTGGTATTGTTTGAAAACGTAGTCAATAGTAGATGGTTTTCTAGAACTTCAGTCGTTTTGTTTTTGAACAAGATTGATTTATTTGCAGAAAAATTACAGAAAGTTCCGCTAGAAAAATATTTTCCAGACTACACTGGTGGCCAAGATATTAACAAAGCCGCCAAATATATCCTCTGGAGGTTTGTCCAATTGAATAGAGCAAATTTAAGCATTTATCCTCACGTTACCCAAGCTACTGATACTTCTAATATTAAATTGG
Organism: Zygosaccharomyces gambellarensis; assembly: GCA_030571545.1. Lineage (NCBI taxonomy): Eukaryota > Fungi > Ascomycota > Saccharomycetes > Saccharomycetales > Saccharomycetaceae > Zygosaccharomyces > Zygosaccharomyces gambellarensis. The sequence continues at coordinate 307,864 of JAJLXU010000008.1, forward strand.
TTTTTGCCGCCATCAAAGAAACGATATTGGAAAATAGTTTAAAGGACTCTGGTGTATTGTGATTTCTGGAAAAAGGTGATGATAACACTTGGACTGGTTCCAAGTATGTTTACTTAATAGTACATAATGGATATGTAATAAAAAATTAATTCATCTCAACTAGAAGCCTTCGCAGCCGCTGATGTAAATAAAGTAAGAACAATGCTCTTTTCTATGAAACCAGTCGCCACTTGTTAAACTTTGTGATGTTCCTTGCCAATCTTCAGAGTTGGAATCGGAATCAAAAGCGTAATAGTTCTTAGTTCCTCGGTATTCCAAATCAGAAATTTTATGGGGTAGTTCCTTCTTTTTGATAAAAAGCTCTAACCCTGCATCACTATAATTTGGTGGTACCATAGGAATATAATCCTCATCATGAATTACTCTAAAATAACCTTTTTCGAAATCCAATCTGCCGCTTTGGCGACAGTTCTTATCAACCTCATGGGTTTGGAAAAGATCATCAACCCATTCTTTCATTTCTGTATTAAACATTAACGGATTTGCGTAAGTTAATACTAACGGATCATAACCACGTAATTTTAGTTCAATTCCCGCGATGCTAGCTAACGCAGCACCTAATGAATGCCCAGTTATCACCAAGTGATATTCAGGATATTTGCTAAAGATATGCTCAATCTCATCCAGAAACAATTCCGCCAAAGTCTCTGAAAATTTATAGAAACCTCTATGAATTTTACAACCTTCGCACGGCCTTATGGCACCTGAATCTACCAGATTCTGATAACAACTTTTAGAACTTGGTTCCCATGCAGTTGGATAAATTGTAAAGTCACTTATCCAGTCCTGCCTCGTGGTAGAAGCTCTTAATGCAATGATAACAACTTCTCTCGCATGATCGACAAGTAGACAACCTGTACCTAATTCACCTTTTCCAGCCGTCAAGACAAGTTCAATCCTGGTTTCATTGGCAGTGGGATTAACTTTATCATCACTGCAGAATGCGAGATGAGATGGACAACCACCTTCCTTCAAAGTCTTGTCAGGGACTAATGTATTATCAGAGATACAACTAACCACGGCTGAGACCTTACTAAAATATAGTAATCTTTCATAGATATCATCTGTAAACTCCACTTCACCAAGTTCAGTTTTTTCATCACCACGTCTCGCAAGTTCCATAGTATCATAAGACAAGGCCGCCGATGTAACAAGCGTCGCCATGAGCAGGGGGGTAAGGATACGACTTATCCAATTCATAGCGAAAACTTTTCAGGATGATCTCTATTTTCTTTCTAAATCCTGGCCCAGGCGCGCTTGGAGTTTTCAGCAGCTCCGATGGAGATTTGTGCCTGCTACTTCTTTTTTTTTTTTTTTTTTTTTGTTCCCATTTTATATAACCTTAGAAGAGAAAAACATTAAAAACCTTTAACAATGATTTATCATTTCTCTATTTGAAAATGCCATATTTTTAATAAAGAGTTTTGGTTTCTCTGATCCCCACAACAATCCCACTAAACTTTTTTTTTTTTTATTTTATTACTATTATTCCCAATGGTTTTATGCACTGACGCGCTGAGAAACTCGCGCACAAAGAAACTTCAAATAACAGATAAACCCGCTGACAGTAGAGAAACTAATCACTTCCTCTTTTTCAGAATAGTTCTAAGAGCACATTGCATAGCGTAGCGACCCCCCAAATCAGACACATAGTAATACCCAATGGTTTCATTCTTTCTTTAAACCACCCATGTGTTGGAGAGGGACTACCAAATATCAGTACTAGGAGTGATAGCTGTAGTATCAATGCGATACATGAAACGATAAATTTGTAATCGATAGTATTGTTGCCATGTAGTTCTACGGATCTTGTAAACCACCATTTACTCTTGCCATCGAGCACAAAAAGCATGGCTACCAGTCCATTAATGCCAATACCACCCATGGAATTTAACATCACACCTCCAAGACAAGAGGTGCATGATATCATAAAAAATTTGGTGGCCATTTGATCATGATCGAAGCCATCATTATGCGGCAGCTTGCGGTATAGTTTGCACATTGCAATATTAGAGATGAGATCACTAATAGAATTCCCCCAAGCAAATATAGTGAGACCTAGGATGGCCTGTGATATGTGAGTTATCTTTTGATACAGTTCCATCATTTCGATCACCGAGTTTGCAACTAAAGATATCCATAAAATGGAATTAAAGATCCCCAATAATGTGTAAAGAATGGTAATTACATTACCTAATTTTTCAACCGTTCTTCTATCTTCCAAAACATTATCTTGTTCCAATGAAGCTGATTCCAAAAGTGAGAATCTATTATGAGTTAGTAATGATTTGTAAAACTGTAGCGTTAACCAAGTAAGTCCTACTGAGGCCATCATGGCCAAAATCCAATAAAATATAGATAACTTCTGACCAATAATACACGATAATGCAATGACACAAATTTGAGGGCAAACAACCGATTGCACGAATAAGAGTGTAATATCCAGTGTCGATGTAATATATTTATTAGAATAATCATCGAATTCTAATATTTCAAAAGGTTGAGGACATGATAAACGCAATAAAATGATAAATGGTGCTGTTAATAGTGAAAGAAGAGCGTCAACCAAGGTCTTCTTCCTCAAATCTATCAAATGAGGGAAAAAAAGCTGAAAGAGCCCGCTCTTCAGTCTCTTGAATTGTCCTTTTCTCGGTGGACGCCTAATTGCTGGTGGTTCTTGGGCCACTGGTTCCTCCTGAACTGCCATTTCAGGATCATCGTAGTAAGGCCCAAAGGTGGCAGGAGAGGATTGAGGTACAGATAACATATTAGATATGTCGGCTAATTCACCATTATGAGACCCCCCCCTTATTGGCTCTGTAAAAGGTCTTTCGGGTACAAACAACCTACTATCACCATGGGGACTTGCTAAATTTTCAAGTTCAGTTCTACTTCTACTGGTGTCTTTAGAATTTTCTAACATTGTCAAAAGACTGCCAAAATCCATGGCAGAAATAATACTCGGCTTAATTCGATTCCTTAAAGTGTTTTCACCAGCAAGAGCTTGTTGAGAAGATCCACCAGTGTCCAATTCTAAATCGTCAGTGGGTAGTACATTTTCGAAAGCCTTGAATTTAAATTTAACGGTCAAATAGGCCACATAGATTAATATCATTAAACAGCAGTTAGCCACCGTTATCTTATTCTTGGAGCATACATAACATAAAAATCCCACGGCAACAATGGTAAACCCTAAATCTCTAACGAAATGATACCTCTGGGCCTTGGTCAGTTCAAGATTTGCCGAATCCATTATAGTGAAAATAGATCCAACTACCACACACAATATAATACCACATGCACCTAACACTTCACCAATTGATAACGAAGCAGCCGTCGAAGGACTCCCGTTAGATCCATGATTCGAAGGGGTAATCCAACTCATAAAATTGGAAAAAAGATCGGGAGATGAATTACACCATGATAAGAGTACTGCCATCAAAGTCCCGGTACCATGGCCATTAGAATCCGCTAGTTTCGCAACATTAGGGCAGAGATAATCAGATGCACATACCCCCAATAGTACAAAACATGTAGCCATATGTAGGACGCTGGGTATTAGGAAAGTCCAGGAAACAGCTGCATCGCCGTATAAAAGCTTGGGGTGCACTACGGCTAGTACCCAGTCCATCAAAAACAATCAGTGATAATTCCTGTCACCACTATATCCTTACTTTTTAAACCACTCTGTATTATACTCGCATGTTCTTTGCCAACAATCGAAGGAATCTTCGAAGCGAAGGCGATTGTTATACCACTACAATATATACAATTTGACCTCTGCTTTATCTATTTATCTAAATTCTACACTAAGTTTGATCTTCCTAAGCACTGTACTGGGGCTTGTTCTTTGGGTAAGATGGTCCAATTTCTTGCAATGAAAGAGCAGCTAACCACTGACCTAAGTCGACCGCTTTCAACAGATCGAAATCTTGAGCCAAGCCAGCTAAGAATCCACCTGCAAAAGCATCACCGGCACCATTCGTATCAACGATCTTTTCACTGGGAATTGGCTTAACTGGCACAGATTTCGTACCCTGCTTAGATACAACGATTGTTGGTTGCAATCCATGGGTGAAAATAACTGTTCTCTGAGAACTCTCACCGACAATGTGTCTAGCAATGGTTTCCAAATCATCCTTTGCGCAAGTTAGTCCAAAGGACTCAGCGTAAGAAGCAGCCTCAGATTCGTTGGCAATCACATAGGTAGTATATGGTAGAACCTGTTTAAGAGCAGACTTAAAGAACTGTGGGATGAATGGTGCACTTAAGTTCAACACGAATGGTTTACCAGTCTCCTGAGCATGTTTTCCCAATTTACAGATAGCATCTGGAGAGACAGTTAAATGGAATCCACCAATGTAAAATAGTTTAGCTGCTTCCACTTTATCCCAATGAGCGTCCAAATGATCCGGGGTAAAATGGTTAGCAGCACCTAAATCGGTTACGAGGGAACGGTAGTGATTAGTAATTAATGCTGCACACTTACCAGTACCAACAGATTTTTGCACTTGGTAGAATGAGACTACACCAGCAGCCTCATTTTCCGCAAGTAATTTCTCTGAATAAGTGTCTTGACCAACTGATCCAAAATAACCGACGTTATGGGCACCTAAAATGCAAGCTGCACCTCTTGCAGTGTTTTGAGCAGCCCCACCAGCAACAAAATGAACACTTGGCATTTTGATAATTTCTTGGTAGATATCCATACGTTTGTCACCGGCACTAGCATCGACTAGGATAGCATCGTTGGCCTTCAAAGAGTACTTCTCGAGATAGTCAGCATTGACATCAGCCTGGATGTCAAGTAATGGATTACCCAAACAGATAACTTGTGGCGAATTACCCATATTTATTGATATTGATCTCCTTATTGACTCCGCTGTTGTTGAAGTTGTAATCGATCTTTGCAACTTTAAACCACTTTTGATACTAGATGACAGTCTTATCACGTGGAGTAAACTTTTCATCGTTTAGTATCCAATTCCAGTTGGATTTTGAGATTTATAAGGTTGCCAGAGTGTTATTGGTTTGATCTTTAGCTTTTCGTTTGGTTCTTCTTCCATCTGGTCTCGAAGTCTGTCAATAAATCTTTAAACATTTGAACAAATCTCTCGATTACTATCACTACTATTGTTGCTGTTGTTGCTAAAAATCTAAGACTATTTCCTAACTACCGAGTAAGAGAAATCCAGCAGAAGCCAGGCTATTAACTGTTTCGAAGATGTTTTCATTGACTACAGAGGACCCACTTATTGGTTGGTCGATCTTCCCTGAATCTGATAACTTATACCTGAAGCATTTACACGAAATAATAGGTTCATTGTTATTTTACATCGTGGTATACCAATGGATTGCACCATTGATCAATCGTTTGGTGTTTGGGAAGCACTACTCACACGTTCAAGATCCTAAGATCAAGATCAATTTTGATGTTCATATGGTTTCACACATCCAATGCATCATCACCATGTATGCTATTGCACCTATTATTTTCACTTCCTTAGATCTGAACGTTGTTACTTATAAAGATGATAGATGTGCAATGGCATCCGCATTGACTTTTGGATACTTCCTCTGGGATTTGGGTGTTTGTTTATTGCACTTCGAATTATACGGCTTAGAATTTATGGCACATTGTCTAAGTTCGTTATACGTCATGGGACTGGGTTTGAAACCATTTTGTCTCTCGTGGGCTGGTAAGTTTTTGCTCTTCGAGGCAAGCACACCATTTGTCAATAATAACTGGTTCATAACACAGTTATCAAGAGGTGCTTCCAAGCCACCAGTGCCCTTTTGGTTTAACATCCTTAATGGGTTGCTGCTAATTGCAGTATTCTTTACTGTTAGGATTTTCTGGGGATTCACGGCTATTGTACTGTTGGTTCAACAGATGTGGAAGGTTAGAGATCAATTACCAATTGTACAGACCGCTATTTTGTTGTCGTTGAACGTAACTCTGAACACTCTAAACGTGTTTTGGTTCACCAAGATGCTGAGGATTGCTAAGAAGATGGCTATGGGCTCTACAAAGGTCACTAAAAGTCAATGATTGAGCTTTACTTGGGTATTTTTGGAGCGTTTTAAAAATATTGTAAGCCATGTCATTTACACTTTTCCTCTCCAATTGAAACACCTTGTTGACACCAGCTGGTCATTTTTGATACAATTGATACTCCAGAAATTCATCAAAATAGTGTTTAGTACTCTAAAAATTCACTTTGCCGCCAATACTTTGGTATTTTATACTTTATAATATTAGCTGTTCTATCCGGGTAACTTTTTCTATTGATGAAAAAGTGTCAAAACCCGCTGTTAATTGAACAAGCTTCTTTCGACCACCCCCGTTATACAGATGAAAGGATACGTAAACAGATCGATAGAATCGAAGCAGACACAGGAATGAGTCTGTTTGAATCACTACAATTGCGGTTGGATAATCCAGGTGTTCCTTGGAAGAGTATCATTGCCGGTATTTCAGTTGCACAATTTGCGTTTGAAACTTATTTGACCTATAGACAATATCGTGCATTGCAAAGTAAAAAATTACCAGCAGCATTGGAAAATGAGATTGACAATGAGACCTTTGTGAAGTCATCTGCCTACTCAAGGGCCAAGGCAAGGTTTTCGGTTTTTTCTGATGCATTTAACCTACTACAAAAGTTAGCTGCAATTAAATATGATTTTATGCCAAGATTATGGAAGTTAGGTGTACGTCTATCGCAATTTGTCCTACCAGCAAGATGGGCTGCTGTTAGCAGTGTTGCCCAATCGCTTTGGTTTTTGGGTGTCATTTCTAACATCTCTACAGTTATCGATTTGCCACTTTCATACTACCAACATTTCGTATTGGAAGAAGAATTTGGATTCAACAAGTTGACCAAACAGTTGTGGATCGTTGATACTTTAAAGGGCTTGGCGCTAGGCCATGCACTAGGAGGACCGGTTCTTTACGGATTTTTAAAGATCTTTGAAAAGTTTGAAACCAACTTCCTGTGGTACATCTGTGGATTCATCTTTTTGATCCAAATCCTGGCAATTACCTTGATTCCTGTGTTTATTATGCCGCTTTTCAACAAATTTACGCCTTTGGAAGATGGTCCCTTGAAAAAATCGATCGAGGATTTGGCATCAAAATTAGGATTTCCTCTAGACAAAATTTTTGTCGTCGATGGTTCAAAGCGCTCATCTCATTCGAATGCATATTTCACCGGTTTGCCCTTCACGAGTAAACGTATTGTGCTCTATGATACCTTGGTCAATGAAAGTTCCGTCGATGAAATTACTGCAGTTTTAGCTCACGAAATTGGCCACTGGCAAAAGAACCACATCATCAATATGGTTCTGTTGAGTCAGGTCCATACATTTGCTCTGTTCTCATTGTTCAGTGCTGTTTACAGAAATTTGTCGCTTTACAACTCGTTTGGGTTTTTCTTGGGTGTTCCAAATGAAGGCTTATTACCATCTTCTACACAGGTGTTCACCCCAGATTTCCCAATCATGATTGGTTTACAATTGTTTAACGATCTTCTGGCACCTATGGAGTGCGTCATGCAATTTTTACTTTCATTGATTTCAAGATTGCACGAATACCAAGCAGATTCATTCGCAAAGGCATTGGGCTACACCCAATACTTGGCCCAGGCTCTGATTAACCTACAGATAAAGAATCTGTCCACAATGAACGTGGATCCGTTGTACTCGGCATATCATTACTCTCATCCCACTCTTGCAGAACGTCTAACTGTGTTGGGATACGTAAGTCGCAAGAAGGCAGAGTAACCGGGAAGACACATACTTTCCATTGCAAAAACCCCAATATATCTCCCTCTTCTCTATGTGCGCTATATATAAATTAAAGTTTCAGTCGTCACTAGCTGCTAATACTCTCACCATCTCTGCATACTATTTCTAACTAGCGCTATCAGTTCTTAATTCCAATTATTATGTATTCGACTTACCTTGTCCGGGTAAAGTAATGTTCTTAACATTACGGGCAAGGGTTCCTCATTAGAAGGAATCTACAAGTTCAACACACATAATTTGCCACCAAGAATTGCAGATACAAAGAATTGTGAGATTAATTTGTGGTTAATCTGTGGTATAGGTGATTGGATACTTGTTAAGATAGACCAGTGATGTCTGCTGAAAAGATGGATGTAGATTCGCCGGCTCCTGAGCAACCTGAAGTTGATGTTAAACATGCAGAGGAAAAGGCAGTAGATGAAATTGTTGGTGTTCTTGCAGAGATTTCCAAGACTGCATCAACGTTGGACACTTATTTTGTGTGGAGGGGTCTCAAAGAGATCAGTAAATTGAGAAAACAACATTTAAAGAAGGAGATACTATCAGCGCTAGTTCATGTATTGTATCCGGATGGTAGTGATTTCAAGCTTTCATTGTTAAAGGCTATCAACGATAATAAGAAGAGTAGTGTTAATAAGGCTGATGAGATCAGGGCCGGTTATCCGGCTTCATTCTACGAAGTGGTTGGTGAGAAAAAAATTGAAGTAGCGGCAGAGGTAAACAGCTTTGTCCATCTTTTAGTGGCGCTTCACCTTTTGGATAGTGAGAAATATGAGGAATTAGATTTCTTTAACAAAAAAATTGTTATCCCTAAACTTTTGGAATTTTACAACCAAAGATTTTTAGATTTGATTAACGCAAGATTGTGGTTTTATGTGATTATCTGTGATGAGAAATTGGGTAGAAATTCTGATCCAATTACAAGAGCAAAGATGATCAAGTTTTTCAAAACAGCTTCATTGAAACATGATAACGAAACCAAAGCAATGCTAATAACTTTAATTATGCGTAGTTTCTTATCAGGTGGTGAGGTGGAAGCTGCTTCAAACTTTGTTAATAAAGTAGAATTCACTCCAACAGATGTTTCAAGTCCAGTGGAGGCTCGTTATTACTTTTACTTGTCCAAAATTAGCGCCATTCAGCTGGACTACACGAGCGCCAATGAATATATCATAGCAGCTATAAGAAAAGCTCCAAATACACCAAGTAGTTTGGGGTTCTTACAGCAAGCAAACAAGTTACACTGTGTGATTGAATTACTTATGGGTGATATTCCTGAGTTATCGTTTTTCCACCAACAAAATATGCAAAAATCTCTAGAACCCTATTACCATCTAACCAAGGCTGTGAAATTAGGTGATTTAAAGAAATTTACTTTGGCAATTTCTAAATACAAACATCAACTGATTAAAGATGGTAACTACCAATTGTACGTTCGCTTGAGATCCAACGTTATCAAGACAGGTATCAGAATCATTTCATTAACCTACAAAAAGATTTCTCTAAAGGATATTTGTTTGAAATTACGTTTGGATTCTGAGCAAACAGCCGAGTATATGATTTCTAGAGCAATTAGAGATGGTGTCATTGAGGCAAAGATTAATCACGAAAAGGGTTATATTGAAACAGGTGGATTATTGAACATCTACGATACTGACGATCCTCAAGAGGTGTTTGATCAAAGAATCACTTTTGTCAACCAATTACATGACGAAAGTATCATGGCAATGAGGTATCCTGAAGATAACAAGAATAAAAATAATGGTCCTCAAGAGGATGAATTCATAGATGGTGAGTTGCTTGATGATATTTCGGACTTCTCAGACATCGACGATTTAGGATTTTTATGATCTATTTTGTTTAAATAATATCGATGTATAGAAGAATCTCTAAACAGCATTACGGGCTTTACACTCTGTTTTTCTTCAGTCTTCAACCGTCAATTCTTTGGTATTATTATTGGTTTTTTTATTTTTCTTGGTTTGAAAAAAAAAAGTCTAACTATCAACATCAGTTACTAACCTCTCCCAATTTACATGCAAGAGTAGAATAGAGACCATGTCTGAGAATCCTGATGAGCACAATGATCAATCGAATTCAGTTGAAAATGGTATACAACTGGCCTTAGATCCGAATCTTATTACGTTACCACTGCATGGGTCAGCTACATCGCCGCTGACCAATGCACCAAACAGTAATGCCCAAACTTCAGACAATGGTAATCCTGATCAAATGGATATTGATTCTGAACCAATTAACCAAAACAGAGATGCAGGTCGATCGTTGGTGAACAATCCATATGCATTGTTTGGTCAAATGCCCTTGGAACATTTGATTCCCCTCGTGTTACAACAGAATGGACTTGGTTTTAAATTTGCAGATCTTTCAGAAGATTCATTGGAGGAAGAGATTGAAAAGGCTAAATCTGGTGATGATAGTAGAGTTGAAAGGCCAGATTCAATGGAAACTGATCCTCCAGCAAATCAAGAAGTGCCACCAGATGCAATTGTACAGGACGATACAGAAATTACAAAGGATAATGAGAGAGGGGACGAATCAATTACGCAGGAACAATTTATAAGAATGAGAAGAGAAATGGTTGAACACATCAATATTGCCATGAATGAGTCCTCACTAGCTTTGGAATTTTTGTCATTGTTACTTTCATCTGTAAGAGAGTCAGTTGCTCTGAGTTCAATGTCACCATTTCTCAAAAAGACTGCACCGGTAGCATCTTTAAATAGTGATAAGGTACCATTAGAACCCAAAACTATAGCGGAACAGTTGACCATGCAAGTGGTAGATAGAGGTTGGAAAATAAGATGTCTTAACGAGTCAAGGGCACTTTTAAAGGGCAACCATACAATGCTAGAGGAGAAATTGAAAAACGAGCAAAGGTATTGGTCAAAGATCTCACAGCATATTAGCAATAAGGATGTAATTTTCAAATTGAGAGATAGAAGTACAGGTCTGCGATCTCTTGGTGTTAAGTATGGATATGAGGATTCCGGTTCGACTTATAGGCATGATAGAGGCGTAGCAATTTTAAAGACTAATCCTGAGTCGAATACTTTAGAATTGGTACCAATAACGAATGAAAATTCGCCATCAATCCGTAATGAAAGATTTATTAGAATTCGAATATTCGCAAAGATTGAATATGAAGATGATTACATTTTGTCAGGTGAAAGTACAGTTGATCAAGTTTTCCTCAATAACAGTTTATCAGGCAAAAATGATCATGAAGACATAAGAGGTCAAATTGAAAAATTAAAGGCACTGATCTTTGAACAGGAATTAATGTATCAATTGAGAAGGGAATGCTCTCAACTGATATCTTATGGTGTTACTATTGAAAACGAGAAAAAAGTTGTCGTTGAACTACCGAATGAGAAATTTGAGGTGGAACTGGTCTCATTAGATGACGCTTCAGTTGTCAACCATGAACGAGATGCACCCAAGGTAAATGACAAAAGAGCTAATCTAATGTTAGTAACGTTAAGAATGCTTTTAGTTGTCATGTTCAAAAAAAATCTGAGACAGAGATTAACCTCACCAACAAGGAATTTGCATTTGAATGTGGACAAGGATATATTATTGGTAAGACCGTTGCTTGGTAGGATGAGACATCAAAATTACAAGCTATTATTGAGAAAGATTTTAAAGACCCATTTGTGTGACGTAGTAGAAAATTCAAAGGCTTCAGAGACCGTCATTTATCCTCCAAGTCATCAAAATGGCGATGATATCAATTTAGATTCCCATATCTCTAAATTAAATCAAGAAATTAGTGCCTTTGATCGACTTCTTACACCATGCAAAACGCAATTTGACATTACATGGCCCGGTGAAGATAAGTTATTACTGACTTTAGAGAGTGCTAACTACTGTAACTTAGCAGTTAGAGTTCTATATCGAAATGAACCCGAAAATGTATTCTTTGATACCAAATTTTCAGAATTCAAGGAAGTGGAAGAAATCTTACACTTTATTGTTAACGAATACATTAAAAGAACTTGAGAATATAAAGATAAGTAAGATGGACTAAAAAATTCTTTTCCTTTGCTCTCATGCATCATCCCAGTTGCTCAATTTCTTGAGTAGAGGTTAGCGGAACTTCTTCATCTTCTTCATCTTCTTCAGCTTCTTCAGCTTCTTCAGCTTCTTCATTTTCATTATCTTGGAAATTTTCAGCATTGTTAGCAAATTGGCTTGCTCTTTTAAATTCTTCATTTCTTTCTTCCCTAATAGCACCATAGATAACGAAATTTAGCCAAACCTCGTTAAAGCAGAACAAAAACACCGCATTGTTATGGACATACAGATTTGAATTCCAGATATATGAAAGAGCAGTTATGATGAAATAGATAGTCAGTCTAGCGGGAACGATGGAATAAAAATACTTTTGATTCGACTCCAATAGTGGTAGTAAATCACTAAACGCTAACATTAAAAATAAAACACCAAATATACCCAACTGGCCACTGTATGGGGATATAGCTAGCATAGGAAGATGCATGGAATGGGTAAGGATGAGAACGTACGAATTTTCTAAAATACTATTAACGTCCTTGAAACAAAAGAATGAAATGGTCAGCAGAAATGCGATTCTAAGGAATAATCCGTTTTGAGATGATAAAGCACCCATTGTTCTAATTAACGATTAAATATCGGTTTCAAAGTCTCGAGACCCTTCTAAGCTCCTTTCTCACTGGGGATTTTCAAGTAGTTCTTCGCAGATGTTTAAGTTAAAATTTGTCCCTGATAGCGCGTTGAAAGAATACATAAATCGATTAACTTGCGTATAAAACAATAATTAAAATATTGACCAATAATTCTACTAAATCGTTGAATCAAAGTACCATAAAACGTTTAACAAACTCCAATGTAAGAACAGAAACAGAGTATAATAAAGAGCAGTGCATTCGGCTGACGTTACATATAATTCCATCAAAATCTTGAGAAAGAGAAAAAAATCAAGTCCAACCAAGTAATGATTTTCCTGCCATGTCAATGATTTGATGGACTTCATCAAAATCTCTCACGTAATTTAATTCGTCATTCTCAAATGGATCTATATCTTCATCGTCACTTTTGACCAAAGTTCTTTGATCATCGATGTCGGAATCATTTACTAATTTAACATAATCGTCGAGGCATAAAATTTCCAGTTGCTCATTTTTGTCGCCTGCCAATTCATTAAGCTGTGTTGGGGTCATTGATTGGATCTTTCTTCTCTTGCGAGTATTCCCATTTTTGTAGTGTAAAACAAATGCCAAGCTGCATATTGTTTTACACTTCGTACAGAAGACATCAAAATCTTCATCATCATCGGAACCTCTCTGCTGTCGTTCATTCATTTCTTGGTCGCCTTGATTTACTAGATTTCCCTTGCGCATGTGGGAAAAATCATCTCTAGCCGTTCTACCCAGCACGAATTTTTTATTAATAACACCTGATAGTAATTGCTTAATAGTCCTTAGATTGGAATTTAAAATCGTTCGAACTTCTTTAAAACAGTTTTCCACCAACGACCTTTGAAATTTAGAGCGTTGATTTAATGATTCAATTATTACGTTCAGCATCAGTTCAAACATGTCAAAAACGCAGTATTTCCCTGTTAATCTGTAATCCTCTATGGCTTCTATACCGTAAGGAACCCATGAATCCAATGTGAAATTCACAGCCTCATTAAAATTGTAACCACTATTAAAACCAGCATGGTAACATTTGGGGAATGTGACGATATATTCATTAGGTTTTTGTACAGCCTTAAAACATCTAATACCAGCTTTTTGAAATTTCTCATCATAAGGCGATATCAGTGTTACCAATTGATGCAAAAGATCAGGCTGCTTTTCAAATAAATCTGGTGCTAAATCTTTCATCAACTGATTAAACTTGTCGCAAGAACCTTCTGGTATACTATACCAGACTTTTGGAGCACCCTCGTGCTGATAGTTGGCACTTAAAGTGTATTGATCCTCCAAATGCCAACAAAAGGTAGAGAATGTGGATCCCACATAGATCCAAGGAATTGTCATACCCGAAATCTTACGATCGAACATCGGTAAAAGAGATCCGCTTGCATCTGGTAGATTCAGTAGATTCATTGGATGCTTTGTATAATTTTCAAAGTCTTCATCACTGCACTTGGTTTTTAGATCTGGAGGTTTATAATCTCTACTTGGGAATCCTGATATTTCACCTGGTCCTTCACCATGGACATCAGCACCATATTTAATCGTTAGTGAATTCTCCATATCATCTACGTATTGCCAAAACTTCTCTTCCAGTTGTTCAATAGAGAATTCCTGGCCAGTAGAGGGATCTGTCGTTAAGAATTTCTCATTATTATTCCATAAATTTTGAAATTCCTCCAAACTGTAACGACGAGTCTCCTCTTTGAATCCATAGTAACCATTACCAATGATACAATTGTTGCAAATCCATTCACCCTTTGGTATCAGATCTAACGGTGGTGAAAGGCAAAACACATGGAACGGCTTATCACAAGAATCGCAGAGAATCATCTTTGTTGGCTTAGTATTACGGTTGCATACTGCACAACCTTCATCCTCGTCCTCTTCTGAGTCTTCTTCCTCTTCTTTTCCTTCGCTAGCCTCATCATCACTCAGTAAAGACTTTGGATATTCTTCTTGGTACAATAGTTTGGAAAGATACTCAGAACCACGGTTTTTAGTCTGTGAGGCTAGGTACTCATAGTAATTGGCAATGTAATCGGAAAATATTGTCTGTAAAGTATTGGCGTTCACTCTGAATTTATAAAACATATGCCTCCAAAGTCTGTTATCAGCGATGATATCCCCCAATGATGGGAAATATATAATTTGCTGGGACTTCCTGGGTCTTTTCCTGCTATCACTTTCTTTTTCATCACTATTACAGTATTTTAGAATTTCAATGAATAGATCATAGAGATAGATACTTGTGCCGTTTGGCAATTTAACGTATGGGTTTGATAATTTTTTGTTACCACTATTAGTTCTACCCCTAGAGACCCTATTGTAGTTGTTCAACTGTTTAATGAAAAAAAGACGGCATCTGTTCAGAATATTCAGTTCTGATAAATGTTGAACTCTGACGTGAAACTTAAATTTTTCTCTATTAATGCAAAACGGTGGTTTAAAGTTCTCAGGTGGTATCAATTTTACCATTCCATAATGGCGGCCCAACCGTTGTATGCTCGGTTCTGAAAGATAATCAATAGGATTGGCAAATTCTGATTCACTGGGGGTTACAACAGGTATGTGATCCATAGTTCAGCGAGCTTTAGACCATTTAATCAGCGTCTAAATTATTTGTTTTGTTCTTCCTTGTGTACATTTCATGGCATCAAATGGTTTCTCAAGTTTTTTTTTTTTTTTCTTTTCATTGATATTAAAGGGTCTCCTGACAACACTATACAACTTTTAAAAGATAAAATAGAAGATAGAGGTAAGAAAAAAGATCGATAAAAGATCTCAATGGGTTATACACTTCTAATTCTCGGTACTGGCGTTATGGGTCAGGCCGTTTTGTCTGCTATTTACAATGCCCCCCGGGTTTCTGACGCCAACAAGTCCTTACAGTATCCATCAAAGATAATCACAATCAATAACAGTGTTGAAGGATCCGAGAGAGTCAAACAATCAGTTCAAAACTTTGGCAAGTCTCCAAATGGTATCAGTGTCATATGCGACACTAAGATTGACGCAGGTGTTACACCAGAAGTTATCGTTGTCGGTACGAAACCATATCAATTGGAACAAGTTTTGAAGGATTACGGTGAACTATTTGCAGATGCACAACAAGTCATCTCTTTGGCCGCAGGATGGACAATTGACCAGATCCAGTCCAAAATCATCAGTCGCCCTAGTGTTTCAAGAGTCATGACAAACACCCCCGCAAAATTTGGATGGGGATCTGCAGTTATTTCCCATTCTTCGAACACAACTGAATTCCAAATGCAGAGATCAAAAGAATTGTTCCAACACCTGGGTCTATGCGTAGAATTGCCTGAGAAAAACATGGATGTAGCAACTGCAATCGTCGGATCAGGACCCGCATACGCACTTCTGTGGATGGAATCCCTCATGGAAAGCGGTATTAAGCTCGGAATCCCTCTAGAGGAAAGCAGAAAACTAGCAGCAAACGTGGTCGAAGGTACTGCAAAGATGTTGACTGCTACCAACCTGCATCCAAGTGTTTTAAAGCATCAAGTCTGTACTCCTGGTGGTAATACAATCGCGGGACTCGTTGAAATGGAAGATCGTGGAGTCAAGAGCGGAATCATTAGAGGTGTGGAGGAAGCCACAAGAGTCGCATCACAACTCGGTAAAAAATAAAAATAAAAAACAATATCCTGAATTCCTATCTATTATACATGATGTCTATAAACCATTCTCCGATCCTGCCTTCCAAACAATTTGTGAAACCGACTTTTTAATCTACTCCCCATGCGTTTGATAAAATTCCTTTTGCTGAATGGCAGCACATCTGTCAATGAAGTGAGTTCGTATTCTTCAAGTCCCACTATACTTTTACCTGATATAGTCTTACAAAACATTTTTGAGCGGATCAACACAAATCAAAAAAACACACTGAAGAATAATCCATCTAGATTGATCTCATAGAATCTTTTAGTTTATATCTAGCGTTTATATGATCTAATTCTTATTTGGCGGTATTATCATCTTACTCTATTGGTATTAATTCGTATATACGATGATATAGTGACAAAATGTAAAATTGTTAGGACATTAAAAAAAGTGTTAACATACGAACCGGGGAATCCAAGACATGTGGAGAAACAAGACATATTCAACAGCTGAAAAAAACCATAAACGAAATTTAATAACGACTATTACAAACGTACCTATTACTTGTATATTATTATTGCAAATATATCTGTATAGTGCAAATCACGTGAAAACAAATCACGTGAATTTCACATGATCACTTCTGGTCTTCCCCAAACCAATAGTCCAAATCCACTACATTAGATCAGCGGCTGCATAAAGCATGCAATTGCCCTCTGTTTTCTCTTTTTAACATGCCTTACCTGCTAGCCGCCCAGAGGTTACCCTCCTTTCCTTCCGCCAATCAGATCTCATGAAGTACAACCTCCGAACACCACATCCAAAATGAGGAAAAAAACCTTTTTTTTTCCTTTCAAAAAATTTGGTACCAACCGCCGCGTTCTTCTTTTCGACCATCTGTCAGGGAAAGGAAGGTTTTACAGGTACTTATAACGTATTACAGTCTCCTTTAGAGAGAGTCTAGAAAGATTCATAAGAACTGTTTAATTGTCATTCAATTCTCAATTTAGAGAGTTGTATTAAATTTCTCTAGGTCAGAACTTTAATCGAGAAAGATGGTGTTGCCCAAGCTTTTCCCTACTTCCTCTCGTGCAGCATTTCAAGCTGTTCGTCGTTCAGCTCCATTTACCGGTATCAGAGGTTTAGCCTCAGCTGCTGCCAGTACTGGTAAGGTCAGAGCTGTTATTGGTGCCGTTGTTGATGTTCAATTCGACCAAGAAAATTTGCCAGAGATTTTGAATGCCCTAGAGATTGAAAGACCTCAGGGTAAATTAGTTTTGGAAGTTGCCCAACACTTGGGTGAAAATACTGTCAGAGCAATTGCTATGGATGGTACCGGTGGTTTAGTTCGTGGTGAGTCTGTTGCTGACACTGGTGCACCAATTTCAGTTCCAGTTGGTAAAGAAACTTTGGGTAGAATCATTAACGTTGTGGGTGAACCAATTGATGAAGCTGGTCCAATTAACAGTAAGCAAAGAAGACCAATTCACGCTGAACCACCATCATTTGTTGATCAATCTACCAATTCTGAAATTTTGGAAACTGGTATTAAAGTTGTCGATTTGTTGGCTCCATACGCTAGAGGTGGTAAGATTGGTCTTTTCGGTGGTGCAGGTGTCGGTAAGACCGTTTTTATCCAAGAATTGATTAACAACATTGCTAAGGCACACGGTGGTTTCTCTGTTTTTGCTGGTGTTGGTGAAAGAACCAGAGAAGGTAACGATTTGTACCGTGAAATGACTGAAACTGGTATTATTGACTTGAAGGGTGACTCTAAGGTGGCCTTGGTTTTTGGTCAAATGAACGAACCACCAGGAGCTAGAGCTAGAGTTGCTTTGACTGGTTTGACCGTTGCTGAATATTTCAGAGATGAAGAAGGTCAAGATGTGTTACTTTTCATCGACAACATTTTCAGATTCACCCAAGCTGGTTCTGAGGTTTCTGCTCTTTTGGGTCGTATCCCATCTGCTGTCGGTTACCAACCAACTCTATCAACTGATATGGGTGCCTTGCAAGAAAGAATTGCAACCACTCAAAAGGGTTCTGTTACCTCTGTTCAAGCTGTTTACGTTCCAGCTGATGATTTGACTGATCCTGCTCCTGCTACCACTTTTGCCCACTTGGATGCTACTACTGTGTTGTCAAGAGGTATTTCTGAATTGGGTATCTACCCAGCTGTGGATCCATTGGACTCTAAATCCCGTTTATTAGATGCTTCTATCGTCGGTGATGAACATTACGCCACTGCTTCTGGTGTTCAGATGACTCTACAAGCCTACAAGTCCTTACAAGATATCATTGCCATTTTGGGTATGGATGAATTGTCTGAACAAGATAAGCTAACTGTCGAAAGAGCAAGAAAGATTCAAAGATTCTTGTCTCAACCATTCGCTACCGCCCAAGTCTTCACTGGTATCGAAGGTAAGTTGGTTAGATTGAAGGACACCGTTAGATCTTTCAAGGAAGTTTTGGAAGGTAAATACGATCACCTACCAGAAAACGCTTTCTATATGGTTGGTGGTATTGAAGATGTTCTCGCTAAGTCTGAGAAGTTGGCTGCTGGTGCTAACTAAGCCTGAGAAGTCATACTGCTTGATTTCTTTCCAATAGAGTCATTTCAAAGAAACAAAGAAACAAACAAAAAAAACAAAAATGCGAAATACAAATAAAAACGATCTGGTGGTCTTTAATGTGACTTGTTAAAAGATACGTACTTTTTATATTCGATTAAAGGGCGAATCATCAGATTTTGAGGAAAGGGAATTATTATTATTATTATTCTTATTTCTCATTTTACTGGTGATGAGCAAGAATGAATAAAATAGATATGATACGATTGATATTCTTAAAGCTGTCTTGTAGCATGATCAACGTATATTGATCTAGTTGTTGAGATTTTATTCCTGAATAACCTTTATTTTTTTTTTAATTTTTTTTTTTTTCTAAACGCTTATTATCGTCGTTATACGATCGAAGCTTCTCTTGTTCATGAAGGTGGGTGGTTCCTAAATCAAAGAAAATAACAACTAGGGCATCACCATAAGGAAGAACCAAAGAGCTAGATGAATAGATGAAAGCTGTAACTATAGCACGTAGATTTAACCATGCTACTTTGCAATTTGCTCCAAGTAAAAAATCGTTCTTAAAGGTACGTGGTCCTGAAGCTCCAAAATTTTTGAATGGATTAGTTACATCAAAGCTTTTGCCAAGTTTTACCAAGAAAAATCTCACGACTATCAATCCTGAACAAGATGATAATAATCAACTAGAATTGGAATTTGATGAAACTCACAGTAATTGGGGAGTTTTTAATGAAATGAGCTATAACGGCTCTTATATCTCTAGATTTGGCACTTATACCGGCATACTTAACAGCAAAGGCCGTCTTCTAAGTGATACAATTCTTTATCCATCGCCGTTATGTCAGGGTACCAAGAAACATATGGCATGGCCAGAATACCTTCTGGAATTCGAACCACTAATCGGTTCTCAAATGAATAAACTTCTAGATCTCCACGTCCTTACCAGCAAAGTCAAAACTAAATTGTATGAAAATGGACTGGCTTCTTGGGACCTGAGAATTGCATTGCCTGGTCTTCATGCTAATGATGAAAACCCATGGATTGCGAATGTCTTAGACCCATCTACTCTGACGAAGAATCCTGAAGATGCTCATTCCTTTGCCGCCGGTCTTGCATCTGCACTTTTCCAAGGAAACGAAGCTCAGATCATTGCCATGTACATTGAAAGGCGTACAGATGCGTTAATGGAGGAGGACGGCTCGATGGGTCAACAATTTAGGGTTGTAACTAAAGATAATGTCGATTTGAAATCCATTTTAAATCCACAAGGTTTCCCCTTCGAATTTAAACTCGAACCTGTAGATCCCTCATTTTTCAGAAAACTAAGATTCGAACAAGGCTATATTGATAGTACTAAGGATTTCAAACCAGAATCACTATTACCACTAGAACTGAATTTCGACTTTTTACCTAATGTCGTCAGTGCTGATAAAGGCTGTTATGTTGGGCAGGAACTAACTGCTAGAACTTTTGCCACGGGTATCCTTAGAAAAAGGTTGGTTCCAGTTACACTGATCAATCCCAGTAGTTATCCTTTACCTGAAGACAAAGATTATCCCAATATTAGCATGGAACCTGAGACATACGAACCCGAAGTGGTAGATGCAAATCCTACATCGAATCCCTTTGGGAGCTCCAAACCAATCAAACGTCAAAGGCCGGCAGGATCTTTAATTGCCAGTGAAGGTGACCAAGGTGTCGCATTAATGCGTATCGAACATTTCAAGAGGGCATTCCACGGTCAAGAAGATGATCACCCTTTTTATATCACCACAAAGGATAATAATAGGATAGGAATTATTCCCAAACAGCCGTTTTGGCTCCAAGACCATGAAGAGGGATCGTAATGATGCTAGTAACTTATATATTCATACCATTTATTTTATTTATTCGATTTGCACGTACTGTAAATCACTCGACAATTTTAATGACTGCACATCCGTACATCTTGTTATTACCAGACATCTTTAAAATCCGAACACCATTCAAATTAATTTTTTTTTCGGAAGAGAGGACAAAGCGATAATTTTTTGTCAATATGGAAAGAAGAGAGTAGTGCCTGCGGGTGAACAGAGAGCAAAAGTTAGGTAGGGCCTGACGGAAAGAGAAGAGCGCCGTAGGATGCTAGGCGGAAATCGCGTTAGCTCGTAGGCAGAGCTCCGCCTAGCTTCTAGAAGGAGCCACTTCGCGAGGCTCCACCTACGCGGTGGACGGGAAGAGAGAGTCAATCTCCTAGGATCCGCTCTACCCCCACGCAAGGAAACCGGTCGACGCACCATTCTGGTGAAATTTCAAACGTACCTACCCATCACGAACCCATAGGAAGATATCAAAAGATTTGAAACCGCAGGTCGCAACGCCCATAGAATAACGTTAAGAAACCCTAGCAAGCCCAAGATGTCTGACGTTGAAGCTCCAGCTCCAGCTCCAGTTGAAGCCCAGGAAGAGTTCGAAGTCGTTGAAGAATTTGCTCCTGTTAAGTTGGCCACTCCAATCCCAGAAGACGTCCAACAAGGTCAACAAGAGATCAAATTGTTTAACAAATGGTCTTACAAGGGTGTTGAAGTCAAAGACCCATCTTTGGTTGACTACATCCAAATCAGACAACCAATCTTCGTTCCTCACACTGCTGGCCGTTATGCCACCAAGAGATTCAGAAAGGCACAATGCCCAATCTTTGAAAGATTGACCAACTCTATGATGATGAACGGTAGAAACAACGGTAAGAAGTTGAAGGCTCTAAGAATCCTAAAGCACACTCTTGAAATCATCAACGTTTTGACTGACCAAAACCCATTGCAAGTCGTTGTTGACGCTGTCACTAACACTGGTCCAAGAGAAGACACTACCAGAGTTGGTGGTGGTGGTGCTGCTAGAAGACAATCCGTTGATGTGGCTCCATTGAGAAGAGTTAACCAAGCTATCGCTTTGTTGACTATCGGTTCTAGAGAAGCTGCCTTCAGAAACATCAAGAGCATCGCTGAAACTTTGGCTGAAGAGTTGATCAATGCCGCTAAGGGCTCTTCTACTTCTTACGCTATCAAGAAGAAGGACGAATTGGAGCGTGTTGCCAAATCCAACCGTTAAGAGGGAAAAATTGTACGTTTGTCTATCCTTTTTTATAATATAAATTGTACGTTGCAGCGAATAAACCATTCACAAATCGCCGTTGTATGGGGGGTTAAATATGTATTTTTATAAAACACCCTACAGTGTCTAATAGATCTCAATATCAATCTTGATCCAACTTCCGCCTCTTAATACTCTAGTTTTTGAATAGTCTTGTATGATCTACCATGGGTTACCCTATCGGAGTCTTAGGGCTAAATGAGCTTTAAAGCTAACAAAGGGTTTAGCGATAACAAGAGTTCTTGACAACGGTTGCTAAGATCGATCGAGGGGAGAGTAGAGAAGGTAGATGACTTAGGATTAATGGATCTTTCATAGTTATGCATGACTATGCATGAGAGAAATTGAATAGAAGATGCATATGGATATATATATATATGTACGTATATTCATGAGTGCAGAGGGTAGTAAACGTGTATTAATATAGTCAACTGTCTCTAATCCATTTACTGTTCATAACGAACACCGGGAGTTATATTATTGATGCCTTCAATAAAACAGTCGAGTGATGACGCTTTTTCAACGTTTGCACATGAGTCCACCTTATCTCAGCTGCCGCTTCCATCTGCTGACAGAACTTTAAATCAACTACAGGACAGTTTGAGACCGTTGTACTTCGCTGATGGATACTATAAGCCACCAATGAATGCCAATAAGTTACAGGAATTTGATCACAATATCAAAGGTTTTCTAAACAGTAAATTATGCAATAAATTACGACTGGCACTAGAAGACTACCACAATTCTAACAATTGTTATTTGGATAATTTACACTTGGATATCAATAACAATTCTGCAAGAGAATTGGAGAATGACGTTTTACCAAGAAATCCTTTTTTACTGCTTGAAGATGACATTCTGCCCAAGGTTTCGCAAGTGGATAGATCAACAGTTTTGGTACATGCGGCACTAAGATTCATTTCAGCCTTAAAACAAAGGGTATTGCCTCCAGATAGAAGTGGAAATGATGGATTGCCACTAACAATGCTCCCTTATGAACATCTATTTGGTTGTACAAGGTGTCCCGTTCTCGTACCAGGTGAATTAGAGAACTTCGATATGAATAAACCACTCTTTGACTCAGACTTGGAATTTATTTATTCTAGCGGTGAGGAAGATGAAGATGAAGATAAAGATGGAGATGAAGGTGAAGAAGAGGAGGCTCTACCTAATGATTCTTTCACTCGTCATGGTGTCACCATAGGGAAATATTCCGAGTCTAAGCATCTTCTGGTCATTTCAAGAGGGCAGTACTACACCATTGAAGTTTTGGATAATGACGGAAATATTCTTTTAAATCCAGCAAATTTGAGATCAGTGTTAACTTACATTTTGGAAGACTCATTAGAGCATCAAGGGTCAAAAGCAGCTACAGCATTGGGAAGTTTGACGTCTCACTCATTCCGCAGTTGGAAATATGCGAGGAAAAGATTAGAGCGTAAGTTTCCTGATCAATTACGCATGATTGATTCTGCACTCTTTGTTCTAGTGCTTGATCATTCCAGTACTGGTGACGATAGTCTTGTCACGATTGGTGGCGGCCGAGAATTGGAGATACCTCGTGGCTCTGATGATAACGACATGCTTGCATCTACTAAGAATTTGAAAAGGCTGTTTTATGGTACTTCAATTATTGATGACAATGGTCATCAGATGGGATCTTGCGTATCTCGTTGGTACGATAAGTTGCAATTGGTCGTTTCGAAGGATTCGGATGCAGCCGTAATTTGGGATTGCTTCACATGTGATGGATCAGCAGTTCTAAGGTTTGCCTCAGAAATGTACACAGAATCGATCCTTAGATTGGCCAGAGAGGTCAACCTTGGTGACCCTCAGTTTTCGCTTTGGCCCACTATCAGTTTCAAACCAGCGGTTACATTGTCTAACCGGGAAATCTTAGAATTAGACCCCGTCAAAATTACTAATAAAATCGAGTGGGAATTTAGTGATATTCTGAACACGCACATCCACCTATCAGAGACAAAGCTGGCCGATTTGATCTCTAAGTATGACACAATACGTCTTTCAATCCCATATGGTCGTCGGAAAGCTGAAATATGGGGAATTAAGCCGGATTCCATGATTCAGATAGCTCTTCAGATAGCTCATTTTACACTGTATGGAAAAATGGTTTATGCATGCGAACCAGTTTCCACTAGGGGTTTCAGAAATTCGAGGTCTTGCTACGTCAATGTCCAGAGTGGTGATTTATTAGAATTGTGTCAAGGGTTTATATCAAATTCGTTGGATGAAATACATAAACTCAACAAATTTTTGGAAATTTGCAAGAAGTATGCTCAATGGGTTAAAGAAACTAAAGCTGGTAATGGATTCGAAAAGCATTTTAGCGCTTTAAGATATCTGTTCAAATTTAGCGAGCACTACAGCATTTCCCTTAATGCTGAAGATAGAAAAATTGGGGCGGCTGTTTTTGAAAACCCTATTTTGGATCCCTTTTTAGCACCGGAAATTTTAGCGGCAAATTGTGGTAATGCTTCTACGACGGCCTTCGCTATCACACCGGCTAATCCTAATGGATTTGCAGTTGGATACAACATCAAAGATGATTGTTGCGACTTGACAGTGACTTCCCAATTTAGACAAGGTGGAAGATTGATGTTCATGTTGAACTGGGTCCTATCAGAAATTTCTAGGATGTGGAAAACAGCTGATGGAAACTCACTCAGTAACGGAGCTACTGTCAGGATCAGTCCATTGGTGGATAAATTATACCAAATGGATAATGCTTTCAATCATGCCCAGGGAACCTCAGATATAGCTGTGAGAAGTTATGGATTCTTTGATTTACACCCCTATTGGGATAGCTTAAATGCATCCGAAGCTAACTCTACAAGTACTTCATCCATTGGCATTTCATCGTTAGAAAATAATTCCAAGGCGCCATATACATCACCATTTAAGCATTCAAGTACGACTCAATCCGTCCCCACTGAAAGAGAAAAATACGATACTGGTTTTCAAATTAAGCAGTTTGCTAGTTCAGAACATTTGCCTCATGGCCTTTCTGAAAAAAATGCTACCAATTCTTTTTCAAGACCCATAACTGGCAAACGAAGTAACATTATTAATTCCAAATTCGAAATTGATTTCGACCGTGGAATGGTTGGCAAGAAAATTAATTCAGTGTTTGAGTGATCCCTTTTCATCATGAATAATCGTATATAGTTGTTTATGTAATTTGTCTTTTAATTTTACCGTCAAATTGGAAGAACCAAAATGCCAATACACAGTCAGCGGCAATCACGAAAAATCCACTTATCACATAACAAAGTGCCAAATGATCCCTTTGAGCCAAAATTCCGGTAAAGATAGGGCCCACACAACGCGCCATTGTTTTCCCAATATTGACAGTACCCATAACTTTAGTCAAATCTTGGGTTCTTATAATATTGGTCAAGAGAATTTGACGCGGCGTCACATCCATAGCCGTAGTAGCAGAATAGAGCACTAAAAACACGATGGATAGTGCTAGATTGTGACCTGCCAATGGTATCAACATGAAAAAGACAGCTGAAGGTGCTTGAACCGAAATCATAGCTTTAACAGGTCCCATGTGCCTAGCAATAAAGGACGATGGAACTGATGAAGATGCTGATACGATTTGGTTACAGAAGAAAAGTATACCCAATGCCATCGAACCCAACATAAAGTATCTTGCATAGTAAAAAATAACCCAACTGCTTGTCATAAATCCGTATCCAAGTGAGTCTAACATAAAAATAATCAACAGCTTAGCCAAAATCGACTTGGTCTCAGGTGAGAGCGAAGTATTCGCAGATTTTGCTGAGCGCTGTAGCAATGGTTGATCCTCTTCTTCATTTGTGTCTGGATCAACCTGTTTTTGGTGATCCTGCATATCCAATTCAGTTTGTCCAGATAGACACAACATAATGATCACCTTTCCCACTGCAACTAAAGAATACAACAGAAAAACGGCTTGATAGCTCTGTAGATCTGTTTGAACAAATTCCAATTTTTGAATCAGATGGAGAAACGATCCGCATACGATAGCACCAAGAGCAGCTCCGGTCGTCCCCATGAGGGCATGTATGGCATAAACCTCAGGCCTTTTATTATGAGGCGTTATATGGGCAAGCATTGCCTCCTCAATAGATTTAAATGGACCAACCTCATCACTTGAAGGTGAAATAACTCCAAATATGGCAAATGTGAGTAACCAGTAAAAGTTGGTGCTAAAGGTAAACACTAATCCACTCAGGACCATCATAACGGAACCATAAATGAGAACAGTACGTCTCCCCCAAAGATCAGCATACCAAGTCAAAATGTAAGAACACACAACATCACCAACAAGTGTCAACGACATAAACCATCCTATTTCAGATTCTGACATTCGAATAGCATTGAGGAAAAGCGTTAAAACTTGGTTTGTAACACCGTAAGACAATAACCTTAGGAAAACCGACACCCAGAGTAATTTGACATCTCGAGTAGAGTCTCTAAACTCATTTATAAACTTCATAATCAATGGGTTGTCACCATTCTTAGAATCAATTTATTGTATGTCTGGAATTTTTCACTTTTTCACAGTCGGGTGATGAGATGAGATGAGCTGAGCAAAATAACAACTACTGAAATTATTGCAGAAGGTCATTAAATATATTCAGTTGGTTTGGAAGCCAGTTTGATTTCGCAGTTTTGTATTAAAATTGGTTAGGGATGAACAAACTCGAAAGCGCCAGCCCTTCTCCTGAGTCTGATACCGGCGTTATAGATTATGATGGTCACTACAAAAAGGAATCGAGTGTTAGCGGTAGTGGGGGAAGCAGTGGAATTAGCAGAAGTAGAAAGTTTGCATGTGTTGAATGCCGACAGCAGAAATCTAAGTGTGATGCTCATGATCGAGCCCCGGAACCGTGTACGAAATGTCAGAAGAAAGGTGTACCATGTGTGTTGAAGAAGGATTTCAGAAGAACATACAAGAGGGCAAGGAATGAAGCTATTGAAAAAAGGTTCAAAGAACTGACTAGGACATTGACGAATTTGAGCTCTGAAGAAATTTTGAAGAAGATCGAGCAAGAACAACAGGCGCTGTTAGACGGACAGAATTTTACCAAAGATAAGGTCAAAAGGCTCAAACAATCAAGGATTGGAGTGACACCAATGACGACAGGACCTGATGGTTCCGAAAAAGTTAATCCATTGGGGTCAGATTGGATTTACGAATTTGAAAACATGCAAAATTTGAAAGAGATGACCCCAGAACAGTTACAATGTTCACCAAAGACCTTAGGTGATATTTATATGTCCAGTGAAGATATTGCAGAATTGTTTCAAGAATTTGCTAGGAAGTATCATCCATTTTTACCAGTTGTTGACATCACTAAAGGTACTGAAAGAATCTACAGATTATCACCCTGTCTATTTTGGGTTATCATCTTGACGGGATTACGTCGAAAGTTTGGCGCTACAGAATTAATGACCAAGCTTTCTAATATGGTTAAATCTATCTTAGCAGAAATCACAATTTCTCCTATTATCCGATATACTCCATCTGATGGGGATGAACCGGTACTCAATGTTGCCTCTGTGTATTCAGTTCAAGCTTTTTTGCTCTATACTTTCTGGCCGCCATTAACATCTTCTTTAAGTGCAGACACCTCATGGAACACTATTGGTTCTGCAATGTTCCAAGCTATTCGTGTAGGCCTTAACTCTGCAGAATATTCGCGTGAGTATGCCACTGCTAACCATGAATTAATTAGCGAACAAGTAAGAACCTGGGTATGCTGCAATATTGTATCTCAATACATTGCAGCATCCTTCGGATTTCCGGCATACGTTTCCTTTGATCACACCGTGATTAATGTCTCAAGGGAATTGCCTGATGATGCTGAACATTCAGGAGTACCGAGTTCCATAAAACAAATGGCACAAATTGCCCACTTCGAGAACCAAATTATCAATACCATGAATTCGAATCCGTCGAATGCATTGGGGATGGTAGGTAGCGAACAAAAGCAGCCGTTGTTGAAAGTTTTAAACCAGCAGCTATCGCAACTCGAGATCAATTTAGAAAATAACGATTTGGACAGTATAAGAAAATTTCTTCTTCTGGTCGCAAAGGCCCATCTTTTGACTTACTATTTTACGGATGCCTTTTCCACACACAAGAAGAATAATAGTGATGTTAGGACGCTATCATTATCAGAGATTGAGTCCAATTTTGAGACTAAATGTGGACTAGTCAAAGTTTACAATGCCTCAATTGATTTGTTGACACATTCTAACAGCATGTGGCAGTCAGAACCAGCAATAATTAAATATTTCCCCGGTGTATTTGTACTGAACATTTGGCAAGCTGCTTGCATAATTAGCAAATTGGTGCACTCATCACTATCCTCAGTATTAGATGTTTCCAAGGGTAAAAAGGCATACCAAGATGCAGTATCTCTAACATTCAATGCCTCTGTGTTGAAGCACGATATGGCATATAGATCATCTGGCATAATGCGAAGCATATGGAGCATGTTCGCCAAGATGCATGACGATTGGAAAAAGGATAGAGTTAGTCAGGATGAAAAATTTGCCAACGATTTTAATCTAGGTATTAGCGTTAAATCACGGATGTCTGTAAGCGTATTCTTTGACTGTCTCTACATCCTCAGAGAGAAGTGCGGGATGGCCAAATTGAAAAGAGAGTCACAAAGGTATGAAGATGATGAAGAATATGATGAAGACCCCATCGAAGAGGATTCTAGGTTGGACATTAGCAGCCGAGGTGATCGTGAGAGAAGATTAAGTGAAATTAAAGATCCTGAAGAGGACGCTAGGAAAATTATAAAGACCATTCCCCTTGACCCGAATCCTATCAATGCAACTAATGCAAGTAGTGGAAGCAGTCTTGCCTCCCCAACAAGTCAAACACCTGACGTTGTCCTATTGAAAGACATGCTATCAAGGTCTTCGCCCAGAGAAGAAATCGCATCCAAAAGGACCTCTTCACAACCACTAAACTCACTTCCTGAAGCGCGGGCCGCTTCTAGTGGACCCAATACTTCACTACCGTCTGTTTTTAGCGTCAGAAAACCCAATGATCATCTGAAAGGAGCGCCCGCTGCTGAACACCCTAAGAATATCACAACTACACCCGTTCCCAACAGCATCAGTGATACCGGTCCAAGTTCAGCTCCTGCTCAAACTTCTAATGAATCACCCAATGCCATGATGGATCACTGGGACAACTGGGAATCTGACATGGTTTGGAAGGATGTCGATCTACTAATGAACGAATTCGCATTCAATCCCGCAGTATAGAGCTACGAGAACCACTAAAACACCGTTATAAGTCTATAATAACGATAATGATACTCCTGTAATACCCATTTCTTGACAGGCCCCTCCTTGGGCGGCTAATACCATTCAAATCCTTATGTCACTACTACTGAATATTTCACGTGAGCACAGAGCACGTGATCTTTTTCGCTGACGTGAAATAAAATTTTTTTCAACATGAATTTCAACACCTCATCACACACATATACTGAACGTATCGAATATTAATCAGTACAAGAAGTTATTGACCTTTTTTCGATACCACAGAGCTTTGAAGGTTATCTAGACCGTTGTAAGAGTAGTTGGATTATTTCTTTTAGACGTATTCCCTTTTTTCCCGGCAGAAATTTCCTTTTAAACGATTAACTTAGTGGTTGTGAACGGAAAACTATAGGTGAAGACAAGGTTGAAAAGAAGGTCTAACAGTCCAGAAAGATACAGATTTTGGTACAAGTATAGTATATTACAAATATGTCAGATTTACAAGATCAAGAGCCAAGCATTGTCATCAATGGCAATATGGAACCTGAAGAAGAGGATCCTTATGATTTGGAAGAACCGGTGGCTGATGAAACTGAAGAAGAAATTGTTGAAAAGCCAAAGAAGAAAGTTACTTTTGATAAACTAGCCGAAGATGAAGTTGATGATGAGGAGATGATGAAGAAAGAATTTGAAGAAGGAGGTGGATTACCAGAACAACCAGAGAATCCAGATTTTTCCAATCTAACCCCAATATCGCCAGAAATTATCAGCAGACAAGCGACTATCAACATTGGTACAATTGGTCATGTTGCACATGGTAAGTCTACTGTCGTTAGAGCTATTTCAGGTGTTCAAACTGTTCGTTTCAAGGATGAATTGGAACGTAACATTACTATTAAGCTTGGGTATGCTAATGCAAAGATTTACAAATGTCAAGAGCCATCATGTCCCGAACCAGATTGTTATAGATCTTTTAAATCTGATAAGGAAATCAATCCAAAATGTCAAAGACCAGGTTGCCCAGGTCGCTATGAATTAGTACGTCACGTCTCATTTGTGGATTGTCCAGGTCACGATATTTTGATGAGTACCATGTTGTCAGGTGCAGCCGTCATGGATGCTGCGCTGTTGTTAATTGCAGGTAACGAGTCTTGTCCTCAGCCGCAAACTTCAGAACATCTAGCTGCTATAGAAATTATGAAATTGAAACACGTTATCATTTTACAAAACAAGGTGGATTTGATGAGAGAAGAAGGTGCTTTGGAGCATCAAAAATCAATCTTAAAATTCATTAGAGGTACGATTGCGGATGGTGCTCCTATAGTTCCAATCTCTGCTCAATTGAAGTATAATATCGATGCAGTTAACGAATTCATTGTTAAAACGATTCCAGTACCACCAAGAGATTTTAACATTTCTCCAAGGTTAATCGTCATTCGTTCATTTGATGTCAACAAACCAGGTGCTGAAATTACCGATTTGAAAGGTGGTGTTGCAGGTGGTTCTATCTTGAATGGTGTCTTTAAATTAGGAGATGAAATTGAAATCAGACCAGGTATTGTTACCAAGGATGAAAAGGGTAAGATTCAATGTAAACCAATCTTCTCTAATATTGTTTCTCTTTTTGCCGAACAAAATGATCTGAAATTCGCAGTTCCTGGTGGTTTAATCGGTGTTGGTACTAAAGTGGATCCAACGTTGTGTAGAGCAGATCGTCTGGTAGGTCAAGTCGTTGGTGCAAAGGGTCATTTGCCAAGTATTTACACAGATATCGAAATTAACTACCTATTGCTACGTCGTCTATTGGGTGTCAAAACTGATGGTTCAAAGAAAGCTAAAGTTAGAAACTTGGAACCTAATGAGGTTCTCATGGTTAATATCGGTTCCACTGCTACTGGTGCTAGAGTTGTAGCGGTTAAGGCAGATATGGCAAGATTACAATTGACCTCGCCTGCATGTACAGAAATTAACGAGAAGATTGCCTTGTCTAGACGTATCGAAAAGCACTGGCGTCTGATCGGATGGGCTACTATCAAAAGAGGTACTACTTTGGAGCCAATTTTCTAATCACGTAAGATAAAATGAAATAAACCAAATATACTAAAATCAGAAGTACTGGTGGGGACTGTATCTCCAACATAAAAGCGACCATTTTTTTTTTTTCAACATTTTTATTCTACTTTATATATGCCAAAGAGCACGTATATTTATGTACAGTTAATTTATCCCCGACAAAAAAAATTCTCTATTCCTCTTCGATTCGTGTTTGTTTTCTTTTTTTATTTTTTTTTTTTTGTAGAAAATGGTAATTGCATTCTACTCTAATGTAGAGTAATTAGAGTAAATTAGTGATTATAATGCTATATTATTTGTATGCAAAGGTGTGAAAAAGTGAAAGAAATTTTCTATATTTTTTTGCACACCTATAAGTCTGCAATACTAACAGCTTCTTGATAAACACTTGAATTCAAAAATTTTTGCAACGAATCTATCTTCATTAGCCTGTAAAGATTTTGATTCAAAGTTCCGAAAAGTGGAGATAGTGTTCTTAACATATTAGTAGCGGCAACTAAAGTTTCGTCCTTTTGGACAGCACTCTGAAATGGATTATCACTGGAAAATGCTTTAGGTGAAGAAACTTCACCCACTTCTGAAATCACTTCAGCGGGTTTGATCGGAGATCTAGTAACAGAAGTCTTTCTTTTAGTTCTTGGATAAGTCGAAGTTTCACAAAGAACCGCAGGTTCTGGTTGTTGTAAGGGACTAGTCGTCATACCAAATTTTCCCTCATTAATTGATAAAATATCTTCAACGTCAATTGTTAAAGACATGTTTTTGGAAAGTGGTAATTTTGGTTTTAGCATTATCTCACTGATAGACTCCCTTAGCGTATGGTCGATATTAAGTTGGTACGGCGACCCAACTGAAATGTAAGATGCGTAAATATGATACCCTATCTCTAAACATTCATTCGCCTGCTTCACTAGGGCGGCATCTATTACAGCCTTAATATCTGAAACTTTACCCTTACCGCCTCTATGTGTACTACTTGAATCTCTGGTATCATTCAATTTCTCCAGAATTGTGACCTTTTTCAAAAATTTCTTTATTTCAAAAAACGCATCCAAATTCTCAACGCAAAACTCATTTTCTAGATGTCTTCTAAAAAGGTATCTCATCCCAGGATCATTCAAGATATCATCAAATTCTCTAAACCTATCATCGGGAGAAACAATGGTCTTGTCAGAATCGGAACCGGGACTATCATTGACAAAAACTTGTTCCTGAGCTGAAGCCGTATCAATGTAATATGATTCCCCTCCATGTCTTTTGGGATTGCTAATACCAGCACTGACGTTTGTGCCTGAAGTATTTCCCGTATTATCCATATCCCATTGACAAACGTCCCATCCGCGTCTAGAAAAAGTATAATGGCAAGATCTACTAATGTAAAATTTCGATCTGTGTGAAGGATTATCTAAAATTGGTATGATCAACCCACATTTGAAGAAAAGTGCAGCTACCGAAACTGCCTCTTTTGGATACATTATATCAGTGCAGTCCATCAACCACTGCCAAAGTGCCTTTGTACTGAAACTATAATCAATCAGAGCTTTACGCGGGCCGTATGATTTACCTTTGAACAATCTTAATCCACAATGAGAGGTATAATATTGGATGTGAGAGTCTGAATCAGGATTAGTGAAGAACCTATGCGCGAGTGGCGAAGTTCTATTTTCATCTTGTAATTCCGTTTCTGAAATATGATCTTGCCAACTAAATTCTTCTTCTCTTTTAGCTGCTTGAAATTGGTTAAAGTCTGTAAATTGTAAATTTTCAAAAGTCAAATCATTAGTACTACTATATTCCAGAAGTTTAGATAAACTTGGTATTTTATCATTCGGTTTTGATGGCGACCAAACATTTGGCGAAATTCCCATCATTGTAATGAACAAGATATGTATCAAATAATCGCTGTGGATAATAGAATCCGTTTCAGAGCTTCTCTCAAATGCAAACAGTTCCATCGAATTAAAGTTAGACATTAAGATATCAGGAATTTTCTTCAACCCAACATCTCTCACATATTTTTGAAGTATGGCAACACCCTTAGGAGTGGGTTGCAAAAGGACCTTGTCTTTCGGTAAAGAACGAGTTCTATCAGCAGGCGTATGAAGAAGCTTGGCAGCCATAAACACTTCTAAAAGGTAACAGGCCATCTCTGGTTGAATTGTGTATGAAATACTAATGCACGTGACACTCATATCCACTTGTAACTCTAGATTCTTCATTGTTTCTACTGCGTCATGGATCGAGAAGGAGAATGGATATACGGTCTTTTGAAAGGAAAAGAAACTTTTTCTAGGTTCTTTATTAGCATCTTGCAGATTTAAGCAGATTAGAAATACAGAATAAACTGACCTTAGGTCTTCCGAAAATATTAGTCCACTAGGTGTTCGCCTAAAACTTTTAGAAGCTTGCTCATGTAAAGTAGTAGTCTTAATTGGAGTCTCAGTCATGCCACCACTATCCGATTTCTTTTCTTTCTTTTCCCATCAATCTCGACCTCGAAATTTTCCTCAAGGGACTCCACACTAACCTAACAATTTATATCAATAAAGCTATGTCTCAGGAAATGATTCAAAACTTAACATTTAGGAGCATCACTAAAACGAGTTCGTCATGCTAGACTAGGCGATGAGGCTATCAATACCTGTTTCAAATGTGGTGAAAAGTTGTATATCATGAAACAGCCGAAAAGAATAATACTTCCGTGTATGTTTCGCGAAGTCCGAACCTCAAACAAATTCCATAGTAACCATGACCTAAATAGAACTCAATCAAGCCTTTTTAATTATAGTCATGGCTAAAGTCTTCCATGGTTTCCAAAGGGGGAAATGGAGAAAGACTAAACACCACCTAACTCTAGAGAACCTAATGTAGCCTTCCTTAGATAAGATAAAAGTCTACGTATATAGTATTTTGTTTTCAATCGAAGCCAGGGAAGAACTCTAACTTTTTTTTTTTGTCTCATCTCAGTTAGTACAGATCAGCCATGTCTTTCGTTGTACCAGTCGTTCCATTTCCATCCCTCGAAGTCTGTTCGTTATTGGCAACGGATTGTTGCTGTTGCTCCTGAGGTTTATTTTGCTGTGATCCTTCTCTTGACATTGAACTTGGTGGAGCAGGGGAATCAGATCTTTGCGTCAC
This sequence comes from Zygosaccharomyces gambellarensis, assembly GCA_030571545.1. Taxonomy (NCBI): domain Eukaryota; kingdom Fungi; phylum Ascomycota; class Saccharomycetes; order Saccharomycetales; family Saccharomycetaceae; genus Zygosaccharomyces; species Zygosaccharomyces gambellarensis. Next base: position 342,272 of record JAJLXU010000008.1, read on the forward strand.
TGCAGGTCCTCTTGGAAGCTGTGGAGAGTTCTCTGGTGTTTTCGAAGATTTTCTGGTCTCAAGCTGCGATTCGATAGTATTATTGTTGTCATGGTCCCGGGTCTCTAGCTGAGGTTGATAATGATGATGTTGCTGTTGGTAATATCTTTCATTTGTGCCTTGATACCTCGATGGTAACTGTCGTTGTGAACTAGCGTAGGGAGGAGGTCCATTTCTGTGTTGATTTTGATTTGTAAACATTTGCTGTGGCCCACTTGGCAGAGCTTTGTTAATGTTACCATTATATCCATACCTGCTGTTATACCTCATTCTATGAGGATTATTGGCATGCGGTGGTTTGTTAACTCCTCCGTAGCCGTATCCATCATTACCACCATTATTGTTGCTGTTCTTGAAATTAAAACGGGAAGTCTGCTGGCGAGTATATGGCAATGACTCCAGGTGGTTTCTAGCTGGGTTTACACCTGGCGCGGGTGGATTTCTACGTGAAGGTCCTGCCGCGGGTCCCGTTGGAAAATGTGGTTTGGGTTTTGGAGCTCTGGGGAAGATTGGACCTTGTGCTTGTGCTGGACCTGCTCCCAACCCAGTTTCTGAGCTCGATTCTGTTACGTGGCCTCTTGGGGCTGAAGGAGCCTTTTGAGACATTGCTTGATGCATTTCTTCTTTATACCTTTTGATATCCGCTTCATGACTCTCTTCGCAGGGAAGATCTAATTTCTTACATGGTAAAGGTTCCTCTTTAAAAAATGGATGCTGTAGTGCTGACATGGCGGTTAGCCTCTTATAAGGGTCTAGAGATAACAACTGTCTTAAGAAATCAAGACCAGTATCACTCAAATATTTACCAAATCTTTCTCTTAGTGTCCCAGGGTAGTTAGTTCTTGTTAATTCTGCTCCTGGAAGATACCATGCCAATGGCCATTGTTCTTCATTAGGTGTACCCAACAGCTTAAAGATAACATGGCCTTGGTCGATGTCTGTTGATCCTCGTAAAACTGGCTTTTTCTCAAAACATTCCGCAAATACACATCCAACCCCCCAAATATCAACTGCCGTTGTATAAAGTTTGTCACCAAGAACTAATTCAGGTGCTCTGTACCACCTGGTGACCACCACAGATGTGTATTTGGCTCCTGAACCAGCTCCACCAGGGAAATCCAATGTTGGAGGTGCTCCGTAATATAATCTCGCGAGTCCAAAATCTGCTAATTTTACTACCCCATTGTGATCTATTAGAATGTTGGCAGTTTTGATGTCTCTATGCATGTATTTTTGACAGTGGATATAATTAAGACTTTCTAATAATTGGAAAATGATACATTTAATATCACCTAAAGTCAAATCAATCCTTGGATTATGCAATATTCCTGATAAATCCGAGACCATATAAGGTAAAATCATATAGAATGATTTCATCAATGGGGGTTTCCCAGGTGGTAATTGTTGACGCATCTCTTGAGCAGCTCTTGCATTGGTACCAGGTGGATAATCGTAAATCATTTCTATCAGTTTAATTACATTTTTATGATTTAACCTTCGCAGGATTGTAATTTCTCGATGAGCAGTTATAGGGAAAAGATCCTTTTCCACATTAACAATAATTCTCTTCATGGCAACTTGCCTCTGGGTCTCTAAATGAATCCCTTTATAAACTTCACCAAAAGTTCCTTGACCTAATTTTTTCTCCTCTTTATAATGTCCTGCAAATTTTGTGCATCCGTAAACTTTCTCATCCGGAGATTTCTTTAACTCAATGAAAGTCAATCCGCTAGATTCATCTTTTTGCACCGTCGGTGTATGCTTCACTTTACCAATCTTGTATTTAAACTCCGGCTTTTTCGCACCGCTAAGATCATTCTCTGACATTTCCGAATATTGCCAATTACTTGCCAACAATGGCGATCAACCTTTAAAGTCACAGCTATTCCTTCTTGTTCTTTAAAGCATGTATAGTTCATCACTCTTATTAGTATATGTAGAACTTTCTTCTCTCATAGGGTCCAATGGTCCAGCGCTGAAAAGCTTCGATCACATAGTACGAACAAAAGAAATTACCATACGAAATAAGTTCGAAAACTTTAACAGTGAAATTGGTCGATTTCATCATATAATTTCTATCGCTTCAGTGCTTCACAAACCAAAGATTATTCACGCATCTAAACTCCCCCCTGGTTAATATACTTAGATAGATAGTGCTTAGCCGTAGACCGCCAGCGGTTACCGCCCACGGCACGATTCATGCATAAAAAAAAAAAAAAAAAAAAAAAATTAAAATCAAAATCAAAATCAAAAGGTATTTTCTCTCGGTCTGGTATCATACTCTATAGTTCTTCTAAAAGGACTACAATTGCGTCCATGGGTAGTACATTGAGGATCTAGGCACGATTCTTCTTAGACCCTGCAACGTGACTTGGGTTTGGAATCTTCTGAGATCGAAAGGTATCGTAGTTCCCTGGAACTGGTAATTGCTGGCGTAAAATGCAGCGATAGCAGATTCTCTTAGCCCTATTGCAGATTTTTCTGTTAGGAAATTCAAAGCTAATAGGGATTCCCAAACATTTTTAATATCTCTTTTTTTCCATAATTTAATTTTGTTGTCAAAAATTACCGGAGTGCTATTTTCATTGCTCTTTGTGGGTGCCATGGTGGGGATTCTTCGATTAATATTCTTGATCATCTCTTCGTATTCAGCATACACCAAATTGAAATTGGTAGATTCATCCTTTGCCTTTAAAACCGTTCTTGCAGCACAAATCAATATACACAGTTCTAAATTGGATAAGGATTTAATTTTAGCTGTTGAACTGCTTTCTAAAAGGTTATTATTATAGGCTTTAGTTCTACTGCAGGTCTTAAATGCATGTTTCAAAGATTCATAATCTCTAGCTCCAAATATTAGTGGTATGAACCCATTGCGCAAATTTTGAAGTGACTTGAACGTTTCATAATTAATTTTAATGAGTCGGTGTACATCTGAGCTGGGGTTAGACAACTCATCGTGTACTAATGAATTCCATGGTTCTATAAATTTTAGGTCGTCATACAAAGCTGGTAAACACAGCATTTCGGATACCGCATTGATGAACTGTTGAAAGCCTTCAATTTGCGGCATATAAATTATTCTTTGAGAGAATCTACTCTTAACTCTTTTTTCCAGGTATTCTAATATGTTCAATTTCGTAGTGCAACCAAATATACATACCGGTACTCGAGCGTGTTCCACCATATCAAAAAGATTGTACAACAAGGTTTGTCTAACTGGTCCAGCAAAGGTATCGATTTCATCAAAGATGAAAACTACCGTTATCTTTGTGCTTTCGTTACTGCCGCTTTGGCTTCCACCAACAGCAGCAGAATCTAAAAGACGTAGAATTTTCTCAAATACTTCTGTTAAAGAGCCACTACTGATGTCAGTGTCCTCATCTGTCGAACTTTTTTCGATACGTCCATGTAGTTTTCGTAGTTGCTCCTCCAATTGTGTTGCAATCCCATTGATAGCAGTCTGTTCCGAATGTATAAACCCATTCAATCTGATAGTAATGAACTGTTGATGATATCTCCGGGATAATAATGCCAATTCATGATTCAGAAGAAACGTCTTGAAACTTCCTCTATGACCAACGAGAATACTAGAATGGCTTTCCTTTTGAACAATAGATTGTCTGAGGAGTCTGCCAATCTCTTGATGAGTCTCACGTAAATGTGGATATGGTCTAATCTGCTCAGGTGGTAATGTCTGATACAAATGTCTCATTAAAAAGTGTTTAAACCTCTTAAAATCAGAATCAAGCGGCTGAACCCTTTGAGGATTGGCATCTTTCTCGCTGTATGCATCATTGGTCTTCAGTTTTTTATTATTCAATCTAATATTGTTCAATATGGTTGTCTCTTTGTCGTCAAAGGCAGCTGACGAATCCGTTTCTTTATGTTCCTTCTCTTCTTCACCCTCCTTGGGGCTTTCTGAAGATCTCTTGATAGGCAGAAGTGTTATCCTTTGCAGCAGTGAATTTTGTTCATGGTCAACTGAAACATCTTGAATTATTCTATCAGGGTTAACCTTGACGTTTGCCTTTCTCACAGGCCCAAATTCAGAATCAATACTTTCCATTAAAAAGTTTTAAAAAAAGAAGTAAGGTGACTTCTCTTCCTTCAAAACTAGACTCTTCAAAGGAGATCTGATCCAATAGCGTAACGCTCTTTTCTGCAATTGAACCAGTTTTAGCCTCACTTGTAGCTTTAAGTCCTTAGATTATTTATTCAACATGTTATATTGGCGACTTTCAGCAAAAGGCGGCAAGGTTTTACCCGGCCTCTCAGAGAGTATACTGATTTGGAGAAATGCACCAAGCAAAAACCATATAGAAAATACCAATTACAATATCGACAACACCTACTAATAACTATTATATCATTAGCAGTTCAGATTACGAAGTACATATAAGGCACAAAACAAGGTATTCTACATAGTTACGTTTTAGATAAAAAAATTGGAAGTGTTGGTAAAATTGAGAATTAAAAGTTCGAAGGGTAGCAATAAAAGAAATAAAAGTTCAATGGATAAAATCAACAATTGCTTTATTGTCCCTGACTTTTCTTCTGGAAATTTATGGCTAAACAAATCATTGAGGTGCTTTTTCTGTATTATTTTCATTGTTATATTTGAACAAAATACTGTTTTTTGTCTTTATTATTCAAAGGTACTGTCATATCACGGCCCCAAACTGTGTGTAATGTTTTGGTCCATTTCTTGTCCTTCAAGTTTATTTCTTACCGACGACATTCCAATCATCATTTCCTTTTTCATCGACATTCAATTTTTGAGTCTCTTTTTCTAATTGGGTGACTGCTTCTTCGTTGCGGTTCTCCTTTTCAGTAGATTCTTCTTCCTCATCGTCTTCAGTACTCAACACACCAAAACGAGATGCTTGAATCTTAGGTTTATCATCCACGTGGTCCTTTTCAGAAATTTGTTTTCTCAAATGAGCGCTGCCTGAAGTACCAGGAGTCTTCTTAGCAAATTGAGCACCTCTAGCAGAACCCCAATCTAGCTCAGGACCTGATTCCCTAGCTGGTTTGGAATCTCTAGCTGCTTTATTTCTAATACTACCCCAGTCTAAATCATCATTATCCTTCTTTGCATCTTCATGTTCGAAGAAAGTTCTACCTCCTTTTCTTCCAGAATCAGATCTCATAGATTGATATTGGGAACCCCTGACAGCACCCCAGTCCAGATTTGGTTCTTCTCTCTGAGGCTTTGGACTTCTGAATTGTGAGCCTCTAGCAGCACCCCAATCTATATCTGCTTCTTCTCTCTCAGGCTTTGGACCTCTGAATTGTGAACCTCTAGCGGCACCCCAATCTAGATTTGCTTCTTCTCTTGGTGGTCTAGTACCTTTAAATTGAGAACCTCTTGCAGCACCCCAGTCCAAATCGGCAGAACCAAAGTCCCCAGAGGATTGATAGTTGGAACCACGAGCTCCACCCCAGTCGAAACCATCCCTTCTTGGTGCAGCGACGGAAACATAAACTGTACGATCATTCAATTTGGTAGCGTTAAACGTTAGAGTTTGTACCAAATCTTCACGTTCTTTCAAAGTAACGAATGCAATACCCTTCAAACGTGTTGGATCCTTGATGCTTCTTGGTAGATCAGCTTCTTCAACAGCGCCTGGCTTTTGAAGTCCATCTTCCACCCAAGCTTGAACACCTTCTGGTGATATATCCCATGGGATGTTGTTAATAATAGCTCTGTAAGGTGGATGATCTGGTACTGGATATTCAGTACGCTCGAAAGTTCTACCGCCACCAAGAGCAGGATCTAAACGTGACCCTCCTTTAAAGTTTTGGTTTGAACCACCTTTAGCGGCAGCTAATTCTTCCAATGGAATTGTGTTGGCCTTCGTTGTTTCAATAGGAATAGAAATCTTGTTCAAATCAACATCAGCTTCTTCCCAGGCGGACCCAAACGTATCATCATTTAAAAATGAGTTCAGGTCCATCTTAGCAGCTCTCTTTGGTGGTACCATTTTGGATTCAATATACTTCAATGCCTATCTTCTCAGCAGATAAAACAAAAAAAATTCTCAGAAATTGTACTACCTCCAGTACAACACAAAGAAATCAAAATATACTTTAACTCGCTTGTTGATCAAGCAAGTACAACTAAGTGATGAGGTCTTCTCTTCTGTATTTTTTCAACTGTACTTCTCTTTTCTTCTTGACTTTCCCCATTTACTTTCAAATTTTTTTTTTTTTTTTTTGCCCGTTTAGTTACCCGCACTTACTATTATCCGGTTAACCTTGGCACCGCGATTATATAAGTGAAGGCGGGAATATCTCAGCGGCTTTTAAGTTTCTTCATCTTTCCAACAGCTTTGAAAAGACAACTAGGAGAAAGTAAGACAAGCAAGAACTCAACTAACGTCTTAAGTATTGTACCTGGGTAATATAATGCTGTTTATTCACAGATTTTATCCGTCCATAGACGGTAGAGAAAGAGTATCGATTCTAATTGACGAAGGTGTCTTATAGCTTTTATGTTAACCCTCCTGAAATATGCATAAGCAGCACTCAAAATAGGTTTTTTTTTTTTTTCTTTCTTTCTCTTTCGTCTGTTATTGATGTGGTGAACGCTCGGCGGCTATCACTTGCAGTGCCTAACTCTTATGTAACTTCAGTCCGGTTACTAGGGCTGGCAGTTTTGACATCTTCATCTTTTCACTACAGGGTATTTCGGACACCGTAGAAGGTAATGACGACTATATCGGAATAATGATTTATGAAAAAAAAAAAAAAAAAAAAAAAAAAAAGATGTTACTACTGAGGAAACCGGATATTTACCAAAGTTGTTGTGCTTTTGCTACTTGCGCAAACCAAGAGGGAAGATTTAAAGAATTACTGGGCGATTTACTTTTTTTGTATATCGCTCAGGAGCAAAGAACACTGTCGGGTTAACACTACACCCTGTAAAGAAAAAAAAAAAGAGCCCTTTTCGAAGAATTGAATTGTCAAGAGATGGTTTTCAGAAGTGATTGTCCAAAGGAGAAGTAGCTCTCGTCCCTTTACCTTAGTCAATATAATAATTTCATTGACAAAACTGATAGTAACTGAACAAACAAAAACGAAAACAAATAAGCTTGTTTCCGATTGAACTATCAGAGTTCGCATATATCCATACACCCACGGAGACGCTCACACGAGCATATAGACAAGGTTAAGGATAAAGAATAAGATTAGATGGTGAATAGCGTAGTGAAATTCTTACTTACCTACGTGGTGGTCCCGTTATTGGTGTCTAATCTCATATTAAATGCATTTACAGGTCTAACGTTTTGGTTTATAAATCCTTTTAGACTGGAAGTATTCCATTTACATATCAGGGATAAATGTAATATTGGTTCACTGCGATTCTCACTCCGGTACAAGAAAATTATCATAGATAATTTGACAATCTTCAAACCTAATAGCAGTGACAAGAAAGAAAAACAGGAACATAGCGCTTCAAAAGAGCCCGTAAAAGAGGAAAAGAAGGATAATAAGAAGCTTTTGAAGCTTTTGGGAAAATATCTACCTATTGGACTTAGGGTTTTAAATGGATTTCAGATTGAAATTACCAACTTGAACATAGAACATGTAGAATTAGATGTTGAAGATATCAGAGCCGTTGTGAAATATCGCCATAGAACTCAAGAAATTACCCTTAATGCGGGTATTCAAGGCGCTAGTTGGATTGCTCAACCAGTTTGTCAGGATTTTTCCTTAACTATAACTTCTAAGTTGGTATTGCATAAATTAGGTCAAGGGATTCCATTAGAGAATACTGTGACAGATGTGAAAGTTTTTGATGTCTTAATGCCAATGGATTTTCTGCAAATGTTTAAGTCTTCATCGTCAACTTCAGAACGTAGCCTGAAAAAATCTGGAGTCCCGCAGAGGCATTATAAGGAACTAAATGATCCAGAGTTCGATCAATCCTTAGAGGAAGCTTTGAAGGGGGTATGCCAAAAAGTTGACGAAATCCGCAAAATCGTTGATCCTGTTTCTCAGGTGAATGTTGTTATCGATAAACTTACTGTCAGAGGTATTTCGATGTCTCCAGTTCCTGAATTACGTGAATTAGATGAGGCGATGACCTATAATCTCTACGCTTCTCATATCAAATTAGAAATTAGTAAGTTTGAAAACTACATGCCTGGTTTCAAATTGTTATTTTCTGATGAAGATACACCTATAAAAGTGGGACTAGCAGTCTCAAATTTTGCTATCTGTCTTGAGATGAAAAAAAGATGTAATTTCCTAGGTAACCAAATGATCAAAGTTCTAGAGACGCCTAATATTTCTTTATTTGGTTCATCAAACTTAATTTCTCAAAAATTTGATTTGAGTGAAGGATCGGGTTTAAAAAATGCTTTGTTGAGCCTTAAATGTAATATTTTATCTCCAACGTTTGACATTGATGTCAACCACTTATCCTTTTACAAGAGTTTTAAAAAAAATATCAGTGTTTTTGCAGGGTCTTTGAAAAACAATGGCGATAAATCGGGAGACCTATCAGAAACAGTTTGGAAAAAGCACCTTATGTTGCTATTTTTCAAAAGATGTCTTCCTTTGATAGATCTGAAATTCACACTTGAGGATACCAGATTATTGATAAATGATGGAGGTGACATGATGGTCTATAAATTAACGGCATTGTTGCTCAGGTATAACACGGAAAGATATCTATCAAACAATGCTCAAGATGAAGATGCAGTAACGTATAACGGAAGGGTCGCCACGGAAGTACTGGGTATGAAATTAGAACATTTGAATAAATTGCACAACTATGAGAAGAGAATAGCAGCAATAGAAAATATTTCGCTAAAAGTAGCTATTGATGTCGTTCCCAAATTGCTATTATCTTCTTCTGCAGATTTGAACACTTTTCATGTCGATGTTTCCGAGTTGCCCACCATGCTTGCACTAAACAGTATTTTCCGAAAGTTGGATATACAGATGCATGATGTTGAACAGAATTATTTCAAACCATTGTATGAGAAATTCGAGGAAAGATTGCATGTTGCGGAAGAACCGAGCTCACGTATTCAAGAGGAGATTAAGGCACCTGAGATTTTACCAAGTTCTTTCATTTTTAAAGAGTTACCATCATTCTTCGATTTTGTGAAGCTTTCTTTAAATGATTTCTCGATTTCGGTTGGTTGTAGATCGGTATTTATGCCACCCGAGGTATTCTCCAATATTGACGCCCAGAGTCCTGAGGATTTAGTCAGCGGTCAGCTGAGGAAATTATGTCACCGGGTGAATAGAATAGATCTGGCCTTTTTTGGTCCAAAGACTCAATTCCATCATAAGGAAGAGGGAGACAGAATTAGGATAACTCAATCATCGTTAGACACTGACTACAAGTCCTACAAGGATGATGGTTTAGACAACCTTTCAGATAGTGATGCAACTGAGGTAGAACATCCATGGAATATTAACTTCTTGATAGATGGTGTTTCCTTAGTTTTAATTGCAGAATCTCCTGAATCTGTGAAGGAATTAACAACAAGGAAAGTTTTTGAACTATCGTCGTTCTTGTTGAGAATATTTCCAGAAATAGATTCGTATGATACGGAAACCGGGCCCAAGGTAATGGTCAGGTTTGATACGAAGAAGGTTTTTAGTGTAACTTCTTTGATGTTTGCCTTCTTAATAATTTCTGGTATACACACTTTAAAACAGATATTTGGCCGTGATATAGTGCACAAGGAAAACGAATCCATTGCAAAATCTCACTTCATGGCGTTGTCTAAAGCCAAGAAAAAGGGGGCCCTTAGTAACATAAAGTGGTCTGAATTAAAGCAACTTTTGGATGTTCAATTCGCTGTCGATAGATTCAGCCAAGTTATGGATCTACCGAATGGTTTAAAGACAAGGTTAGAATTCTATTCAGTTTTCCTAACTATAGAAAATATGAATGATATTGTTCTCACGGGAGAGTATTTCAGGCTCTGCGTCGAGTCGCCAGCGATTAAGAAGTATTGGGTTCGTTTGATAACCATATCGCATTTCAAGGTGCTCGCTACTCTCGATAAAATTAAAAGACAAGCAAAGAAAGATTCTGGGAGTTTTTCTCTTTTTGAGCCTTCTATCATTTTAGAAAATGAATCGTGGCATTTCAACATTCCACATCAGTTTGAAATGTATAGGTTATTCGACAACATGTCAACTGTAATGAAATCTTTTAAGCAAATGATGTATTCCTTCAAAACGTGTAAAAATGATGTTGTCGTTTTCCCTAAAGTCGTCAAGGGACCAGTTTTGCCTAAAGTGAAACTTGTCTCTCAAAGGATGCATTTCACCATTGATGACGACCCATTTGAAGCTGAGTTAAGTATGATATTTCAAATTGGTCTGAAGGAACAAAAAATAAGACTTGCCAAAGTACAAGAGTTTGATGAGCAAATTCAGAATGAGCTTGCACAGAACGCTAAGAATCAACATAAAAACAATTATAAGGAGACATACCATAACAAGGGTTTTGACTTTATCCACAGGCTCACAAACCTTAGAGGAAGGTCCACAAAGAAGAAAAAGAATTATTGCCATAAATTGGTTCCCAAAATCATCGTGCCATTTAACTTGGATGACGATGATGATGATGATGAAGCTGATGACGATAATTACGAAGGGGAAGGAGTACTAGAGGAACAGGAAAATGGACCTATCGGAATGGATGGAGAGAAATTTATTTTGCAAAGGGCGGCCAATGTCTTCAAAAAGCTTGAAGAAAACTTTTCTTCATCCTGGATCAATAGAATCAAACAATTCAAGCATACACAAAGGGAGTCTTTTTATAATAACTTTTCTTACTTGTGGGGAAATATCGATTATTCAAAGTTGCCTCCTGATGTGAATCACAGGGTGCTCCCCTTTTCGACTCATCCATTCTTAAGCACTATGACTATTGAGGAAATTGATATTGATCTTTTCCAACCTTCATTTGGTGTTGATGGAATTGCAGATTTTATCTATGATGTCGGCAAAAGAGTACCAAAAGATACTGAATATTCCATCATGATACCCATGTATGTAGATGCAAAGTTCCAAGAAGTAAGGTGGCATCTCAGGGATTATCCTCTTCCTTTCATTTATATTCCTCGACTCGATAATTCCCAAGGCTGTGAAAGAACCTCGATTCATATACACGGTGACTTTGTGGTTGGAGAAGATATTATTCAATCAGAGAGGGAATTGAGAACCTTGTTCATTCCGCTTATTCCATCGATTATATTGGAGAATACAGATTGTTATTATTCTTTGTTGATTCCCAGAACAATCGCTGCTGTCAAGATTTTTACGGACTTGAGCTTCGATATTAATTCCATGCAAACTACACAAGTTACTTGGGGTGGTGGATACCAGCCTGCAATTCAACAGACAATGCAATGTTTTGATAATTTTTCAAAACCACCATTGGATCCTTCAGGTAAAACGGGCTTCTGGGATAAGCTAAGATATCTGTTCCATGCTAGGATTAAGATAGCATGGAAAAACCATGGTAGATTTGAAGTAGGTTTGAAAGGTGCTAAAAGTCCTCACAAGATTGGGGCTGATGCCGCTGGTTTTTTGTTAGGCTTCCATAAAAATGTTCTACTTACCGTTAACGAGGACGGAGATCCAAAGAAGTTTGTTTCATGTTCAGCTGATGATGTTTACTTTAGTATTCCTAACTATTTTGCCAAGCCGCTATTGGTATGGTCTCGCCCAAGTAACCAGACAGTCTTTGTTCCAACCCATACTGAACCAACCCTACAAGATTATGCCTTCTACTACTATTTGTGTGATCTTGAAACTACTTTTGATAAAATTAAGCAAGTCAAGACCATGGGACGACATTACATAGAAAAGACAGGAATAAAGTTGACGGGAGGTGTCACACTTAACATCGGGACAACTTTCGAGCGTCTAATGGCAGGAAGTAGAGAGAGAACCTTTGATTCAGTTCCTCACTATAAAATTCGTTTGAGTAATCCAATTTATGTTCCGGATATACATAACCATGATTCCTACGCTGGTTTCCGGAGTGATTTCATTCATTTATCCTTTACATTACTTTCTGCCTCTTCTTCTGCATACAATGCAATGCAGTTGAGTCCAGCAGGGCTCGTTACTTTTTTGAAATGGTGGAAATCATTTGCGGGAAATTTCCCTGTGAGAAGTGGTCCTCTATTTGGCTTGCAAAGTATTAGTCCTAAGTTTGGTGATCATTTGCGTACTATATCATATCATGCAGATGTATCTCCTTTATTCGTAAGCTACACTGCACACGGTGTAGATACATCTCGTTTGACCAAGAAGACACAATCAGATGTACGTGAATTTGCTGGTGTCAAAGCAAAGGCTCCTAAATTTGTTATGGATCTTCATCAAAGAAAAGAGGTTTTGATTACATTCCAGGAAGAACTCAATAGGACAAAACAGATCATGAAGCTGAATTTCTTGGCTGGTGAAGTGTTAGCCAGGAAACTGGACATTCGTACCATTCAAGGTAGTTTCAGGCCCATAAGAAACAATAGGGACAAGGATAGTGGTGTGTTTGAAGTTTATGATAATGATATGGCTTGGTACGATGTTTCAGATTTTAAGGAAGCTTACACTTTAGGTTTAGAAAACTACGTTCCACATATTTGCATCCAGCCTTTCTTGTACACACCTCATTTTGTTTATCGGAAACGAGCTTCATATGGCGATAAATATCAGGTTGATCCTAAGGATCACCAACCTATTCCTCCATTTAAGAACGAAGTTTCTCACGATTGTACTTTGGGTGACACTGAGTTATTGCAGTTGGGAATTCTGGAGCATAGAGTTCATACTCTCAGAGATTTGAAGGCCAAAAGAGTTGAGGAAAACAGTGAAGTTGAATACGATAACTTCATGGAAAAACTTGATTTGGAAATTGAGAAGGCCCAACACTTATTCGAAGACTTCTCACATATGCAATCCCATAAGGGAGGTCCTATTGGTTCTAACGAATACCACTACGAAGTTCCAAATTTAATGAAGCAATCACCAGCCGAATCATATGAACATCGCTATTTTGTTAATTATGCTTTATTAAAATGGAATGAGGATACTAGGAACGCGATTCTCAAGTTTTTGCATTATATGTCCCTAGCTCACCAGTTCTCTCGACTTTCTGCTAGCAAATCCTTCCAAATTATTGAAGATGTAGTCAGACAGAAGACAGAGTCAGCCTTAGCTGAAGAGAGAAAGCGCCATGAAGCTGCTCCTACCAAGAAACCAACGAAGTACGTGGATTTGGACAATATTGATGAAGGCAACCTCAATTATATGCTCTCGGACATTATGGAAAAGCATATGTCCGAGCTCGAAGTACCTGTTAAACACATTTTGCGGAACAATCACTTCGTTGAGTTTTTGAGCCCTCAAATTCAGTTGATTAGCCATGGAGAGCCAGATTCTTGTGTTATGCTTACGTCTGCAGGTATTAAGATGGAGGTTGTTTCTTTTGACGGCGATTTGAATGGTGATGAGTATAGAAGAGATACTATGTTGAAACGTTATGGTATTCATGTAGTTAACGCCAATGTGTTCCATTTCAATAGGAATGACTTTATGGAGCATCCAGACATATACTTTGATATTGCTGCTTATGGTCATGTAAAAGGAACTTCGTGGCCACCTTGGGTAGCGTTGGAACTCTGCTTTGATCCTAAGCAAGTTCCCGAGGAAGCAATCATTGTGAAGAAACTTTCACTTGGTTTATGTTATGATAGGCTTTCGGAACTTTCGAATTATTATAATATCATGAAGGAAGGGTTACAGGACAAATTAGGAGGGTATTTCCCAAGAGTTTCTATTTCCTCCGACTCGAAAACTTACGCCTCTATTTACAGATTGTTCAAGAATTTGTTCTTGTACAGTGACCCTGAAAGTTCTGACTTGAAGAAACAAATTGCTAAATTGACAATTGGATTCGATCTAGGTAACGTCACGCAGATGCGTAATGCCATTCAAAATCTACATGAGAGTTTGGGAATGCTTTCGACAGTGGAGAGTGCATTTTTATTCAAAAGACAAATCTTGGATGATGCAGATAAAGTGGACTTTCAAAATGTGCAAAGCGAAAAAGTTTATCATCTATTAAGACTTTACATTATGATGAATGTTTTCGTTTCGAACAGTAGGGGATCAACTCATGGTGAACGTACTCTATTATGGGAGTTCCATGCAGGCAGAATAGGAATGCATTTACTTATGGAAAAAGTTAAGCCGTTTTTGGATGTTAACGTTGAAGGTGTTCATTTCGAGAGGTTACAGTCTACTAATGGTTTTAACAATAATAAAGCGATTGCAAATACTTTTAGTATAAAGGATATGAGGAAAGGTGTTATCTTTCAGGACGTTATTGGTCCTATCAGTCCAAAACATCTAACAGAAGAGGAAAAGGCCAAGAACTTACCACTTGTCTGTATTGATTGGCAAATGGATGAACCTGTTGGTGGTATTAAAGTAGCAAAGAATGTTGATACTAGAATAACCGGGTTAGCTTTGAATTTGGAAGATGAAATGATCACTGCTGTGGTTCGGTGGTTCTTACCAGATGAGATAAAGGGTTCTGTGACTGACGATAGTTCGGAGGAGGACAATTCAGTTGATTTGGCTTCAGCAATTGCAGGTGCAAATGAAGATGATATTGGTAGTGAGATTACGCTGGAGCAACACAATGATATGAATGAAATGGTTCAAAGATCTTCAGATTTCTTGATCCTTGAGCATTTAATCCTCAATTCGTTTAAAGTATGTGTTTCTTTCAGGGGTAAAGGTGCCTTAAGATTGGCTAATGTGACAGAATTTGTGTACAATTTCCCCACGCTAAAATTACAAAATCAAACTATGCGAGTCGCTGATCTACTAATGATTTTGAAGAAAGTATTGATTAAGGATCTGGTCAAACATACAGGTAAATTCTTAGGTA
>JAJLXU010000008.1:357357-468129 GCA_030571545.1 Zygosaccharomyces gambellarensis
AAAAAAAAAAAAAAAAAAAAAAAAAAAAAAAAAAAAAAAAAAAAAAAAAAAAAAAAAACCTAGGATAACCATGATTCAATCCCCTGTTTTCTTGTAAGTTGTTCTTATTATATAATGCTAATTACGTTCGGTCCGATGATGCCACTGTTGTATTATTTAATTTTAAAAGATTATTTATTGTCTTTATTAACATCATTATTTTATGCATGTTGATCATATTTCGCTCGCTTTTTTGCAAGAAAATGGATACTCGCATAGGGAAACTAGATAGAAGAGAAAGAGAATAAGTTCTTTGAGGTCATTAGATTGCTCAATATAGCATTGCCTAATGGTATTTAGAAATGCTAAGGATTTGGAAGCGGTTAGATTTGACTCTTGGTTTAGAGCCGGTGGCCTTGAGGTTTCAAAAGATGCTGCTTACTGTGATACCTTAGATAGATACTGGTTTGGCTTTGAAAAAGATGTCAGCAGTAGGAAACCGGTAAGATGTTTGCCTGTATCACTACCAAATGATTCGGATGAGCACTGGAATCAGTTATTAAAAATCAAATCGATGACCACTGGTGCAACTGCAACTTCGTTTGCCCCCTTGAATCAGCTAGAAGAGATGTTCGGAATGGGTAGAGATCCTGAATCTCTTGATGATTCTGATATGGATGATTTTCTAGGAAGTTCTCAAAGAATTGATTCACATCGCACTGAATTTAACGATAAAGTCGATGGTATTGCCCTGCACAGAGAATATCTATTGCTTTCGCCTAACTCTGTGTTTAAAGCGGGAGATCCAAATCAGACATTATTAGATGGTGGAATTGTAGATTGTCAAGTGGTCAATACTTTACCTGGAAAACTTGGTAGTATTTTATTGATCACTACATCGACTGGATACATATTAAGCATGTTATTGGGGTTGGATAATGATAAATGTGTGATATTACAATATTGGAAATTGAGACAAAACAGTGGGGATTGGAATATTTTCAATCATAAATCCGATGAACAATTTGTGGTTGTTAATAAAGATAAAGGTATTTGCAGATTCTTCGAATTTAGAGATCCCTTGCATTTTAAGCTAGTGAACAATTTGACAATTGATAATACTAAATTTTTGGATTGTTCATTTTTCCACAATGCAAGTGAATCACACTATTTATTTTTTGTGCCCTCAATTAGATACCGTCGTATGGTTTTGTTTTGCATTGAATGGGATTCTCTTTGTCCTGAATTGAAACAAGTTCATCAACTCACTTATCTTAATGGCCATAAGGTCAACCACTGTGCACCAATCGGTCAGAATGTTTGTTTAGTTTCTAGTGGTGATTTGCACTACCTTGTATCTGCACACCAAATTATGTCCGGGGAAACCAATTTTCAGCTTTTTGAATCAAAATTTTTGGAAGATCCTTGTTCATATTTTGATGCACCTATGCTGTTGAGAAAACTTAAACTTATTCATGGAGATCCATTTGGTCATTTTAAAAGGTGTACTGTGTTGGCGACTTTTACCGGTAATATTGGGATCTGCCTTTGGGGTGAAAATGGTGAAGCAATGCTTTGTTCATTAACAAGATTTAAAGGGCTGAAAGATATCTGCCCAGTGGACCTTCAAGAAACGGTTGATAATGAGTATGAAATTATCGTCATTAGCTTCGGGAGAACTTTACGACTTACTCTGGATATTGAATGCATTCAGCAATTGCATACTGATACAAATATTCCATCGTTAAATGGAGTTCTTTTTAAACATACGATGGATAGTTCCACAGAGGAAAATTCAGAACTTATAGTATTCCCTCCTCCTAAAAATAATAGCCGGTTTGATTTAGAGTTATGGTCGACTTCCAGTATGGGACTTTCTCATCTTCAAACATTTGCACCTGTTAGGAAAGTCCATGAACTTTGTAAGCTGCGACAATTTCAAATATTCAACAACCTCAAAGTTTTCAATTGTTCCGATTTGTGTGATAATGTAAAAGAGGCCTTATTGCAAGGGATTGAATTCGAGGATGATTCTGAAATATACTTAGTTATTGCTTCAGATCTGATTTCGATGACAAAGGCATTTTTGCTGCGAGCAAGCTCTTCTGAATCAAATACAATGGAACTAGATGATTTGTTACAAAGTGTCGCTGGCGACAATGTTGGAATATTTTTTACACCTGGTGGTAATATGATTCAGATAACCGATGATACAGTCTATCTGGATTCTTTAAGTCCTACTGCGGGCGGAAAAACTGAGACATATTTTCCAGGCTGGAAAATTGACGGTGCGGTTAATTGTGGTTCTAGAGTTATTATTTGGAATATTATTGAATTGAAAATTAGCTACATTGATGATATCGATCAACTGGGTTTGAAAAAGAGTTTCGCTGAAAGCGGATATTTTCAGATGGTTCTGCAAAGTATGAAAGAAGAGCATAATGACTATTTGGTTGATGAACTAGGAAAATATCGTGATTTTGTTGATCCTTTTAGCTTCGAAGTTGCTATGGTACCATTGGAAAATGGGATTATTCTCATCTATGTTGGCTATAAATTTGGTCTAAAGAAATATTTATGGGAAGATTTACTACGCAGTAGCACTGAAAGAGATGTTAGTAGTGATGTTGTGAATCCATTAGAGTTTTTTGGGTTGCTACCCCGGAAAGATTATTTATATTTTGTGAGCTCTTCAGGAATTTTATATGGAGTGGAGCATACGGATTCATCACAATATCTTTTGGATTTGGAGTACAATAATAAGGATGTCCAAATAAGGCCCTTAGACGATACGTCAATCGTCATATTTTCGCCTCAGGAAATTACTGTTGTTACGAACCCTTTAAAAGATGAAGATCAAAAAGTTTATGAATTGAAATTGCCATTTCAAAATAAACCTAATCCTATACTAGACGTTTATGTGGATTCTAAGAGAAACAATGTATTTGTGCTCTATTCCGATGGACTGCAAGTATTCGAATTATCGTATTTCACATGGAATAATTCTAATTATTTGTTGAAGTCTACCAAGACTTTGAAAAGGTTTATTTTCCTTAAAAAAATTAATCGTATGCTTGTAGTGAACTTAAGAGCTAAGGAATGGGATTGCATCAAACTGATTGATGGAAAGACACTGTCGCTGGACGCCACGGTTCTTAAAAATCCAAAAAACTTAAAGCTTTTGGAAGTGATAGAAATACCTACTATTAAAGAGCATAAAAACGTCCAGCTATTGTTAAATTTTGGCAAGTTACTCAAATTGGTTCGTCTAGTTCCAAGGAAAGGAAGAATTGTTGTTCAAGAAGTAACTCAGTGTGAATTAACTTCGGGAGTGTTTAATCGTGTTGAAGTTTTGGAAGACGGTAATTTCATCTTGTATGTCCCATCAACGATATCATTAGTTACCGAAAAACCAACGAGCCAGTTTATAGTAATGAAACTCGATGAAACGGATCAGTTTAAGGAAACGGGAAAACTTGAATTTCCCGACGAACTTCATTTACAAGATTTCAAACTGTGCAACAAGGACGTTGCTGTCATTAATAAGGACTATGACCGCCTATTTCTATTCAAAGATTTTCTTCGACTAGTGAAGTTGAAAAGGCCAATGGCAGTTGCTATAAAGATGCCGGCAGCATCCAGAGTCGAAAAAATCTGCCCTACTGGAACTGATTCATTCGTAGTTGTCGTGAGCTGCGAAGCGAGATCAGACCATTTGACCGAATTGCTATTTTGCCATAGGGATGACATTTGCTTAAGTTCTGAAAACACTTCAGACTCCGATAAGAACGATGTACTTTACGATGCCGCTGTCGTTGACGATATCCAAAGGAGGGAAGAGGGCGATTTCTATCGAATCGAACTTGAAGACGTCGATGATGTTCAGATCGATGATTATGACGATGATGATGCTGATTTTAGTATGGGGCCAATCGGATTAAGATTAGGTAGGAGAGGAAACAACTGGGATGGAAACTACCGGGATTTTTTGGATCGCATAATAAACGGTCCCAGAATGGTACCAACCGAGGATTGGGAATTCGACGACTTCGATATGGAGTATGAGGTCGGTGAACAAGAACAGGACGGCGAAAATGACCGAGAGTCCGATACTGATGAAGAGATGCTAGATACCGATGAAATGGACGAAATGGATGAAACCGACGCATTTGATAGAAGGGACGACCACCAATTCCCCTTCAATACTGAGCCTTCCTACGACCCCACGCCCGAAATACACAGTTTCCCATTCAATTCTTCTGATCTCGCCGAATCACTCTCGGCTTCAAGGCTTCGCAAACCATACCAGGTAATTAATTTAGACAAGTCCATTAAAGATATTCAATTCCAACACAGTAAGCGAGGTCCCAGACTTTTCCTGCTCGCTACAGATGGTTCTGTTCTAATCTTCAAGGGCGCTATCCAGAACCTGGGTCGTGACGCTAAAAATATCGGTAACGGTGTCACAAGTGTTTTGAAGAACCCAATTACGAGGCACGTCTCTCCAAAAATAACTGAGTCGGGTATTTGCAAGATAAACGACGAAGGTCGTGTTAACGAGTGGCCGTGGCTGTAGATACATATGTAGTATGTAGTATGTACTATGTAGTGCATAGTATATGGTAGATAGCCGCCGAAGGGTATTGGCCAATATTAAATTTTGTCATTTCATACGATCTTCATCATATGATACTCGTATTTATGGTAAATTATACTACTGTGGCATCACAAAGCCCGTTATAATTGCGCCCTGCATTCTTCCAAGTAACTTTCTATATGTACGGATCTACCCATTTTGAAGATCAAGAAATCCTCTTTTATTTATGTTTAAAAGAAAGAAAAGAAAATTGAAAAATTTGGATCGACAAGATTCACGATGAATTGCGCATCAGAAAGGACCGGAAAGAACTCAAGACAGGTACCTTCGGGTCGAATTGGATGTGCCGAGTCCATTAAAACTACTCTTAAAATCGTCTCATCACTTGTTTTATCAGTAAACATCTTCTTTATATCTAATTTTCAACTGTTTAAATTATTTCTTGTTTCGTTTCCGCAAAATTTTTCATCTGTCGCTTGCAACTTTCTTTCCGATCGACTCTCACAAAAACAAACTGCAACCAAACTTTAAACCACTCCAACTACAAAGAACGAAGAGAGAAGGTGTTGAAATCAGTACAAATAAAGGAAAAGGATTTATATAGATCCTGTATCTGAGTTTGTCAAATTTAGAGCTACAAATCACAATAAAAAAAGAGGAATTGTGCGTGTGTGTAGTCTGATAAGAGAGATAAAGAAAGAAAGAGCAAAAGAAGGTGAACATAAACTCATAGTTGATTGATTGACTATTTTGTTTTATCTGGTTATCTTTAGAGGGGAAAAAATTAAAAGGTTGAATTGAGAAAGTATAACTGCAAAGTCGATGTCTCAACAGGTTGGTAATAGTATCAGAAGAAAGTTAGTTATTGTTGGTGATGGTGCGTGTGGTAAGACGTGTTTATTGATTGTTTTCTCAAAGGGCCAGTTTCCAGAGGTCTATGTTCCAACAGTTTTTGAAAACTACGTTGCAGATGTGGAAGTCGACGGACGTCGTGTTGAGTTGGCACTTTGGGATACAGCAGGACAAGAGGATTACGATCGTCTAAGACCATTATCTTATCCTGATTCTAACGTTGTGTTGATCTGTTTCTCGATTGATTTGCCAGACTCGCTGGAAAACGTTCAAGAGAAATGGATTGCAGAAGTTTTGCATTTCTGTCAAGGTGTGCCAATTATTCTAGTCGGTTGTAAGTTTGATTTGAGGAACGATCCACAGACTATGGAGGCTTTGAGAGCTGAGGGTCAGCAACCAGTTTCTTCTGCTGAAGGTCAAAGTGTTGCTGACCAAATTGGTGCAACGGGTTATTACGAGTGTTCTGCAAAGACAGGTTACGGAGTCAGGGAAGTGTTTGAAGCTGCAACTAGAGCAAGTTTGATGGGTAGGGCTAAACAGAATGGCAAACAAAAGAAGGAAAAAGCTCCACAAGAAAAGAAGAAGAGAAAGTGTGTTTTGTTGTAAGGATAGAGATTGAATTAACAAAAAGATAAAAATATAACAAAAAAAAAAAAAAAAAAAAAAAAGTAGTATCAGTGGTGGTAGCAGTATTAATAGTAGTAATAAATTTGAATTGAATTACATCTTTTCTATGGTAGTCATGGTGTACTATTTCACAATCTTGACATGCATCTTGAGATCAGGTGTCTCGTTGATCAATATCTTTGGTTCTTTCTATCGGTCCTGCATTTTCTGCTGTAGCGAATGGCATCTTGGTGGATCCCAGTGAATCGCCAGGATAAACAAAACTGAGGACTTGAACTTCCATTTGTAGTATTTGTTTTCTTGTTTCCTTGTTTTCTTGTTTTCGTTGCTAATGAAGTGGCTGAGAGAGATCGTGAGATGTGAAACGGTATCAACAATGAATCTTGAATCGCGTTCTTTGCAATGACAAGTTGCAACTAAACTACTCTATCTATTTCTGACTTACTTAAGAACTTCAGGCCTAGAAGTTGTTTATACTTTGTCAATTAGCATTGATTAGAGAAAAATGAGTATGAATAATTTACAAGGAGCAGCAGGTGCACAGAGTGTACGTCGTAAGTTGGTTATTGTTGGTGATGGTGCATGTGGTAAAACGAGTCTTTTGATTGTGTTTGCCAAAGGCAAGTTTCCTGAGGTGTATGTGCCCACGGTTTTTGATAATTACGTTGCAGATGTAGAAGTTGACGGTAGACATGTGGAATTAGCACTTTGGGATACAGCAGGACAAGAGGATTACGATCGACTGAGACCACTTTCGTATCCAGATTCGAATGTGGTTTTGGTCTGCTATTCAGTCGATTTGCCGGATTCACTGGATAATGTGATGGAAAAATGGGTAAGTGAGGTGCTGCATTTCTGTCAAGGTGTGCCATTTGTCTTGGTTGGATGCAAGGCAGACTTGAGAGATGATCCAAGAATTGTGCAGAGTTTGAGAGAGGCAGGTCAGGAACCGGTTTCTCAGTCGACGGGGCAGGATGCTGCCAACACGTTGGGAGCTGTGAGCTTCTGCGAATGCAGTGCAAAGACTGGGATGGGAGTTAGAGAAGTGTTTGAAGCTGCCACCAAGGCAAGTTTGATGGGTAAGCAGAATGTCAAGAAGTCGAAGAAAGAACAAAAGCAACAGGCTAAAAAGGAGCAGAAGAAGAAGAAATGCCTAATCCTTTGATTCAGAATAAAAAATATTTTTATTGTCTTATTTACAGAAATAATAATGCAAAACATAATAATAAAATAATAAAAAAATAGAAATAAAAATAAAAATAAAAAATAATCTACCAGATACCTTTCTTAACGCCAGGCAGATCACCTTGTTTAGCCTTTTCACGGAACTGAGTTCTGCAGAGTCTGAAGTCGCTGAAGACAGCTCTTGCATTGCCGGTTTCGAAACAACGGTTTTTGAGCTGAGTTGCTCTCATGTAGTTTGGTAAAGCTGCCAGTCTAAGCTGTGCTTCCAATCTTGCCTTTGCCGGTAGCATGGTATTGCGTGCAATGAATTTCAGAGCTCTTTGAGTGACCTCGTTCTCTGCGAACTGCTGACGCTTGAAATTGTCTCTGATTACACGGGCATTCACAGACCCTGGCGGTAGTTTGGTCTTGATGGGAAAACGAAAGTTGGTCATTTTCTGGGTCTTACAACACTGTCTTTTTTTTTTTTTTTAGTCTTTATGTACTTGTAGTCAACTTCTTGTTCATTTAATGCTTTTTGATATCGATGAGCTTGAAAAATCGTGAGAAATTCATCACGTGGAGCACTCGATTCACCGATTTTGATAGAATTGGTGGATGATTGATGCTATCGGTGGATTATAGGCCTTGGGATCAGCTCTATCGAGTTCCTCAGCTCCAAAATGTGCTCTTAGTTGTCCTTAGAAATTGGTAAACGACTAAAAATACGTACAATAAATAATATGATATCAAGAAAAAAAAAATATATATATATATATGTTACAGGACTAGGTCTTAGTCGATGATGTGCTCAAATATTGGGCGAATCGGCTCGTCTCATGGATACCGCATTCAGTCTTTGTCTTGCCCTTCCAGCGACCTGCACGCTCATCCTCACCTTCTTTAACAGGCTGGGTCGAATGGTAGTCGCCGATCGACTTGTACCCCAGATCAAGCAATTCGTTGTATGGGACGTTATTCTCCTTGATGTAATTGTCGACTTGGTTGAAATCCCAGTGTGCTAGTGGATTGATTTTGATAATGCCGTTCAATTGGTCCAACTCGACAAACTGCAGTTGCGACCTCGATGCACCCTGAGACTTGCGACGTCCAGTTAGAACTGCAGCGCATTGCAGTTCTTTGTAGGCTCGATGAGCAGGCTCGACCTTGACCAGGAAGTCGTATCTGTCTTCATCACGATCCCAAAGAAAGTCACCGTGCTTCTTAGCAAATTCTGATTCAGAACTGCAACCTTGTGGTTTATAAATGTAGACTCTCTGGCCAACAGGCGCATAGTAACGATCCTCAACCCTCCTTAAGAGATCCAGAGTCTGTGGGAAATGGTGCAGCGTATCGATGAAGATCAGTGGAACCATTTCCGAATCCTTCCTGGACTTGTAGAGCATATCAATAGTGGCCAACCCGGTCAAACCAAATGCTGTCGTCTGGTAAAGATGCGGAAACGTCAGTTTTGCCCATTCTAGTACCTGCTGCGGGCTCTGTAGCTTCGACAGACCTTCATTCCAGTGGTCTAACTGCCCCTGCGTCACAACTACACCGTTGTTCAACTTGTAACTCATCGATTACCGGCTGCTTCCAAATCGTCGTACTAATAGGACTAGTGGGTACCAAATTAAAATCAAATGCAGTCTTGATCTTCTTGTATTGAGAATAAACTAGTTAACAGATGCCACAGTAAACATCACGTGGCGTTGCTTACGTGATACCAAGGTCGTAAAAGCTATCCAATAGACCATCTTAATCAATTCAGAAGCTTGAATAGAGCTCATTCCACCATCAGATTCGTCCTTTTCCTTGTAAATTTCACCTTTTTATTCGTCCATAGTCCATTAGCAGGTCTTTTTACTATAGAGCGAACCTTACAAGAAGACAGATCTCTTGATGAAAAGTGCTTGCATTACAGTTGTACATCAATAGTCTAAAAAGGTCTCTAAAGGTTCAAACTTTACCAATGCAAAACGCTGCTGAGCTTGCCGGTATCCAAGATGAGTTGCAGACCACTGAACAGCAAGTGGCCACCGTTATTGAATCATTCATTGAACTTGGAGTTTCCGTGTACGACTTCCCAGGCACGCAAGAAGCTACTCAGGGTATGGTGACGAATTTAAAACGCAATGTGGATCGTCTGTTGAAATTGAACCAACGCAGCAATGACCCCAATTCCCAGTTGCACAAGCTAAACATCCCCATGGAAGTGCTGCAGTACATTGAAGATGGGCGCAATCCGGATATCTATACAAGAGAGTTTGTGGAGGCAATCAGAAGGTCCAATCAGTATCAGAGGGCGAAGATGAATGGATTGAGGCAGTTGAGAGATTCGTTAGCTGAGAAGATTGCGGAGGAGTTCCCAGATTTGGAACAAAGCGTTCAAGGAATCGTGCAGAGGACTGGAGGTAGTTCAAACCAAGAGAACGAGTTGAATGCATAAAATGAAGAAAATGGAGAAAGGATTTGCTAGGCAAACCAGATAATAGACAGCCTTGAAAGCATTCCGTATGGCTTAAGTGGCTCCATTTGTCTGTGATCTGATCATGTGATCTTTGAAATTTTTCACTAATAATAATTGAAAGATTGAAAAAAAATCGATGAGATGAGATGAGATAAGATAGTCACAGTTTTACAGCATAGTAGTAGTTATCTATTGTGGCTGTTTCGTTATATTTCATGGTTAAGAATAAGAGTAGTTTTGTTGAAGGGGTTAACCCGAATGCGCTTCCCCTAGTGGAATTGCGCTATGGAGAACCACTTTTCCAGATGGTATGCCATCCTACACGTCCATTAGTCTATAGTGGACTAGCTACGGGGCATCTCTATTGTCACGAGTATGAGACTGAGGCATTGGAGAAGTTTTTACATGAACGGAGATTGCAAGGCAAAGAAGCTAATTCCCGACCATGGTTGCAAGTGAATGCAGAAAGTGCTGATGTCGATGGTATTAGTGTATTGTGGAAAACAAGACGCCATCAGGGTAGTTTAAGATGTCTTTGTCTGGATGTTGAAGGTGAATATGTGTTTACTATTGGTGTAGACAATATATTGAAGAAAGCTAACGCAGGGACTGGGAAAGTAGTGAAAAAAGTGGATCTACAAAGCCACGGATCTAAATTTGCGAAACTGATTCATTCTGCGACGCATCCATACCTTTTGCTAGGTGACGAAGAAGGTAACGTTCTGGTTCTTGATAGTGAGACATTAAAATTGAAGAATAAAATTGTAAAGATTCACGGCGGTGACGCTATTAACGATATTTTCCAATTTACGAAGAGGTCTGTTTACAAATACATATCTTTGGGCCAGACCACCTTAGCTTACTGGGACTCTCGTGAATCTAATGAAACGGACACTGACGATACTCCTGAGGAAAAACGTAAGGTACTTGTTAGTGACGATCAAGAGGATGAAATTTTATGTGGTACATTTGTAGATCCTGAAGCTGGTGATACAATCGTTTGTGGTATGGGCGAAGGTATTCTCACTGTCTGGAAGCCTGAAAAGAACGATTTAGAAGACCAGCTGAATAGAATCAAGGTTTCTAAGGGAGAAAGTATTGATGCTATAGTGCCTACTCTACAAGACGACAATTGCATTTGGTGTGGTGCATCTAATGGTAGATTGTACAAAGTGGATGCTAAACGTGGGCTCGTAGTTGAAGTCAGAGAACATAGCGAAATGGATGAGGTTGGGTTTTTAGATTTGGATTACGACTATCGTTTAGTTTCGGGAGGTATGGATAGTTTATTGATCTGGAATTCAGAGAACGAACAACAGGCTGAAGTAGAGGATGAGGAGCCAAGCGAAGAGCCGAGTGAAGACGTTGATAGTGCTAGCGATAGTGATATTAATGGTAGTGGAAGTGATGATGGTAGCGATGGTGACAGCGATGGTGACAGTGATAATGCAGGCGACGAATCAGGTAAAGTTGGACCATCAAAGGAAGAGTTAATTGCGGAACTAGATAAGGAGATTGAAGAGAAAGAGAGAGAGCAGGAAGAAGAAAGGCAGAATGAAGAAAGTAAGAAACCTACGAAGAGGAAAAGAAAAGAAAATTTGAAAAAGAATAAACGTCCTGATAACGGAGTGGCCAAATTTGAAGGTTTGTAAATTGAGTGTGTAATTTAATTGTTGAACAATGAATAGATTTGTGAGAAGAACTATAAAATAAAATAAAATAAAATTGAACCTCTTGGGCTCTAACTCATGGTATACCCGAAAAGCGGAGCAAAAATTTAGCTCGCACTCAGGTTCGAACTAAGGACCAACAGATTTGCAATCTGCTGCGCTACCACTGCGCCATACGAGCTACGTTTTCAACGATTATAGGAATTAGTGGACTGTTTTAAAGCATGAATATTTCTATTACTTTTTCATGAAAAATACATGACGTGTTACTACATTGCTGATAATACAGTATAACCAATTGATGTATATCTTAGCGGCTAAGGGAAGATTACTATAGAGAGCCCTAAATCTCAGTTAGATCCAAGATGTAGCTGAGTTTGGAAAAGACAAGTCATCAACGATCGATAAAATTTATTGTTTAATATCTACTCTGAAGTAGGTGACTGAACCTTAGTTCGATACATTGCGAAGTCTTGGATTGATGCTTCTCGCTGTTACCGGCTATCTTGTCAACCCTTCGAACGTACAGCGGAAGGACATTTCTAAAGATTTTGATGATGAAAGGAAACACTTTTTTTACTTGTTTCTTCGTAGAGTGTCATCATTGTCCCAATGTCGTTGTTGTACAACCAAACATAAAATTTGGAAGAGACTACAAATTTTGGCGAACACCAAGCAATACACAATGGAGAACTAACAGACCTGCAATTTACTCTTTGTGAACCAGTAATTTAACATTAGAAATTGAATAAACTATATTAAAAATATTAAAAAGTATGGTCTCTAGCGGGTTCGAACCGCTGATCCCCGCGTTATTAGCACGGTGCCTTAACCAACTGGGCCAAGAGACCTTGTTAATTGTTGATACGTGAGAAGAGTAGAGACAATGACTACAACGAGGCAGTAGCACGCATTTAATGCTTTCTCGATACTGTTGCAATATCAAAAGGGTCGATGCACGTCTCCAGCTACAATAATTCAGCTTTGATTGGAAGAAAAAGGGAACACCAGACTTATACGCTATGAAGCCAGTTGTATCAGTATGTTAGTTTATTTCAAAGGTACTCATTCGTCAGATGGCATTTATTACCATATGTCGAAAACCTCTTCCTACTTCCTTCACCAGTCATCTCCTTCTTTAACTTCATGCATACTAACAGTCGATCCCAGCCCGGTAAAGCTTGGTCCTGTACCATTCTATCTGCATTTGGTGTAATAATTCTTACTCCAATTGCTCACCTGTTTAATTCAAACCACGAATCCTTCGTAGGGTCTATAAAAGATCCTGAAGATGGTCCTGCGTATGTATTGCATATGGAAAATCCTAACGCATTTCCTTTCTATTTTTTATTTGGCAGAAATACTAACAATACTACAGGGTTGCACATACAGTATATCTGGCGGCATTGGTATATCTGATTTTCTTTGTATTCTGTGGGTCTCAAGTCTTCCTCGCTAGCAGGAAACGTTCCATTGCTCTAAGTTAACATGGACTTGAGCGTATAAAACAAATTATGCTGGTTTTGGCAAGACCATTTTCAGTACTTCAAAAATTCATCAACCATGGGAATATGTACGATAAAATCTGTAGTAATTAATCCAAACCTCTCTTCGAGTCAACGTTAATAATGATGTATTGTTTCCTAACTTCCCTCTTTAGAAGCAGTCAAAGTTCTCTAAACTCTGGCGCCCAACTACAATAATATCACAGACTTCATGAAATAGTGTTGGAAACATAGCTAGATATTCAGCTACCTGCTAGCCAATTGAGTTTTTATCCATGGTGGGAAAAAGTACGGATTTGGAGGATTTCTTGAAACGTGTGGAAGACTACGATTTGCAACGGAAAGGAAGTGTCGATGTTGCTGCTAATGGTAATGTTAAAGATGTACATGGGGGATATTCGCAGGAAAGCTTGGAAAGAGCTAGGAAACTTCTCTCGGATAATGGCGTTGCAATTGTCGATCAAGGGCCCAAGAGCACTAGTACCTTAGATGCACCTCAGTTAGCGTACAGATCTGCTTATAACTACGAAAGGACATTTTCACCCAAGAGGGTCACAGAAGGCTCAAAGACGTATACGGTTTCAGAGGAGGACTATATGTTGTTACAGAAGCTAAAAGCCAAGGAGAAGTCCCCACCCCCTCTTCCCTCTCGTGATAAATACAAGAATAACGATCGTCTGAGAATACTACTGGATGGTACTTCTAGTAATCAAATGGCTGGAAATTCTCTGCCAAAAAGTGATTATTACAACGTTAATCTCGGATCAATAAAAACAGAAGCACCACCAATTGAAACTACTAAGTATAGGCAACCGCCACCGACTCCTCCAAAATCGAGATCGAGAGTTTCAAGAGATGTGTCAGAAGAATTGGATTTAGAAAAAGATGTGCAGAAACCTGAACCACTGTCAGGATCACCGACTAGCCCAGCTCGCAAGATAGAATTGAAAACCAGTCCAAAAAGATTCGACCTGAAAGCAGAACTCGAACCACCAAAAAAGACTCTCACTCTCAATAATGACAATAAGGACATAGAACCTTCTTTACTAACTAGAGAATCACCATCTGAATCATCAATGCCCTCATCTCATCTCGACTTCCTAGATTCTGTCCAAAGGAATAAAATGGACATAACTAAAGGGAAGCCGAAGCTCATTTCTCAGAGCAAACCACTCTCTTCGCATCCCGATAGGTTTATAGATTCTGCTGCTCATAAATCCACTCCACCAGCTAAACCTGTGAAACCGTTGGTATTGGCGAATACTCCTAAAAATTTATTGCAAAGGACAGAATCTGGTAGTTATATCAGTTCAGCATTAAAATCGTCATCTCCACAATCGAATACATCCAGTGCTACTCAAACTAATTTTAAGATACCTTCAAAGCCCAGTACTGAGAGCTTCATCAATTCTGCCTTAAAAACTTCACCACCACCGCCGGCTACAAAGAGAACAACTACAACAGTCAAACCACCACCAGTTACGAAACCCGCTTCGCTAAAAAAGTCACTGGCAGGATCTGAAAATAGCGAGGATAAGCCTGAAAAGCCGACAAAACCACCTGGATTGACTCAACTAAGACCGACGAGTTCTAATGAAAAACCCAAACCACAAGTCCCCCCAAAGAAATCAGAAATTGCTCTACCAAAGCTTCGTCACGTAGATCTGGTTGACTCTTCTAGCAATGGGTCTAAATTAGAGCCTGATTTTACCGGTAAACTGAAGAAAAATGCTCCTCCAGAGGTGCCGAAGAAAAAACCAAGCCTTCCTGAAGCTCTCACAAGACTAAGTAATTTATCAAAACCACCACCATCGCCTGAGCACCATGAAGATGTGCCGGAAGCATTGACCAAGTTGGGCCGTCTTTCGAGAGCGGAACCTCCTCCAAAGCGCGAAGAAGGTCTTCCTGAAGCTTTGACCAAAATAGGTCACCTGTCAAGGGCGGCTCCTCCCTCAAAGAGACCCGAAGATCTTCCGGAGGCATTGACTCACCTAGAGAAGTTGAATAGAGTTAGCAAACAACCTCCAGTGCCTACTCGAAAGATATCGATGGCTGAAGCACTGCAAAAGGCTCAAGAATTGAAAAAACAGCAACAACAGCAACAGCAACAACAGGGACTGACACAATCCTCTGACAAGCAACCAAAAGATGTCAGGAGTGAATTAGGTGCTGTCTTGATGGCACAGCAATCAAAAGCACCTAAACCATTCATACCAACTTCAAATACAGAATCCTCAAGTAACAATAGCAGCACCGTGAGTCTAGTACGTGAAACTTCTACACCGACTACACCAAAGACAGATGTAGATGGAGATAATAATCCAAAGACATTAAACCATGCGAACAAAACTAGGGCAAAGGGACCAAAGAGAAGAGTACCAAGTAGCTTGAAGAAATGATGTGCAAATAATTCTACTATTATTTCTAATAAGCGGTATATTCATCATTGAATACGGAAAGTTTGTTTTTCTTCGCGTCGTGGCAACGCGAAATGCGGGTAAAGACTCGAATTTCAATTTTTCACTTTTTATTTTTTCTCGTCTTTCATTTGAATATACAACTAATAAATTGCCAACAGAAATTAATTGCTGGCAACTACAACAAAGTTTTTTTGATTGTTCCAGGGGAAGAGGTGCTAATACAGGCTTATACGTGGCCGAGATAAAATTCGGGAAGAGGTTGCGTGTATTAGTGGTGTGTTTTTGTGTGTGAGCATCTGCCTTTCCTCTATTTCAAGTATTGTTTCCCTCTATTTTTTTGTTAGTTCTACGTCACACTGAAGGAATGGTTCAACAATTAAAAACTGGTGATTTAGTCCTTTGTAAGGTTGGATATTTTCCACCCTGGCCTGCGGTGGTTTTCCCTCAAAGACTGCTAAGAAATGATGTCTACCGTAAAAAAAGGTCAAACTGTGTTGCAGTTTGTTTTTTCAATGATCCAACTTATTATTGGGAGCAGCCTCATAAACTAAGACCGTTGGAACCTGCAATGATTGAAAAGTTTTTGCTGCATGACACCGCCTCGACGTCTCAGGAAGATTTGATCGAGGCCTATAGGCAGGCCCAAAGTTTTAGCAGCTTGAACGATTTCATAGTTGATAGATTAAAAGAGGAAGACAGATTCGGAGAATTAAAGGAAGAATTAGACAGGGAGACAGTATATCCTGGTGAAGATCCATTAATGAGCAAAGCGGAGGCAAAGAAAAAGAAATCGATACCAACGTCCAGGACAGGAACAACAACAACAGCTAGAGTCCGGAGCAAACGAAACGTAAAGTTAGAAGACGGGTTGGAAGAAGACGGCGGCCAAGGCCACGCAATAGCGGATAATAATGACAATAAAGAAGTCGAGCAACTCAATGGAGGCGGCAATCACAAAAGGAGGAAAAAGTCAAAACTGGATAGATCACGGAGGGTGGAGATTTCCTTACTTCTGCGTCGTAGACTACAGCAAAACCTAGTTCAAAGAGATTCTCCGCCATCAAAACAAGAACTTTTAGATTCCCATAAACTTTTGAACAAAATTTCCGACAATGCAGATTGCGAACCTCCGTTCTTCGATATTGATGCCTTGAAAGAATCAAAACTGCATAAACTTTTAAAAGTAATCGTCAATGATCCTGAATTAGAAGAATTTCATTACGTTTGCAAGGATATTCTAGTTCATTGGGCCGATATAGTATCAGAATTGAAAGCTGAAAAATTGACAAGCGATCAACAACAACACCAGCATCAACAGCAGCAACAACAATCTCAGGACCAACCTCCCACCGAAACTACCACCGTATGACAGCAGAAGGAAAGAGTAGTTTTAAGAAGGAATAAATCAACAGATAAAGAGAACAAGTAGTCCGTTTGTAATTATTAATTGAGTGGCATATCATAATAGCATTTGCTTATTTCGTAGATCGTAGTCATCGTTTTGCCGATCCAATCACATGTTCTTGTATGTGTTGTAAATCATTAGGATATATCGCTCCTTCATTTAAAGAAGAGAAAGACCTTGTGGTTAGCTAATCTTACCGATAATAATACAATATACCAAAAAAATAGCAAAAGAGAGAATATGTCTTGCACTGAGAACTTCCCACCACATTTATTTGAGCTGATTAAAACGTCTAAATATGTTCATGTGGCGACGTGTTCCAAGGATTGCATACCAACGATATCACTAATGAATTATCTCTATGTGCCGGTTGATAAAAGCTATGAGAATGATCGAAATGGTAACGGCAAGGATTATATTGTTTTCGCAACCTTAACTGATACTGAGAAATATCGTAACATTTCTGATAATCCCATGGTTTCACTATTATTCCACGATTGGGTTACCGCTAAGAATCTTTCTGTAAGGAAGCATAGTTTATCACAGAGTCCAACACCTGACAACAATAGTGGTGGTGAGGAACATCCTAGTAAATTGTTGAACCTTTTACAGGAATTAAACCAGGCTGAATTGTTTCAAATGAGTGCGAATTTGAGGGGTTCAGCTTCCGTTGTTGATCCATCAAGTGAAGAGTCTAAATACTATAAAGATTTACTATTGAGGGTCAATCCTGATGCTCATGTCTTCATTCAATGTGATAACACTGTTATCGTCAAAGTGCAAATCGAATCAGCCAAAGTTTCAGATGCTGAAAATAACACCAAAGTATATAACTAGGTTGGACTCTTTACCTCCGATTTTTATAAATGTTGCATATGGTTGGTTTCCAGTAGTGTAGTTTATAAGGGTTTGATGAGCTTAATAGAAAATTAAATGAAGAGACTTTATATCAGTATTATTATTATTGTTATACATATATTATTTTTTTGAATGTTTCGATTGCACTTTGAATTTTAATTGCCCTCTTGTCCAAAGTCACGAGTAAATTCTAACTGCCTTCTCAAGTCTTCATCATTAACCGTTGGTCTTGTTGTTTTCACTGCCTTTAAGAAATCTTTAATAGTTAGTTCCGGTTCTTGTAACTCATCCGCTTCAATGTGAACCCAATTTAATTCAATAGCATCTTTATCGCCCGGTGAACAGGGTACCAGCCTCTTTTTACCTTCAACTGCAGAAACATTTTTGAAATGAGTGGCACCTTGAATTTTTCTGATTGGTTCCATTAAAGCATCTTTAACAGCAACTGCTACATCACTACCAGAATAACCCACCGTTAATTCACCTAGTTGTCTGAATTCCTCCTTGGTTAATGCACACGGAGTTTCACCAACGTCAATTTCAAACATTCTAGTTCTGGCACTCTGATCCGGCAGCGGAATATATATTCTTTTTTCAAATCTTCTTCTAATTGCACTATCTAGTTGCCATGGGATATTTGTTGCACCCAGTACTAATACACCTTCGGAATCTGTTCCTACACCATTCATCTGCACTAGTAATTCCGTTTTAATTCTCCTACTAGCCTCGCTTTCACCTTCACCTCTTTGACCCATTAACGCATCAACCTCATCTATAAAGATAATTGAAGGTTTATTCTCTCTTGCCATGGCAAACAACTGTTTAACTAATCTTTCGGATTCACCCATCCATTTGGAAACCAAATCACTCGAAGATATGCTGAAAAATGTCGAATTTGCCTCAGTAGCTACTGCCTTGGCCAAATAAGACTTACCTGTACCCGGTGGCCCATACAAAAGAATCCCCGATGTAGGTTTCCTGTTACCTCTAAATAAGTGTGGAAACTTCACTGGTAAGATCA
Organism: Zygosaccharomyces gambellarensis; assembly: GCA_030571545.1. NCBI lineage: Eukaryota > Fungi > Ascomycota > Saccharomycetes > Saccharomycetales > Saccharomycetaceae > Zygosaccharomyces > Zygosaccharomyces gambellarensis. The sequence goes on from JAJLXU010000008.1 coordinate 375,926, forward strand.
CAGCTTCCTTTAGAGCTTCCTTTGCAGAATCTAAACCTGCAATATCTTCCCAACGAATATTCGGCTTTTCAGTTAAAATGGCTCCGGATAGTGCACTTCTTAATTTTTTGGAATCCTCCGAATCGTCATCGCTAGTAACTTTCCTAGACTGACCTCCTCCATCTTTATTAGACCCCTGCTTTTTATTCTCCTCTTCAGTCTCTAGATGTTGTTTCAACTGTTCGGCTCTATTCAAATATTCTGTAAATTTGGCTCTTATTAAATCTTTTGATTTCGGATTCTTCTCGTATTTTAATGCCAGCATCAAATAGTCGAGACCATTGTAATAAGCAGTATATGCCTCTTCGTACTGCGTAGCAGTGTCGAAGTCAATAGCCTTCTGAATCAATTCGATACCTTTGGTCAAGAAATCCCCTGTGCTCATCTACAAGCACTTCTCGCTTTAGGCAAGGTTCAACAATAAACAACAACAGGAAAAGAAAGCAGCAGAAGTAACAGAATTAACCAATCAGGGGCTTCTGCTGGAAGAAAAACGCAATCTGTTCGTTTGGTATTCTTTAAATTTAATGTAACATTAGACTATCTTACTGACTTACCTTTACCGTTGAAGCCCTGATATCGATGAAGCGATGCAGGGTAACGAAGTTTTCTCACGTGGAATACTTGGAATAATCAATTCTAATAGGTGACAACGAATTCCTGTTGCGTTCTTGTACGAGTAACTCAGTCTCTGGAATCTTTGGGTATTTACTGTAAAAATCCTGAGTTGGACCATGTGCATTTTGTTCGTTGTTGTCGTTATCTTGTACTGATGAAGATGGTTTACTGCGCATTGGACTTGAAGTGAAAAGCGGATTGACAGTCCTCCTTGGTGATGGTGGTAGTTCAGATTCTGGTTTTAAGTTCTCTCTCTGTAAATTTTTGATATCTCTACGAGATTTGACGTATTCACTATCAATATTGGCATCATCTAGCAATGATTCCAAAAGAGCATTCTTTTCCTGAGCAAACTTCAATCTCTTTTGACTGATTTGCAATTCTTTATCCATATCTTGCACTTTTGATTCCAATTCCTGTAACCGTTTCTGAAGTAAAACCATTTTGTCGTCTTGAAGAGGTTGGGAATCTTGTGATTCTTCACCAATTATTCTCCTGTTACCACTGCCAGATCTGGAGACAGATCTTCCACGCCGTATCTCTTCCAACATGTGGTCATCGTACTTGATTTCAAGCAATTTTCTTTTGAAGGCATCACTTTTAACAATCCTGTCCCTGAGTCTTTTACGCTCTTCATGGTGAGTACCTCTTCTAGCTGCAGATGGTAACATGGCATTTGTGTTGCCACACGCCCTTTGCATCAAGTCCAAATCTTGGTCTTCGGTAGAAAATACGTTTTTGATAGACTTCATAACTCTAGCCAACCTACCAGGTCCGGTCTTGTTTGCGGATCCCTTCATCTTACTAACTCTTTTGTTATCTTGAGGTCTCATATATCTCCTGTTATTCGTAGGGTAGCCATTGCCAGCAATGGCCTTTTTTCGACGTAATTTATTGCGATCAGAACGCACTTGTGAGCGGCTTCTAATATCATCTAAGCTACCGTATTCCTTCTTTCTGGGATCGGCAGCTTTGTACCCTAATATTTCACCAATAAATCCTCGAACTGACTCAAGCATGGTTATACGTGTATTCCTAGTGAAGCAGATTCGATTAAAGCAACAATTTCAAAGTCAAATGGTCTTGATTATCCTGTATTTTATCTGTCTAACTCGTTTGTTGAGATTTCTAAAAGTTGTTTTGTTCGGATCTTCCCTAAGTTCAACTCTTCTATACGTCTTCATATAAAGAAAGAGAGCTGTTGAAGGCAAGAAAGGACATTAAAGAAGGGCATTTGGGGTACCCAAGGATGCTATAACATTTATTAACGAATCCAGTTTATTCTATAGTTGGTTCACCATCAATATTCCAATCATCACGTGCTTATTTTATCATATACGCGTAGAAGAAATATCATCAATAAGAAGAAGCGTCTACTGGATTGGTACCACACTGAAATATCACCTTTAGCTCAATTAAAACCATGTTAGCATCTGGTAGTGTTCTCCCTGTAAAGATAGCACCACCACTTCTGAGGCCTATGGCCTACAGAGTCCTTTCCAAGAAATATGGGATTAACATCAAATCAGATGGGTTGGCAGCATTAGCAGAATTCGTTGGTAACACCTTTGGAATGGATTGGAAGAAAAGTAGTGATACTGTTCAATTCCTGGAGAATTTTTCCAGCATTTGGAGGCAACAGGAAAGAGGACTGTTTGTTGATAGACAAGGTGTATTGGAAGTTATTGGTGAAATTAAAGAAAGACAAAAAACTAGTAGAGAAGAGTCTCACCAACAAGCACAACAGCAGCAACGATCTAAGAATAAGAATGTCCCTATCGATCAATTCTTGAGACCCCAGGATCAAACGAAGGATGGTAGTTCGTCACCACCACAACCGCCTGCTACAGGGACACCAGAACCAGAACCAATAGCAGAACCAGGAGCTGAACCAATGGATCAAGATGCGACAGATGACGATGAAGAATATCTAGATTGGAAAGAGTACTTTAAAGTGATTAATGCTGATGTACAACCTCGATTTACGTATGATCCAGTAAAGATGCAATTTATTCCAAATATGAAAAATTCGAAAACATTTAATGATGGATTCAACTTACCAGATGTGAAGGACTACGCTACACTTTTCTCCACAAGGTATTATTTGGTTAGAGATAGAGTAATGAGAAATGAAAGTTTTCAAAACGTTGACAATTTCAACCCATTATCATCGATGATTGGTTTGCAACAAGAACTGGAAAATGGGAATGCATTAAACTCTAGTAATATGACTATCACCCAAATCAAAAATTTAATTGGACGTGATGGTAAAAATTTTTTGTTGTTAGGATTATTAAGGATTAACGCCAAAGGAAACTGGTGTCTCGAGGATCCTTCAGGTACAGTGGAAATTGACATTTCACAGACCTTGCCGACGAGTGGATCCTATTATGTCAGCGGTTGCTTCGTCTTAGCTGAAGGTATTTATTTTACTGCAGGTAATAGATTCCATGTTGCCTCCATGACGCATCCACCCGGTGAAAGAAGAGACGCTACATTAAATGCCATTGGGAACTTGGATCTATTGGGGGTTCATGGATATTCAAGTTCCAACTTCGTACCTCGACTCGATAAAGATTTAAAGATCAGATTGCACCTTTTGGAAAAGGAATTAGTAGATCACAAATTTATTTTCCTTGGCGGTGACATGTTTTTAGACCAAATGTCTACCATGGAAGCTCTCCGTAAGGTGCTTACGAGACTGAATGAAGACCCGCCAACTTTAATAGTCTTTCAAGGTTCTTTTTCTACTACTCCAGTCCACGCTTCTCTAAGCAGTAAGACTATTAGTTTGAGTACACATTACAAGAATAACTTTGATACTTTAGCGACACTTTTTGCACGTTTCGAAAATATAATGGAAAATTCAACACTGGTATTTGTTCCAGGAGTAAACGATCCATGGAAATCAATGATATCTCTAGGTGCCGCCTATGCATGGCCCCAGAAACCTGTACCTTCGTCCTTCACTCAAAAGGTGAATAAAGTTTGCAAAAATGTCATCTGGGCTTCGAACCCCACAAGGATAGCTTACATTTCTCAAGAAATTATTCTTGCCAGAGATGATATTTCTCAAAGGTTAAAGAGACATAGTGTAGAATTCCCCACAATTGAAGATTCTAAAGAGCAAGAATTGATAGAGTTTCAACAACAAATGCAAAGAAGAAAAGATGCTGATGCCACCTCCATTAATGAGTTGTTCAAGAATAACGACCAATTGCCTGCGAAGGTCAAAGAATCAAGAAAACTTGTAAAAACACTGTTAGATCAGGGTCAATTGAGTCCATTTACAACAAATATACGGCCAGTGGTGTGGGACTTAGACCATGCATTAACTATGAATCCAATCCCTTCTGCATTAGTTCTTGCTGATGCAACTGCTTCACCTTTTGAAGTGACCTATAACGGCTGTAAAGCAATTAATCCTGGTAAATTTATTAGCGGTAGGCGTGCGAGGTACGTAGAATACACGCCGTCTTCTAAGAAAGTTTCTCAGGAGGAAGTATTCTTCTGAACCATTTTTTTTCTTTTTCTTTTGTAATACTATAATTTTAATTAAAAGCTAATTAAGTTAATGTGTAATATTTTAATGTGGATATTTCTTAAATGTTTTGGTGACATAGTAGGGCATGCAAAAGACTGGATCAATGGGTACTAGATTTTCAAACCCCATCAGGCTCAAACCTGCTACACCAAAAAGAGTATGAAAAACGTCAACTTCATTGTCAGGTCTATCACTAATCCCTCCCTTCTTAGCATCTTGACTTTTCAAAATAAATTCTCGTAAATTCTCGTAGTCTATCCATTCTAATCTACCGATAATGGCTAGTGACGAGAGGACCCACCAACTATAACAGACATCCGGCAATTTGCTAGGTCTGCCATTCAAACCACCTTCTGGTACTTGCCTTTCACAAAGCCACCAACCTGTCTTTTCGAGTTGATCCTCACTCAGTTCGTCTAATCTTCCAACTATGGCCAAAGCACCAAGACATACGAAACATTGTGCAGAATGGCTTTCGGCGCCTGGGCAAAGCCCAAATCCACCATCAAAATTGTAGCATCTCATGATAAATTCGACAGCTGGATTCACTACCTCTGGTGTCAATTTACCCAAAATCGATAACGCACTTAAACTTGTGTATACAAATCTGGTGTCTACTTCACCAAATCTATCACCCTGAAACGATCCATCACTCAATTGATTCCCTCTTATAAATTTTACAGTTTGGTCAACCTGCTCTGATGTTAAGGTATCAAGAGCACCGTAAGTAGCCAGTACTTGAATTCCTGATAAAGTCGCATGAATATGAGCTTCATGACGAGGGAAAGGTCCAAATCCACCAGTGGATCCACAATAGCATTTCATGACAAACTGAACTATTTCATTCTTGTTGAAAGTTTCCTTTGCATCCATCAGGCACAATGCTGTTAAACCCCAGTAGACTCCATTAAGTCTAAGATGCTCTGATAACCAGTACTCGAAACTTTCATGGTGTTTATCCAATGATTCCACATATGAAATGTGTTTATCCTTTAGAAATTTTGACATCCAGAACAGCCTTTCAATAGATTTTTGAGCTTCTTAGTACAATCTTTTAACTGTTACATTGTAGTTTAAAGGAAAAGATCAACATAATGAACTTGCTACTACAAGTACAGCAATATTGAAGTGAACCTCATGGCAACCAAGGATCATACTACTTATGAAAATCTGCAAGTGAAAGATGCTGATAATGAATCCATTGAAGGATTGAGAAGATTAGAGTTTCAAAGACATGAAAGGCTAAGATTAGTACCTACAATTGATGAAGATGTCAAAGCTTCCCTAAGACTGCTCAAAGAACCAGAATCTCTAGCTAATGAAGATGCCTTCTCAAGAAGAGAAAGACTAGCTGAATTGATATTCAAGTACAAAGAATACAGAGACATCTTTGAGACTTCCATTTATTACAAGAACCATCCCGATGGGCATGGCGTGGATGCAGAAGATGAAAACACAGAAGAAGAAGAGGAAGATTTCTATACCCCAGCTAGTACATCATTGATTAATGCAAGGAAGTTTTTGTTACGTTATTCATTAGATAGATCAAATGAAAGATTGATAAGAGAGTCAACGAAGTTTCGAGAGTTTAATATGGCAAAAGAGATAAAAAGAAGGCGACAATTTAACAAACAAATGGAGACTATCCAGCTTGTTGGATCTCAAGTGGTTTCCAATAGGCCGGTATCACAATTATCTATATCTCCAGGTGGTAGTGCAGTGGCAACTGCAAATTGGGCAGGTGGACTGACGGTTCTCGATAGTCAATCGTTAGATATTGTGCACGATAAACCAGAAGCTCATATGGGCAAAATTAGTGGCGTTCATTGGAACTCTACTGGGGATCGAATCGTTACAGGCGGTGAAGAGGGAACCATAAAGTTATTTGACTACAAATCAAGCTCGTTGCAAGAATTAACAACTCTTAACGGACATGATAATAGAGTCACTGATACTAAGTTTCATCCCAGTGGGAAATTTATTGGTAGTGCATCCTTTGATATGACTTGGAGATTATGGGATGTAGAAGCCCAAGAGGAAATACTTTTACAAGAGGGACACGGTAAGGAGCTATACTCATTAGCATTCCAATGTGATGGTTCACTCGCCTGTAGTGGAGGAGTCGATTGCACGGGACTTGTATGGGATATCAGATCTGGTAAGCGTCTAATGTCACTGTCAGGACATGCTAAACCAATTTATAGCGTAGACTGGTCACCTAATGGGTACCAAATAGCGACAGGTAGCGGTGACGGTACTATAAGAATTTGGGACCTGAGGAAACCTGAGGAATACCAAACTATCTTGGCTCACAAAAGCATAGTTAGCAAAGTAAAGTTTGAGAAAAATGGACGTTGTATAGCGTCCAGCGGTTACGATAAGTTAATCAATATATATGGAGCCGACAATTGGAAACTATTGACGACTTTGCAAGGCCACATGGACAAAATCCTTTCGATTGATATATCTGAGAATGTAGAATCATTGGTGAGCTGTGGATGGGATAGATCTGTTAAGCTATGGACAAAACAAAACGAACAATCATGAATTTTTAAATATTAAAAATCAAACGAAACAAAATAGAGCTTTTTTTTTTCCTATGTACAAATATGCAAATCCTTCTATCATAATGAAATCCTTTCGAATCACCTTCACTTCATACGCCTACCTGTCCCACTTTTACTATTAGCTATCCGCACTCTAGGCGTTTGCATCATATTCAACTTTTCTGTGACCATCCCAAGTTTACCCTCCAACTCTTCATGACCGAGCTTTTCCAAACTAATTCGAGACTTGAGAGCATTTATTCTTTCCACAACTTCATCTTTTTCTTGATCAGCCCTTTCGGCAGATTGTAATATATTACTTTGCAATCCTTCTGCTTCCGAGGTCTTTAATTTCATTTCTAAATCTACCTCTTTTATTGCCTTGTCTGCCCTCTCAATTTCTTTCTCCATATATTCTTTTTCCATTTCCTTGGAGTTAGATGTCATTTCTTCTTTTAAAACCTCACTCTGTAAATCTCTACGTTCAAGAAACAATTCTTTCATATTTTGATATTTATCAGGGTCACTGAGTAGTGTCTGTAATAATTGGTTTAAATCCTTCTCTTTAGTTTCTATGAGTTCTAACTTCGAATGATTAGATGATTCCAAAGCCGCCGAGGAATTGACATTCTCCCTATGACGCGAGTCTATCTCTTCAAATTTCTTCGCTATAGCAGATTTCTCACTTTCATAAACATTTTTGCGTATTTCTTGGATATCATTTAGGTCATCGTAAAACGCCATTTCTTCATGTTGAAGTTTGAGATACAAATACGTTTGACCAATAGATTGCATCAATTTATGTGTGAGAATACCTGTCGATAAATGATAATTATTCGACATTACTATATCATTAGCAATACCTGTTAGACGAGCCATATCTTGCTTTATAGGATTCGTAGAATAATCATTTTTCAATCTTTTAACATTGTAAAAAGACTTTGGTTCTGCAACCTTGGAATTGTCTCTATCACTCTTTGCACGCCCACGCTTCTTGGCTGTACTAAACGCTGCCTCCAGCTCATCTTCAATTTGACTATAATGAACTTCAGTCAAAAGTGACCTTTCCACATCCATAGGAGTATATTTTTTAATGGAATATAAATCGGGAAGTGGCCAAGGTATACTTGGGTTTTCCAACCAATCTATGAGATATCTCAGCTTTTGTGCATAAATGGGTCTTAAATCTGGCGGTAGAGCACCTACTCTGTCTCTCAATACAACAACGGCAGCGGTAATACTTTCTAAAAATTCTCTACTATCTTTTCCGTGTATTCTTTCAAAGTACAATTCACAATGGTCGATAGAGTTAATTGCAATCAACCTCACAATAGGTGCCCTAAACTCTTCACTATTAGGGTCTCTTGCATGTCTTAAAATCTTTTGGATTTTGGGTTCATTGGTATCTACAGAAGTATCAAGACATATCAACATATCGAATTGACTAACAATCTCTAGTGGATACTTGAGCAAATCCAGTCCCTTTGAGGGAAACAAATGGCAGGTACATGAGAAATTTTTGATTTTTTGTTTAGATTTAATTGAGTGACCATCATACCTTTTTATATTAACTTTGTTTGCCAAGAGTAAAGCCTCTAAAAGATCCATAGTTCTACCAGGACGACATACGATAGCCGTGTTGGTCTCATACTCCTGTACTAAATTGATCAAATCTCTAAGAACAGTAAATTTACCGCTTGTCTCCGCCAAATGTCCAGGAATATCCTTTGTAATTAAAGATTTTGGCAAATGGTGATCAATTAGAAGGTAGGGGTGAGTAGCCACATATCCACTGTTCAAGCACATTGTCTCCATCGAATGAAGCACGACATCGTCTTTGTAATCTTTAGTCTCGAAATACCTGAGTATATCAGAATAGTGCAAAGATACGATCTGATCCGTGAGTTCTTTCTGATAAAGGCACATAGTTGTTGGCAACCAGTAATCACCACTAGTATTATCAGATGCATCAAGTATACGTGCATCGACAATCGCTGGTACTGGTTTAGTATCTAAAATCTTCAACAAATCCATATTGGCACTGGGGACCTGCAAGATCACCTCAATATAAAATCAACACAAATCAAAGTAGCAAAAGAAATTTCAAATAATCAAAATATACTCAAACCGAAGCCTTTTTCAACTTTAACCACACATAAAATGAATTATTTTGGACGTTGATATGAGAATGTAAATCTTTTCTAGAATGGGCTTCCGAGCATACGAACAAAGAAGCTTCTTTACTTAATACTATAGAAAAGGAACAAGAAAAGAATCCAAAAAAAAAGGTTTGCAATTGATTATGGAGTCTTCACAAGCTGCTGACGAACGTTTAACAAAAGATGAAATTGATCTGTATGATAGACAGATCCGACTCTGGGGAATGGCAGCTCAGGCGAGGATGAGGTCTGCCAAAGTGCTTTTAATCGGTCTAGGATCATTGGGTACAGAGATCTGCAAAAATGTCGTGTTGAGTGGATTGGGTCATCTAACTATTCTGGATGATAGCGTTGTTCAAGAGGAAGATTTAGGTTCACAATTCTTCGTCCGTGGTGAAGACGTAGGTTCTCTTAAGTTGGAAAATGCCAAAGGTAGAATACAGGAACTAAATCCGCGAGTTCAATTAACATTCGACACCCAAGCTATAGAGTCCAAGAATGAGGATTTCTACAAGGGATTTGATTTAGTCATTGGTACTGAATTACGCACTAGTCAAATGGTGAAACTTAACAAATTGACTAGAAAATACAACATTCCAGTATATTTGGTGGGATCCAATGGACTATTTGCATATATATTCGTTGATCTAATTCAATTCGATGCTGAAGATGAAAAATTGAAAGGTAGTCAACCAACAGAAAAAGGTCAACTTTCAAGAAATACAGAAGTCATTGAAGTCAAAACACGCAATGATGAAGATGACGACAAAAAAGTGTTTGAAATCATTAAGACGAGACACTATTATAAGAGTTTTCAGCAGATGATCGAGACCGCATCTTTGGAAGGTCGACTGAATAGAAGACAAATCAAGAGATTATCCAGCACAGTTCCCTTGACGTTGGCATTATTCCAAACAGAGCATGAAACGGAGAAGGTAGATGCGTCAACTCTAAATCAAAAAGCTATTGAAGCCTGTCGACAGCTATCAATCCCAGAAACGGTTTTGAACGATACTTATGTAGAACAATTTGCCCAACAGAAAGGTGTGCAATTCGCGCCCGTATCTGCTGTAATAGGTGGAACAATAGCACAAGATGTGATCAATATTTTAGGTAAAAGACAACCACCTCTTAACAACTTCATTGTATTTGACGGAATTACTCTAGATATGCCAATATTTGAATTCTAAATCCTTTTAAATAGAGCCGCAATTGAAATCTCTTGAAGACTTACCTCTATGTCATATTTCTCTTTTTTCTTATACTTTTTTTTTTTTTTTTTTTCTTTTTACAAAAAGTTAAATGTTAATGTACATTTCCACAATGATGATATATTTTGCTCATTTAGTCATTCTTTTAAATTATTTTTCTTAAAGTTGTCTTGACATGACATCGTATGCATAATTTCAAGTTTGGCCACTTACAGAGACCTGTTGTAGATGCGTCATAAAGTTTTGCAAAGAAACGTCATCGGTCAACACAATAGTAGAGCCACCGTGTGCAGCGTCTTGGTAGCTATCTGATGGATTCAATTTAGACAACAGGAATCTCGCTTGAGATCCACCAGCTTCGGTATCGATAAATCTAGGTAGAGGGAATCTATCTACCAACAACTCAGCAGCCTCCAATTTAGGCTCTTCCAACAATGATTTGAAATCAACGTATTGTGGATCATCCTGATAACCAGCTTTTCTCCATTGTGCAATTTGTTCACCGTGGTATATTAAAATGAAGAAGAAAGTATCTAACAGTAAGATTGTATTTGGTTTCACGGAGACAGAATCCAATAGCACTGGTTGTGGATCCTCCTCCATGGAGAATGAAGTCAAAGTTGGTTGGATCATAATCAAAGAGTTTGTCGTATCCTCTCTAGTGAAGATATGTCTGTAGAAAGCCGTTTCATCCGGAGAATTGTTGAAAACGCTTAAAAATTGAGATCTTCTCAAATAATAAGTAAATTGAGGATATAGGGAGAAATTAGGAGCCAATCTAAAAGATGATGGGTCATCCTTGTTATAATCGGCGTACTTTTGACACAGTTTGATTAAGGTCCTGTCAATCCATCTAATCACATCGGCACCATCATCAGATTCAGCTTTGAAAACTGCAATTCTCGCCATCAAAACAGATGCAGCTTCTTGATCAAAAGATGCTGCAATAGCAGGTGCACCAAATGGTAACAACTGGTTAGCGACGGTAGTAACTCTAACACGGTTTGTACCTGAAGAATGTTGGTAATGAGTAATAAATTGAGTGTATGCCAGGCGCAGTCTATCTGATACAACAGGTGCAGCTGCAGCTGTATTGGCAATTTCAAAAAAAATGGCATAAGTATGACCTGAAGACAATGTAGATATTTTCCAGGCAGAAGTACCACCAATGCCGATTTCAGAATCACTGACATTAGATAAATCGGATTTTTTAACTGGAGAAGCATGTCCGATTAAACCTTGTAGTTTTAAGTCTTTACTGGTCTTGACTGTCATATTACCAGCAAAAGCCATCTTTAGATAACCTTCTTCGTCCTTTGCAAATAATCTTAAATAGGATTGTTTGAAAATAGCGGTTGAGAATGCATCTGTCAAAAGTAAGACACCACCAGTAGAATCAGTTAATCTTTTCATCTCAGACATACCAATTTGATCGTAACAACCTGCAAAAACATCCACGGAATGTCCATTTTCAGCGACTCTTTCTGCCAATTGATTGTAAAATTTACAAGCCTTCTTATAATGCTGGGCGCGATCGGAATCGATATCGTGATGTGACCTCAATGGGTCTTTCAACTCATTAGAGACAATCAAACCTGGATTCACAGTACATGGTCCAGATGCGAATAAAATGATTCTTGCTGCAACATTTTTGTAAGACCCTTGCAGCAAGAGAGAAGCAATGCTTAACGCCGATCCTGTCGCTCTTAATGGTCTACGACCTGCAGGAACAGTCCATTGATCTGGGGTTAAATTTTCCAATAACTGGGTTAGTTTAAATTCGACTTGCTCCAATGGTAAGAAAAATCTGTTTAAGGAAAATGGCGTAATCTTTGTATTAGGCATTGCACCCATAGAATTAGTTGGTCTTTGACCAGTTAACATTTCTACCAATTGTTCATATTGATATTCTCTGTCACCTCTGAAAACATTGCATCTATCGATTGTTGGTGATGACAAATCATGTACTTGAACAACATTACCATAAGTAATCAAACCAACAAACGCATTTGGAGGTAAAAGCGATAAAGATGTAATGATAGATTCCTTTAATGCATCCAAATTTTCCTGTTCAGCTGTAAGATCAACAACAAAGACAAAAATTGGAGGAATTTGAACAGGTCTGTTAGTAATATATTCCACTGTCGTATTCTGTAATTCAACAGGCATATTTTCTTGGGTCATATTTGCATATTGAGCTGGTAAGTGATTCCTAGAGTTACAGATAGGACATGTCCATGAATTGTTACGTGGATCAATTGCACAGTAGGGATTTAAAATCGATTTACATTGAGGTCCAGCGCATATCACAGGATTATAAGGGGCCACATTCAAACCTTCACACTCTTTTAAAGGCGTATAAAGACATCCAACTGGAACAACATTCTTAGTAGCATCAGTACGAGTAGATGGGAAAACGTTCCAGGAAAAACGAATCCCATTGATATCTTCGTTCGTCTCGAAATCCATGATATCGATTCAGTCTTAAAAGAAGAGGAAGAGGAAAAAAATAGAGCTAATAAAGCGTTTTAATTAATTTTGAACAAGGAATTGATCGACCCTAGACTTAAATCAAACCTCTCCTTCTTTTAATCCTTTATCCTTATTACAATCTTTTTCTATAGATCGTGAATATCTATCTGTTGTTTTGTTATTTGTTATTTATGTTAGCTTGGCTACTTTTTTTTTTTTTTCGTCAGTTGCCACCGTGTTGAATCTACATCGTTACAAATGATATCGAACAGTTCACATGTCATACGCGTAAACAAAGAATTTCTTGTAAGTGAATAAAATACGCGTACCCGTAAATGCATATCATACGCAGTTGGGATATCCAAAAAAAATTGAATGAAACGGACAGGAATTGAACCTGCAACCCTTCGATTGCCAATTCCGGAAATTTCCAGGATCTAACTGGAGTCGAAAGCTCTACCATTGAGCCACCGCTTCACTGTCCATCTGTTATAAGACTCCGCAAGAATGTAATATAAAAACATTATACTATGGCATATGCCTTTATTCCTGGGCGTCTAAATCAGCATCCTACTAAGTAACGTTTTCTTCGAATTTAATGCTTTATGCCTTTATGCTCCTACTGCTATTCCCATAACCGACATAATACTTACGTTTCGAGCAAGCACGTGATGATTTGCTTTTCTGCATGGAACCCTGTCATCACTCATAAGATGTAATCTGTACAAAACAACACATCCATAAAGATCACAAGCGTTAGGATCAGGGTGTTGTCATCGTACAAAGAAGAAGTTGAAAAGATATGCTGCTAAGCGAAAAGTATGCCGTTGTAGGTTGTGTTGTGGCGCGGTTAGCGGTTTCCCTTCTTTTTCCATCTTTGCAGACTCAATTGGACAAATCGGTTGAATTATCGACACCGATGACATCTTACCGCTCTTTGAGCGAGGGTGTTTTCCTTATGCGCAATGGTTTCCCACTTTATTATGGCGGTGTCGTCCATCATCCGCCTTTACTCGTGGGATTTATGTCCTTATTAGAGCCTGAATATCTAGTGGCCCTTCTATATGCATTAACAGACGGACTAATTGCACATCAATTGATATGTATGGCCAAGTGTTTCCCAGATTTAGATACTCCAACTTGGTTGCCAGGGGCTCTTTATGCGCTGAATCCATTAGCACTTTTATCCTGCGTTAGTCAGTCGACTACTGTCTTTACCAATGCATTCACATCAACGGCTGTCTTGTGTGCTCTTAGGGGAAACCTATTGGCTTTGCCAATAGCATTGGGTGCTGCATCGTATCTGTCACTGTACCAATTGCCTCTAATAGTACCCATTTTGTTGATTCTACCGATGGGAAACCATCAGAGATTGAGAACTACATTGTCTGTTTTCGGAGTGTTATCAGTACTGCTCCAATTAAGTTCTATGGTAACTGGCGGTAGCTGGCAATTTTTACAAGCAACTTATTGGTCTCAAATGACTTTTGAAAAACTGTTCCCCAATTTGGGCCTGTGGTGGTATTTTTTCATTGAGATGTTTGACATGTTCATACCTTTCTTCAAAGCCGTTTTCAACATCTTGGTCATTTCCTTTGTTGTTCCATTTTCTCTTAGGTTTCAAAAGCAGCCCTTTTATGCCCTAGTTCTCTGTATTGGTTGGATCACACTAACCAAGCCATATCCAACTTTGGGTGACGCTGGCTTCTTCATTTCATTTTTACCTTTTTTCAAACCGCTTTTCGGCTATATGAGATGCCCGATTCTGTCCTCTCTTCTATTTACCCATGCCATTATTCTATCACCCATATTTTATCACTTATGGGTAGATCTAGGTTCAGGTAACAGCAATTTCTTTTACGCAATTTCACTCGTCTACGCATTAGCATTTGGTTTCACTCTAATAGACCTCTGCTGGTCAATGTTAAGGATTGAGTACGACGGCGGTAAACCAAATTACAATCTCAAGGTTACTCAGATATAGAATGTGGACAGGATCCGTCTTTTGTCTTCTGAATGCATCACGTGATGACTTTTGGTCTTTTGTACAGTATTTTTTAAGCTTTCATCAACACACATGAAAGGGCTCTTGAAACAAAGTATCAACTAATAGAAACGTATTAAAGTCCAAATTTCCAAGATGTCAGAGGTATGTGTGTCATTTTTAAGAGCCTGTGGCTTTAGAGTTGTGGCGAACCATTCCCTTACTAACCTTTCTCTATATAGTTTACCCCCACCAATCCCAAACCATTTCTTGGTGAACTGGTCAATAAACCCACGGTGGTAACTTTAAAATTCAACAAAACACAGTACAAGGGTAACCTGGTGTCGACCGACAACTATTTCAATTTGCAACTAAATGAAGCTGAAGAAATCGTCGACGGTAAAAATAAGGGCAAGGTGGGGGAAATTTTCATACGCTGTAACAACGTCCTGTGGATAGGCGAAGATCTCTCAGCCCAGGAAACTGAACAGCAGGATAAGCCTCCAAGTGACAATGCTCCAAGTGATAATGCTCCAAGTGATAATGCTCCTACAACTGCTACTGATTAGCTCGTATGTACTATTCTAATTCTATTTTAACGTTATAATTCTATTGAAAGTCATCTCATCGCGACGCGTAAAGTTTACGTGTCGCTTCATCGTGCGGAAGAAGAAAAAAAAAAAAAAAAAAAAAAACTTTCAGAAGGGAAGGGTAGAAATACAAAGGAAGTACAAGAACACGTACAAGAATAACAAAAAGACAAACAACTGATTAGCTGCTAGACAAAGTAGAGTGAGAAGTAGATTCAACATGCCAATCGAACAATCAGTTATCGTTCCCGCTTACAAGGAAAAACTAAACATCAAACCATTGACAACGAGACTTTTCGCAGCATTGGGTAATGAAGGCTCCCGCACTACTGAATTGATCTTCGTTGATGACAATTCACAGGATGGATCCGTCGAAGAGGTCGAAAAGTTGGAAAAGCAAGGCTACAACACCAGGATCATCGTGAGAACAGACGAACGTGGATTATCGTCAGCTGTTTTAAAGGGCTTCTACGAAGCTAAAGGTGAATACCTAATCTGCATGGACGCTGATTTACAACATCCTCCTGAAAGTGTACCACTTTTGTTTGGATCATTAAGAAACCATCCATTTGCACTAGGTACACGTTATGCCCCAGGTGTCGGAATCGACAAGGACTGGCCTCTACACCGTAGAGTCATATCTACCACTGCACGTCTAATGGCAAGACCATTGACCACTGCATCTGACCCAATGAGTGGATTTTTCGGTTTACAAAAGCAATACTTGCTGAAATGTGATCCAAAAGAAATCAACTCCCATGGTTTCAAAATCGCACTTGAGCTACTGGCAAAATTACCATTGCCTGACGGTTCCAAACTAGGCGAAATTCCATTTTCTTTCGGTGTCAGGACTGAAGGTGAATCGAAGCTTTCCGGTAAAGTCATCATCCAGTATCTACAACAGCTAAAGGAATTGTATTCCTACAAATTCGGTTTGGGTAACATTTTCCTTTTCATTCTCTGCTGGGCAATTCTCTTCCTATACGCCCTCAATGAGTTGGTCAGTCTCGTTCTAGGCAGACAATAACCAAACATCCAGGACTACATACTATAACAATCACAATAATTACGATAATGCTAACACCGTACATACATTAATTCGTCTTACGAGGCATCGCTCCGCTATTGGGCTTTTCAAACGCTTTCGACTATCTTGAAAGCAATGATCGACTAAAGAGCAACCGGGCTTTAAGAATTAACCAGCAACAACGAAAAACAAGAGTGTTGCACACGAAAAACAAAAAAAAAAAAAAAAAAAAAGACGACTGTTGTTTAACAGTCATTATACTTCGATTGCTCTTTAAACCAAATAGACTTTTCGCTACAACAAAAGAGCAGACTTAACTTGTCCTGCCTTGACATGTCCTAATTGTAGAATGCGTACTCTCCACAGAGCAAACGTACTCAACATCAAGGCCTTTACCAAAGCCGGTGGTGAAACATGTTCTATGATGTTTTAGTTTATTTCTTCAAACAACCTGTCTACTACGACACATTTTGCTGTTATTACCATCGTTATGGCTTCTGGATTAGCCGCCGATGCATCGATCGGGGTAAAGAAGAATGTCAGTTTTATTATAATTTGACTTTTTTTAGGGGAGTCTAAATGTCCCAAAGGGTTTAGTCCCCACATTTCTTTTTTAACTCGAGCGGCAGAAATGGGTATATAAGGGGAGGAAATGAGAAGGGGTGGTTCGGAGAAGATCGCTCTTCTCTGTATAGATGGGAGCTGTAGGAGTTGCAAAACAGTCTGGGTACACATTCTTGTGAACAATGACACTGGATAGGACTCTTTTACTTAGACTTAATACGGAAGGAAAGCCAATTGCTTCGCTGTCATATGGTCAGGGTGTTTTAACTCTACCTTCTGTGCCGCTGCCTGATGGGACTCCCAAGGATACGCCGCTTTTCACCGTGAGGTTGGTCATAGCGGCAGGTTCGAAGGTTTCGAGAGATGGGTTGGTTTGGAGCAATTGTCCACTAAATGCTAGTACAGAGTTTGACAGACATAAGTTTTACAAGAGGCCAATTCGTACGACATTCCACAAGGATGATGAAATTGACTTGGATATCTTTAGACCTGGACCTTATTGTTTCTACATTTCGTTCAGGAACAGAGAAGGTAAACTGGATACCTCGAACAAGTTCTACTTCGTTGCACCACCAATTCTACATGTTGATGGCAGATTTGTCAAGCTGAACTCTGTTGCCCTGGAGACGGTTGTTTCTAAGTGGATGGGGAAGGACTGGGATGCAGTGTTCGAAAAAATTGCCGCCAAAAAATACAACATGATTCATTTTACACCTCTTCAACATAGGGGTCGGTCGAATTCTCCGTATTCCATCTATGAACAGCTAGAGTTTGATCCAGAACATTTTGAAAGTACTGACGAAGTCAGAAAGATGGTTCATAGGTTGCATACCAAGTACAAGATCTTGACTCTGACAGATGTGGTTTTCAATCATACGGCAGATAATTCTCAATGGCTGAGAGAACACCCGGAATCAGGTTATAATGCTATTACTGCACCCCATCTAATTCCTGCAATTGAGCTGGATGGTGCTCTTTTACAATTTAGCCGAAAGATGGGTGAATTGGGTTACCCCACAGATTTGCACGGTTTGGATGACCTGGATCATGTGATGGAAGGTATCAACACTCACGTCTTAGAGGTACTCAGACTGTGGGAATTTTACGTGGTTGATGTTCGCGGTACCCTGGATCAGTTGAAGGGTCACTGGGGATCAAGCAGTAATGATCAAGATATTCAATTGGACTCGAATTCTCCTGTACAAGAAATTGCTAGTTACGTTCGCGAGCACGCTACGGTTAAGCCATTTGGCATACTAGGCCCGCGTTTTGTCAACAGAATCGATATAAACAAGTTTGGATCTGTTTTACAGAACTTATACGGAACCAGATGGGATCGAAACATCCTTTCCAAGGCTGAAGATATTTTGAACGAATTGAATTTACCTCTTTACAGGGATTACGATAACGATGCAAATGAAATTAAAGATCAATTGTATAATCGTATCAAATATTTGAGACTGGATGAATGGGGGCCCAGACAAGGCCCAATTGGCAACAGGTTCCCATTAACGGAACCTTATTTCACAAGGTTTAAAACTGAAGATGGTAAGGATTACGCATTAGCCAATAACGGTTGGATTTGGGCAGGTAATCCACTTATTGATTTTGCCTCAGATAAATCGAGAGCTTATCTACGCAGAGAAGTTATCGTTTGGGGGGATTGTGTCAAATTGAGATACGGTAGAGGCCCTGAAGATTCGCCTTATTTATGGAAGCGTGTCTCTGACTACGTTAGTCTCTGTGCGGAAATCTTCGATGGCTTTAGAATCGATAACGCTCATTCAACACCGCTTCACGTTGGTGAGTACTTCTTAGATTTAGCTAGAAGGGTGAATCCAAATTTGTATGTGGTAGCAGAACTATTTAGTGGGTCTGAACAGATGGATTGTCTCTATGTGGAGCGCCTTGGTCTATCGTCACTAATCAGAGAGGCAATGCAAGCTTGGACCGAAGGTGAATTGTCTGGATTAATTCATAAGAATGGTGGCAGACCAATTGGTTCTTACAGATTTATCCCTATGGATAATTTTGCCTACAACAGCGATATTAAATTGGATGAAGATTATAGTTCATTTGATTCGAATAATAGATCCATGAAGTCTGCCTCTGAAATTATGATCCCCAGGATTTTGACTGCCGTCCCACCTCACGCTTTATTAATGGATTGTACCCATGATAACGAAACACCGACTCAGAAGAGAACCGTGGAAGATACTTTACCAAATGCGGGTCTTGTTGCGCTATGTTCTTCTGCCATTGGGTCTACCTTTGGATATGATGAAGTTTTCCCACGACTGTTAAATCTGGTTACTGAAACTAGGACCTATGACATTAACGATTCTCCTGGTATTGGTAAAGTGAAGGCTTTGTTAAACGATATCAGAGAAAAGATTAATGAGTTGAGCGTAGATGTGGAAGATTCTGAAGCTTATGTCCACCACGACGGTCAATACATTACTTTCTATCGTACTGACGTCAAAACAGGAAAGGGTTGGTACTTGATCGCCAGAATGAAATTCGGCGAAAACCAGGATGATCAAAGACTGGAACCACAATCTCTTGCTCATACAACTGCCAAATCTCTATTTTCCTACTCGTTGGAAAGGACTGGCGATGCCCGTGATGACCCTAAATTCCTAAAAGGCATACCAACCAAATTGGTCCAATTGGAAGGTTTCCAAGTCAATTTCGATGAAAGTTCAAAGACTACCACCATCAGTTTACCTGATTATTTCCCACAGGGTTCCATTGCAGTTTTTGAAACTCAACATCTAGGGATTGATGTGAAGCTGGATCATTTTATTAGGTCAGGTGCGGTCAAGGCAGTAGCTGGATTGGACCTCATTGCTCTGAATTCCGTCCTTTACCATTCAGACCAAGAGGAAAATGATATCACCAGTGGTGCAACTGGTTCCTATGATATCCCTAATTTTGGTAGGTTAGTTTATTGTGGGTTTCAAGGTTGGATCTCTGTACTTAGAAGCATTGTTTTCAACAACGATCTAGCGCACCCGTTGAGTGATAACTTGCGTCAAGGTTCTTGGGCTCTTGATTACCTGGTTGGAAGATTGGACCACTATCGCCATGAACCAGGTGTTGCCGCTGTACAGGACTGGTTGAGAAGTAGATTCGATCGTATCAAGCAGTTGCCGTTTTATTTGAGGCCAAGCTATTTTGCGCTAACGGTTGCCATAATTTACGACTGTTGTCGTTTGCGTGCCATGCAATTGATGCCCGCTATGATTGGGAATTCCACTTTATTTGTACAGAGTTTGGCATTGACATCTATTCAAATGGTCAGCAAAATGCAATCCACTTCAATTTACCCAGATCTCGTAGTCCCATCTATGGCCGCGGGTTTGCCGCATTTTAGTACCGGCTGGGCAAGATGTTGGGGTAGAGACGTTTTTATCTCTTTAAGAGGCTTGTTATTAACTACTGGTAGATTTGAGGTAGCAGAGGACCACATTTTAGCATTCGCCAAAACTTTGAAACATGGGTTGATTCCTAATCTACTAGATTCTGGTAGAAACCCTCGTTATAATGCTCGTGATGCTGCATGGTTCTTTATTCAAGCTGTTCAAGATTACATCGACATTGTTCCTAATGGTGAATCCATCTTACAAAAGAAAGTCACTAGGAGATTCCCATTAGATGATACCTATGTTCCTGTTGATGATTCCAGAGCATTCCAGCATACAAGTACGATTGAGGAGATCATCTATGAAATTTTTAGTAGACATGCAGGTGGTATAAAATACAGAGAGGCTAATGCAGGTCCTCAGTTGGATAGAGTCATGTCAGATCAAGGTTTTAATGTCGAAGTTCACGTTGATTGGTCAACAGGTTTTATCCATGGTGGTTCTCAATTCAACTGCGGTACTTGGATGGATAAGATGGGTGAAAGCGAACATGCAGGTTCATTTGGTGTGCCCGGTACACCTCGCGATGGTGCAGCAGTGGAAATTATCGGTCTTTTGAAGAGTTCATTAAGATTTGTTAATGAATTGCACAAAAAAAGCTTGTTTAAAAACAGTAGTGTGAAAAGAGAGGATGGTTCCCGAATTACTCTGCAAGAATGGGAAGAATTGGTGCATTCAAATTTTGAGAAGAAGTTTTATATTCCCAAAGATCAAGGGGACGATGGTAAATATGAGATCGATGCTAATATCGTCAATAGAAGAGGTATTTACAAGGACTTATACCGCACCGGCAAACCTTATGAAGATTACGAATTAAGACCTAACTTTGCAATCGCAATGACCGTTGCTCCTGAACTGTTTACACCTGAGTTGGCACTAGGTGCAATCGATATAGCAGACAAAGTGATTAAGGGTCCAATTGGCATGAAAACTTTAGATCCAAGTGATTATAACTACCGCCCATACTACAATAACGGTGAGGATAGTGATGATTTCTCCACTTCTAAAGGTCGCAACTACCATCAGGGCCCTGAATGGGTCTGGTTGTATGGTTACTTTTTGAGGGCTTTCTACAAATTCCACTACCAGGCCGATCCAGCTTGTTTACATAAAGACGGCAAGAGTCCATCTTCTCATTTGTACCAAGAATTGGCTCATAGGGTTGACGCTCACTCCCAATGGATTGTTGACAGCCCTTGGGCTGGTATCACGGAGTTGACTAACAAAGACGGTGAATTCTGTGCCGATTCTAGTCCTTCTCAAGCTTGGAGTACCGGTTGTCTGTTAGACGTGTATTATGATCTATGGCAATCCTACAGAGAGGTAAAGGAATGAGTCATTATTATTGTTCCAAACAAGCACTGAGGCTCACAAGTGTACCATATATATATATATATATATGTACGTGGTCACAAATACAGCGTTTCTTAAGTATCTCGTATAAATAGAAAGTTTAAAAAGGATCATATATTATCAGTAAGGATCTCGTATTACGTTGCACTGCAAGTATTACAAGAGCTTCCCGGCGGTTAACATCGGCGGCTATTACCTCGTGCTTATAATAGTCCCTTGATACGAAGCTGCACGTGATTGTTTTAATCCTTTGTTTCGTTTTGTACCGTAGAAACGGAACCTTTGAAATCAAATCCGGAGTGGCCAAACAATCACAGGAGGATAAGGAATAACATTACAGATTATCCATAAAGGAAGAATCCAAGAAACCTATTACAGGTTTTAAGATAGTACTAGACACTAGACGCTTTAATAAGCGGTACAAAAAGTCTCAGTCATTGGCTTTTTAAGAAATCTTTTTATACCTAAGGTAAGTTAGGGAAGGTGTATCTATTAGATACACATGAATCTGGGGGAAGTTTTGAGTTGTTAGAACGCAAAGAAAAGATAAGGTGAAGTGAAGAGAAGGAGAAACTTTTAGTATCTAAACAGTAAAGATTAGTACCTTGCTATTGGTACTTTTATCAATACCTGTTGTGAATTTTTCACGACGTGACATTGGCGCTTAAAAGACATATAGGGCTGTTTACAAAGTATTAAACGTTATATGGATTACAGGCGAATATGAGTTCAAATATGAGTAATGATAGGGAAGTAGTAGAGCTGATAGACAATTTTTTCATAAAATCCACTTTACTTATCTGTTCCACGAAATCGAACAAAATAAAAACTGCCCCAGACGAAAATACACATTTTGATGAGGAGTGGTTTTTTAGGGAGAGTGATGGAAAGTTAGAGCTACCTCCAATTATCAAGCAATGGTCGAATTTTGATGGTGAGAAGGAACTACCGCCTCTGGTGATCGAAACTTTTTTAGATTTACGAAATTTGGGTGTACAGGACAGTGTTCATTTAAAGGATGAAGAAGGTAATTTATGGAATGTTTCTAGAGGTGGGAAAAAGAGTGAAATTGTTTTAGAAAGGTGGTTAATAGAACTGGACTCTTCTTCAGCTGCATTTAAAGCCCATAAAGTTTCAGAAGATGAAGTTAACAATTCACCAAGACAATTTATCTTGCTTTTCCGTTATCTGTACACTCTAATTCAACTGTTACCTGCAAATGACCTTCATTTATTGCTTTCAAAAAATGCTATGTCTCATGGTACATCGCCTTTAATCAGTGTTTCTACCAGAATACTCGATGGATCAAAAGCAATTTTATCGAAGGGGAGAATTGGTTTGAGTAAACCAATTATTAGTACTTATTCCAATGTTATAAATGAATCAAATGTCCCATCTCACCTAGAGCAGAGAAAAATAACCCCGGTTTGGACTAAATACGGGTTATTAAGGGTTTCCGTCTCTTATAGGCGCGATTGTCATTTCGAAGTTCATCGCGATAATGAGGATGATATAAACTTATCGGCGATGGTAAGTGCACAGGGGAATACTGATGTAAGACGATCTTCCCAAAATCAACAACAGCAATCGGTATCCTTATCCCCTCATGGACACGCTGGATCGTTAAACTCCATGGAGCAGCAATCGTTTTCTAGAAAGCCCTTATCTATCACAAGACAGTTGCAACCTTTTAAAGTAGGATCAGTAGGTAGTGCACCAGTTCCACAGCCCCACACTTTAACTAGAAATCCATCGAGTTCATCATCAATATTAGCTAATTTGCAAGCCCAAAGGTCAAGTAACAGTTCCATGTGGGGGACGACACCACAACATATAGCACAGCAAGGTGGTGATACTCACATAGAAAGTACAAGTGCTGGTAGCACATCAAAGTATTCTTCATCATTTGGTAAATTGCGTCGTCATTCAAGTGTGAAATACAATGATCCACCAATGGAGAGACCCTCAAAACCTGTCAAAATGTCATCTGATTCACAACAAAATGAAGATCTATTAGATTTTGTTAAAATGATGAACGATAGACCTGAATTAAATATTAGGAAAAGCCCCAGAGCTAGTGTGGATATTTCAAATTCATTGATGAAATTTCAAAATTTAAAACCAACAAATGACATGATTACTGAAAATTTGAATTTGTCTTTGTCAATAGATCCAAATCATGCATTTCAATCTCACTCCCATAGATCTAATTCCCATTCTCCTTTACCATCATTTTCACCAAACTTGCATTATCCATTAATTCCATCGAAGTTTTCTCAACCACGTTCTTTATCTCATGATGGTGATAGTCTTTTGGGCATAGTCACTAGTAGACGCAATTCATCTGATTATCCGTTAAAAACAGATTTGTCGAATTATACACGAAATAACAGCGTTTCTAGTAGTCGTAGGCCCAGTGGATCAGAAAGGGACACAACAACTCCTTCATTTACACCTGGTTCTGACCCTCATCAAACAAATCGCCATAGATCCAATTCTCCAAGGGAAGGAAATGTTGGCGAAGGAGAGGAAAATGATGATATTTTAACAAATAGAATGGAGTCAGGTGCGACGAGAATTAGATCAATGGATAGTATTTCTACATCAATGTCCAAGAACCGATTGCCCATCCAGCAACCTTCCAACTATTCACAACCTACAACGACGGCGGTTCCTGCCTATGCAAAATTACATAGACCTGGGGCAAGATCCTCGGAACAACAGAAGGACGAATCCAGTAGGAAGTTAGAAAGCTCTGCTGCTACTACGGCTTCAACTCCAAACCCAACAACAACTGCGGGTGGTAGTGATTCACTCCATCGTGAAGTAGAAGAAGATGAAGATTTACTTTTCTTTATGAGTGATATGAATCTTTCCCAAATGTGAAAAAGAAGAGAAGAAAAAAAGAACAAAAAAGAACAACAATAATGATAATGATAATGAAGCTACAACAACAATCCCTTATTACCTTTGTTTAGAGTTTCTTCTCCCCTTTCTTAAGATAGTGACCCCTACTATCACTATTCCTTTATTTTATATAATTCTGTCTTACCTTATTATTACGAGTTACATGGTTTATAAACACTGATATCAATTTTCTAAACCCTCCTTACCAGTTTGACCGACATTAAAAGTTTCATTTTTTTAATTCTTCTTCCTTTTGTTTGTCTTCTAAGACCTTCATCTTCAAATCATGAATCTTGTGCTTTTCAATATGTTGTTGATACCTCTCTTCCGTTTTAAAAGTCCTATAACATTTATCGTAACAACATTGCTTCTTTCTACCAACCGTATTCAATAGTAAATCCAAACCACTTTTACCTTGGACGAAGTATTGTTCTAAATTTTGTTGCGCATGCTCTAATTCTGAAATTTTACGCTTTCGACTCCTATGTTGTTTATGGTTATGGTTATGGTTATGATTATTGGGTTGTCCATCTTCAAGAGAATGATCTTCGATTTGTTTGACATGCAGTGAAGGTTCAACCAAAGATGGCAGAGGCAGTTCATCCCTGTGGATATTTTCAACATGGGCCCATAATTCATTCTTCTTCGCAAAAGTTACGCCATCACAGACTGAACACTTCCAATTTTTGGCAACAAGTGTTTCATCATGAACTTTCATATGCATCTTCAAACCTTGTTCACCAACACATGGCTTACTACAAACTTCACATCTCAATTTGGGATGATCATTTCTAATATGTGTCTGTAAAGCGGTCCATGTCTTGAATCCCTGTGCACAACTGGTGAACGTACATTGATAAGGATTGACTACGCTTGGGTTGTGGAATTTCATTTCATGGTGCCTCAATGCAGCAGGACTCTTCAACTCCTTATTACAATGTTCACAAATCAATTTCCTATGTGTAGACAATATGTGCGACCTCAAAGTTGGATGTCTGTAAAACGCTTCACTACAAAAAGAACACTTAAATGATTTAGTATGCGTAAGCTCATGTCTTTTCAAATGCTGCTTCGTTATAACACCTTTACCACAGTGTGAACAATGAAAAGGCCTCTCTTCTGTATGCAACCATAAGTGCCTCTCTAGATGAACTTGTTTGGTAAATGATTCTTTACACTGATTACACTCAAAGGGTCTGATACCACGATGCACAATATCCTGGTGCTCTGTTAGTGTAGATGGTCTAGCAAATGATTTATCACAGCCCTCGTAATCACAGAAATAAACCTTGGGTCTGGAACTCCCAGTTGATGAAAGGCTCGACACAGAACGTACACTTTGTGGTGATGCAGGAACGGATTCAACCTCAGTCTTCGAGCTCTGCTGCCATGATCGTAATTCTGCCAAACCAGTTATCATGACTCGATGGATTCCAACACCAATCGACCCTTCTCAAAGAAGTTTCTAACGCGATGAGATGAGATGAAGTTACTTGAAATTTCATGACGTTGGAAATGATGGACTTTTTTTTTTTTTTTTTTTTTTTTTCAACATGAATTGATGATGATGAAAAAAAGAGTTCGAAAAATTGATTAACCCTAGAAAGGTGGACTTCATCGACTTTAAGGCAGGATTTAGTCGGAAGCCAACTTCAATAATTCGTCTATTATGTCTGACTACGAGGAAGCGTATGTTAGCCCCTCTTTTTTGAGTTCTTTTGGCCGATTTTTGACGGCTTCATGGCAAGTAGAATTAGATTAACTAACAATGAGCATCTCATAATTTTGAGGGCCATAACACAGATTTAACGATGGTGGAAATGAAAACTTTGAAGATTTTGATGTAGAGCACTTCTCTGATGAAGATAATTTCAACGATGTTAATGGAAACGGCGCTGCCGGCGGTACTGACGAATATCCACAAGGTGATGGACCTAAGGCAGAAAACGGTAATACCGTAGTGACAGGAGGCACTGGTCTAGAAGAATTCACCACTGAACAGTCTAGAAGGAAAACTCTTAAGGAGAAGGCAATTCCAAAGGAGCAAAGGACCACGACACCATATATGACCAAGTATGAAAGAGCTAGAATTCTTGGTACTAGAGCATTGCAGATATCGATGAATGCACCAGTCTTCGTTGACTTAGAAGGTGAAACCGATCCATTGAGAATAGCTATGAAAGAATTGGCAGAAAAGAAAATCCCACTGGTTATTAGAAGGTATATGCCTGACGGTTCTTTTGAAGACTGGAGTGTTGAGGAGCTTATTGTGGATTTGTAGACAAAAGACAAAAAGTGTATAATAATAATAATAATAACAACAATAATAATAATTTACTATTATTCTGATATTGTATTCATAAACTGTTTCCCCTTAAATACTTTTTTCCCAGCAAAATCCTGATCTGATGTGAATTCTCTAAACAACTTCTCAAATTCCTTCTCAGGGTTGGCATAACCTGCACCTTTCAAGTACGTCAACAGCCCATCAACGGGTACATCTAACTCATTGTTATCTGATAAAATCTTGAGGCAGTTGACAATATCAGTATCTTCAGGATATTTTCCCATAGCCTCACCCATTATTGATAAAAATTCAGGAAATGTTACACCATCTCCATCTTTGGCATTCGAAGTTGACAACATTGATTGCAGTTGTTCAGGGTTGGACTGTTTGCCAACACTTCTAAAAATTCTATCGAGATCCTTCTGCGATATGGCGCCATCGCCATCGTCATCAATAGTTTGAAAGGCATCCTTCAACCTTTGGATATGAGTTTGAGTAAGCTTGCTAAACATCAAAGAATCATTATCTGACATCTTGCAACTGAAGTTCCTGATTAACTCTTGAGTTCAACAGTACTTATTTCTATACTTTTTGTAATGTTTATTTGATATGTTGATGATGATCTCAAAATGATTGGAAGTTGGATTAACTTTGACTTTCTAACTACTACACCTACCAGAAAGAGAACACTAATAATAGTAATAAAAGGGAAATAGATCTGCCTTCTAATGTCAAGTACTAAGGATTTGTTGAAGGAGGCCAAGCTTGAGTTATCGAGGGAGGATTATGGTGAAGCTGTCAAGATTTGTAAGAAAGTTCTAAATGCTCACAAGGATAACTACTTTGCTCTTGTGTTTTTGGGTAAAGCATACTCTAGCATGAGTGACAGATCTAAGGATGCCATTGATAGCTATAACAGAGCCATAGGATCAGACCCTGAAGAATTACTGGCGTGGAAGGGACTCTACCTAATTTTTAAAGAGGGAGATGTAATACCAAGCGTTGCAAATTTCGATACCTATTATGAATTTTGTGGTGGATATGCAAGGGCACTGGCGAATAAAGGTGTCTCACAAGTAGATCTGATCCACGATATTAGAGTTTTCCGCAAGACTCATACAGACTCTGAAGAATCTTTCCTTAGACACATGATACCAGGGACACCAACTGCAGAACAATTAGCACGTCATTTGATTTCACCTCAAGACGCTATTTCAGGATTAATCAAAATTTTAAATTCAAAACAGCAAGACCAAATTTCTAAACATGTAAGCCGTGAAAGGTTAAAATTAAGTGCAAACGATCCAAGTTATCAGACAAAAATCAACACGTTGTCCTGGGAGGTTTACAAAGATTCAGAATTAGATGATCTATACAACAAGTTGATAAACATTACCGATGACGATGAACAAAGAAGCACTTTGGAAGCGCAATGGCTGGAATATAGACTTAAAGTGCTGAAGTCCACCCCTCAAACTATAAAGGGACCATTTTTCGAGAAAGCCAAAAGGATGGTAGAGGATATGGTACTTGTGGATCATGGGTCTGTGAAACCTTGGAGGCTATATTTTGAATGGCAAGATTATGAAAATTTAGATGTGATGGATATGGATGTTATCATTAAATTCTTTAGAAAGTTCCCCATAGAACCATTGGCAGTTATCCTCTATGCCTGGGTGTGTTCTAATTTCTCTCAGTATGACACCAAGAAATTGCAAGCTGATACAGAGAGAAAACCTAGCGCTCAGGATGAGACCAACGAGTTAAATGAAATGGATGAAGGCGAACAGCGTGCACTCAAGGAGATGATGGAAGCAGAAAATGATACTCCGACCATGGCTGAAGATGAAGTGATGACAGCCTTAATGGATAATATCACGAGGGCTCAAAGCAGCTTATTGGCTCATCGTATTGTATCTCAGTACTACATCTATTCCAAGGAAAATGAGGCCGCCCTTGCCTATGTAAAGAAAGGTGCTTCGTTAGTTGCATACGACGTTAGAGACTATGGTGCGCGCTTAGCAAATTCTAAGAGAGAGTTTACCTTAAAGCTAGCTACTCTTTACATCTATATCGATGCCCCAAAAAACCATTCCTTAGCGCTAAGTTTGTTTGAAAAAGTGTTAAAAGAAAATTCACAAAACACTCAAGCAAAAATGGGGAAAGGTCTCATATTTATGGAAAGACAGAACTACACGGATGCAAAAGTCTTACTTTCGGAAGTTATCAGTCAATACGCTGATAATTTAGAATTCTTGTCGGAGTTGGGTTGGTGTGAAGCTTGTTTGGGGAACTTGGATGAATCCATTAGAATTCTAAACAAGGTTCTATCTTCTCTGCAGGGTACAGATTTAAGGACTTCAGCGTTCAGGGCTTTGAACATTTGGAGATTGGCCAAGACTCATGTTTTGAAGCAAGAGAAGGAGCAACCTGATGACCTGAAATATTCTAAAATTGCATTCAGACAATTAATCCAATCAATCAAGGTGCTAGATACATATGCACCAAATTATTCTGCACTAGGTGATATCTACAACAGATATTATAACGATGGTGTAAGAGCATTCAAATGTTTTTACAAGGCATTTGAACTCGATGACTCTGACTTGATGGCCGCCAAATACATGACACAAAATTACACCGATTTGTGTAATTGGCAAGCTGCTCGTGTTGTGTGTGAAAGGTTAGTAAGCTCAGAAAGAACTAAGAGGGCACTACAAACGGTCAATTGGCCATTTAGGGTTATAGGCATATCATATTTGGAAAATCAGCAAGAAGCAGATTCTATTGAATGGTTTCAGTCAGCCCTAAGAGTTAATCAATCAGATGTGGAGGCTTGGGTTGGATTAGGTCAAGCATATTACTCTTGTGGTCGTATCGAGGCTTCGATCAAAGTTTTTGAAAAAGCTACTGAACTCGATCCAAAGCATCTTTATGCAAAATATTTGAAGGCTCAATCACTTTCAGTGGTAGGTCAATTTGAAGAGGCGCTCGAGATTTTAAACGACATAACCGGAACTTTACCACAGGAAACTATTTTTCAGATGACCAAGGCAACTATTTTGGTAAACTATGCTCACGATTTGTATTCTCAAGGATTTTTAATGAAATCTGTTGCAATCGCTGCTAACTCGATCAACATTATGCAATTTGTTGTCACTGAATTATCATTCAATGGTCAAGCACTATGGATTGGAGTTTTAAAAGCACTGAAACTCTTTATATGGGTTGAGTCTAGAGTCGGTGACCTTCCAGTAGAAGCTTTGATCTCTATATTTGGAGCTGTCCCAATCTCAAGTAAGGTACTAACTGCAATCGATGAACTAGACAATATAACTCTAGAAAACATTCTATCGGAAATTGAAGACAGCAGTATATCCATCGCTTGCAAATTGCTAATTTTGTCTGCGAAGTACGCTTTAGGGACTACTACTTACGAATCCCAAACGAGGACAGTAAGAGCATCCCTATGGTATAATTTGGGAACTACAGAACTCACTGCTTATCATATTTTAAAGATAGGAAAATTCAGAGACTCGGCAATTGCTTCTTTTAAAAAGTCTATTCAATACCAATCCAATACAGTTGAATCATGGATGGGTCTAGGAATTGCAACCATGGATATCAATTATCGTGTTGCCCAACACTGTTTTATCAAATGTACAGCACTAGCACCCAAAGAAAGCTCTGTTTGGTTTGATCTTGCATTGTTGGCCCTACAGAATAACGACTCTGAATTCGCCCTCAATGTTCTCAACAAGTCACAGAGTATTGCTCCTCAAGATTCATCACCATGGTTAGGAAATGCTTTAATCTTAGAGCAGCAAGGCAAGACAAAAGAAAGTTGTAGAATGTTTGCACATGCGTTTGTCTTGTCCAATGGGAGGTCAAAGGCGGCTCAACTCTGTTTTGCGAGATCTGTGCTTCAGAATCGCATTGGTCATTCCGATGATGAAAGAGATATTGCCGCTGTTGAGGAAATGTCAGCTACCGTTTACGGTCTAGACCAATATTTCAAGAAAGCTCCCGATGATCACTTTGCATTGCAATGTGCATTACTTGCTTTAGAAAGATTGCGTATTTTTCCCTATGCAGGCGGTGTTGCTGACAAGTTGGTCCGTATAATCGAATCCCGTTTTGAAAAGGGTCAAGATAATCAAGAGCTCTACAATTTTGCCATAGTAAAATCACAAATTGCTCGTGTTCATCTCGGCCTTGGTCAATACGATCTGGTGATTGAGAATGCAGACTTGTCAAGAAGCATTTTGTTGGATTTCGAAAATGAAGATAATACGACAGTACTTGTTTCTGACCACATCTGTTTAGCATTGGCATATTTTTTTTCAGATAACTTTGATGAGGCTTTAACACATTTACAAGAGTTGTTGAAATTGTCAAAAGAATCCAAACATTTGATCGTTTTAATTGCTAAATTACTCTACTCGGTCGGTTCAGAAGACACAAAAACAATTGCAATTGAGGAGTTAACAGATTTCCTAGCCAATAAAAATGGCGATTTGTTAATTTGTCTGACAATAGCGGCTATAACACTACTGGAAGGAAAGCATGAAGACATGTCTATCATCTTTGGAAAATTAAGGGACACACCATTGGAAGAGGTGATAGAGGATGAACATCGTGATTTACCTTATTTGATGAATCTTTTGTACAATAAGCTATATTCCGGTAAAAATTTAGGCCCTAGCATCTCATGGCAGAGGTCCGCTTTTTACTTTAACAATGACAACAAGGTATGGACTGATTTGAACAGGAAAGTTCAACAGAGGGTTGCTTCTGATGGTCAGAACAAGGTCACTTCCCGTCAATTAAGCGATGCCTACTGGTCACAAAAGAATTTAAAGAGTATTCAAAGGAGTATTTTCCTTTGCCCCGATAATATGTGTGCTGTTTCTGCATTGAAGGAGTGTTTCTAATCATTAACTATATCAACTGCATGACCATATTGAAGAAAAGCTAATTTCTTTTTTTTTTTTTTTCCTTTCTGTTCCTTCACCGTCTATAAATATTAAAGTACATAGACTAATTACAGATTATCACTGATTAATTTAAAATTTGAAAATTTCCCAGAGGGACAACATTCTTGATACACGAGTCCAGATGTTGAGTTCACGTTCATTAACCATTTTCAATTGATTTAATTCACTTGGAAGCAGAAGCTCAGTCTCTTTACCCTTAACGTCATCTCTATTCGCCTTTGTTAGAAGAGTTGAATTATCTTCCTTTAATTTTTCTTTCTTGTGGATTAGATTTGCAAGGTTCCATGCCAAGTTTTGTCTCATAAAGTTGTAAGCATGTCTTTCTTTTGATCTAAAGAGGAAAACAGCTCTAGAAGCAGCTCTATCGGCTGTCCTTGGAACTTCTTGAATTTCAATGACATTATATTTAATCAAAGAGCCAATAGTGGTTCTGATATCTTTTTCCCTCATTAATGCAGTTGAATTGATGAATTTCTCAGAAACAAGACTATTTTCTCTGATGCAACGACAAATGCGCATGGCCGATGGTCCCAAAGTAGATGCTACAATGTAGTCATAAGTTAAAGTTTTAAGTATAGGAATAACTTTTGTGTAGGGGACATAAAACACACCTGGTCTAACTTCCATCAAAAATGGGATGCTAACTGATGCAAGTAATTTAAGATGACCATTAACCAGAGAAACGGAATGAGGATCACCGTCTTCTTCATCCATTGGATCATCATCGTCTTCATTATCATTTTCTTGTTCTTGTTGTGGATTAGGAGGGGGCGGAATTACAAAACCGTCTTCTGTCTTCAATTTTTTAGTGGGTAGTTGATCGCTAGAATTTGGTCCACGTTTGTTTGCCTTCAAAGTAGTAGTCAAAGTATCTCGAAGATCCAGAGAATCGGGCAAATATTTTGCAATGTCAATAGCATTAAAAGTAACACCTGAATTTTTCTCTTCTAAAAGTTCCTGTTCTTCACGGATAGATTTGGCTTCATCTAAATCTTGCAAAAGTCCAGTTAAAGTTAGCGGATCTACTGGTTGTAGTGATTTCTGTTCTGTAATTTGTAAGGCGATGTTATAAACCTGCGATGGGATACTGCCGATCCTGGTTCTAGCCAACTGTACCAGTTGTTTTGATCTTCTGATCTTGAGAAACCTAGTAAAATTCACAGTCAAGGGAATATTCCCGACAACCGTCCTAAGTGAAGTTTGTGGATCTGTCGTCAACACCTTCGTTACGTCGTTAACATTATCCAAAGTCTTTAAAAATTCTGTCTTTGCTTTCGATTTGGCTTCGGTCCTTTTCTTCAAATCAGACATCGTAGAGTTCCTTGGAATCGCATCGTATTCCTTTAAATAAAGTCTATCCCATAATTCTTTAATCGGTGTATAGTGCATCTTAGAAATCGCAGTTAAAAATCCACCTTCAACAAGTTGTACAAATACCGAAAT
Source organism: Zygosaccharomyces gambellarensis (assembly GCA_030571545.1). NCBI lineage: Eukaryota > Fungi > Ascomycota > Saccharomycetes > Saccharomycetales > Saccharomycetaceae > Zygosaccharomyces > Zygosaccharomyces gambellarensis. Next base: position 409,092 of record JAJLXU010000008.1, read on the forward strand.
AACATCTCCCTTAGAAACTTGTGGATCGCAACTTTGCAAATAATCATTTAGTGTAAGCGAACCCAATGAGAGGATGTTGTGAACAACTTGAGATGCCACTGAAGGATTCGAAACCCTTTTACCCAATTCTTCAATCATAAATCCAGAGTAAAGGAAAAGTAATAAACCTTCTTCGTTGAAGTAGTAATATGTGACAGTTTTTCCAGAGCTCCCAACGGATTCTTCTACATATTTGATGCATCTAAGTTGAATCAATGATACTAATGTTGTTTTGACGCTTCGAGCGTTCATTGATGATGGCGCTCTGGAGCATATCTCACCAACTGAAAGTCTACCCAATGAAATCAGCACATCAACGATAAAAGAAGCCCGTTCCCCCAAAAGAGATTTAGCTAATTCTGTATAAAGGAACCATTCTGGACTGAGAGTTCTTTGCTCTAATGAAGAAACCATGACGATATCTTCTTGTGGAGCTCCTGAAGCCGACGTCGTTGAAGACACATTAAGTCCCGGCGTAGAAGACTGAGCAACAGATGCCATGATTGATCTCCTCAGCGACCACCAATTCTTCGTCAATAGATCCAGCAATATTTTGAAGTTTTGATATATGGAGAGCCATCTCATCTCATCTCATCTCGATATCGAAGAAAAAAATTCAAATATGTTACCCGACCAACCTTCTTTATGATGAAGCGATAGAAAGAAAACAAAATATTGAAAATTAGCCGCCGATCTTTCTCACATCATTCCAGAAAACCCATTTTAAGATTCATAGGATCTTATTTTATAAAATTCTTTCATTGAAATGAGGACTACGAAAGCTAGAATGATACATATCAGGAATCGAATTTTAAGTTCTAATATATGAAATTATGGATACAGAGCATGTAAGAGCAGAGACCTATTCGAGCCAGGAGCAAAGTAAGCAGTAAATATCTATCAAAATTATAATATTATAACCCTTTCTTCAGTGTATACTTTCCTGTCACCCACTTACTATTTGAAATTTCTTTAGAGTCCTTCGACGAAAAAATCAGAGTATGATAAAAGTCAACCAACTATTAGAAAGCTGCTTAAGATGGTCATCGTAGTACTAAACAATTACGCTAATATCTTGATAAAGATTTCGATTATCATATGTTTATATGGAAAAATTAAGCCCTGCAGGGGGCTCGAACCCCTAACCTTGTGATTAAGAGTCACACGCGCTACCGATTGCGCCAGCAAGGCTTATTAAATTCTGGTTCAAGGAAAATGCTACAGTGGATATATTATAGTTTGAAATATGATATTGGAAAGCTAGAGGTTATAGTAGATATGTAATATTGATCAAAAATGGCTTTCCTTGTCATTTATAAGAATACTTATTCTTGAATTTAAATTGCACCATATTGAGCAATTAATAAACAAGTCCCTTTGTTGTTTCATACATGAAGATCGCTATGTTCAAGATATATAAAACTTCAAGTTCATCGCGATGAGCTTGACTACAACTTCAATGTACAACTGTAATACAAAATGCATTTGGCTGATCAATTTCTTAACAGTATATCTCATGAAAGAGATCAAGATGTCACTCAAACGGAAAAATTATTGAACACATTGCCATTGGTGAAGCTGGTTAAAGCTGGTTATGCCATTACCAATTTGAATCTTGAGAATTTGAGAACCGGTCTAGGTGGTAAAATCTATATGGAGTTAGGTCCTGATAATGCTATCGACCAGGAAATTATGAGAGGAGATGTTAAAGTTGGTGATATTGTTATCATAGGCCCGGTTAAGTCTAAGTCGAAGGAGGAATCTCGTTGTGGTGGTGTAGTATTCAAAATGACATCTCAGCAGTTGGTAGTATCAATTGAGGAGCCTATGGAAGAAGAAGCTGTTAAACTCTATTTCTCGAGGCTTTACGTCCTGAAAACTACGAATACCATTACTTACCAACGTATGGAATCCTCAATGCGTAAATTAAAAGAGATGGAATCGTTAAAGGGAAATTCAATTATTCAATTTTTATTAGAAGGTAAGCCATTTCATGCTTCTGCTCCGGAGAAAACTGTTAAATTCCATAACGAATCTCTAAATGGACCTCAACGCCAAGCTATCAAGTTTTCACTTTCAAATGAAATTAGTATGATTCATGGTCCGCCAGGTACTGGTAAAACTTATACATTAGTTGAGCTGATTCAACAACTGGTCGGAAAAGGACAGAGGGTACTTGTATGTGGGCCATCCAATATATCTGTAGACACCATTTTGGAAAGATTGGCGAAAGTCCTTCCAGGTAATTCATTGATTCGTATAGGCCATCCAGCACGGTTGTTGGAGAGAAACCTGGCACATTCTTTAGATGTATTGAGTAAGAGTGGTGATGCCGGAAAAATTGTTAAAGATATCTATAAGGAAATTGACCAGACTATTACTAGTATCAAAAAATCTCGGTCATTTCATGATCGTCGAGAGGGTTGGAAGACGGTAAAGGATCTTCGGAAGGAACTAAGACTAAGAGAAAAGAAAGTGATCAATGATTTGATTATGGAATCAAGGGTTGTGGTTGCAACTTTGCATGGTTCTAGTAGCAAAGAATTGCTTTCAACTTACAATGCGATCCCAAAGCTTTTTGATACTTTGATCATCGATGAAGTTTCACAAAGTTTGGAACCCCAGTGTTGGATTCCATTAATTTCTCACCAACAATCGAATATTGGTAAATTGGTGCTAGCAGGTGATAATAAACAATTACCGGCTACCATCAAGACTGAAGATGATAAAAAAGTACAGAGGATCTTGGGCACTACCTTGTTTGATAGATTGGTAAGACAATATGGCGAGAGTTTTAAACAGCTATTAACAATACAATATAGAATGAATGAAGAAATTATGCAATTTGCATCGCAAGAGATGTATGATGGTAAATTGGTTGCCGATGAATCTGTGGCTAGGCAAAGACTTACAGATTTACCAGGTGTCGACGTCAATGAGGATACCGAAGTGCCTCTGATATGGTATGATACACAAGGTGATGACTTTCCTGAAAGTTCTGATGAAGATAAAGATATTGCTGCTTCCAGATTCAATGAAAACGAAGCTTTACTGGTTCAAGACCATATTTCGAAATTAATTGACAGCAATGTTCCACAGGATGCAATTGGTATAATTTCACCATATAGTGCTCAAGTTGGCATCATAAAGAGATTACTGCATGAGAAGTATCCATTAGTGGAAATTTCTACCGTAGACGGATTTCAAGGTAGAGAGAAGGAAGTCATTATATTGTCATTAGTTCGTAGCAATGACAATTTTGAAGTTGGATTTCTCAAAGACGATAGAAGACTCAATGTTGCCATTACAAGGCCAAAAAAACAATTGTGTGTTATAGGTAATATGGAAATTCTAGAAAGAAGTCGGGTACCATTCTTAGAACATTGGTCACACTGGGGTGAAGAAAATACAGAAATTAGGTATCCAGACATTAATGATTTATTATAGATTATATAGAACAAACTAGTTATCTTGACCAACGTAAAAATCAACCATCTCATCTGCGGTGACGAACATTGCATATTTAGGATTGAATGCAATGGTTCTCGGGCAGGACTCTGGCGCAGCTTGTATATAACTTTGAGGCTTTAACGTTTTACCACTAATTGAATCTGAATGATTCCAAATGGCAATTTTACCCTCGTAATCTGTACCACATGTGAACTTACCATCTGGTGTAAAGCAAGCAGATCCAGAATCCATGAACTCTCTTAAGGGGAAAGATTTTGTGCCTGTTAATTCAAATAATTGTGAACCATCGAATGCATCAAGTATAATCTGTCTCCCTGCAGATGAACCTAGTAATAAATATTTACCGTCATTGGAAAATTCTAATTTATTCCATTTATCGAATTTTGGATTAACTTTAATGACTAAAAACGGTCCACTCTTCAGTTGCTTTAAATTGTATAATCCAATCTCATAGTTCTGTGGATTACCTAATGCAAATACCAATCCACTTGGATCATACGCTATACAGCTTGGTATTAAACTAGGTACGATCGCTTGTGCCTTCGATGCTCTCATATCCCAAAGTCTCACAGATTCATCGTAAGATGCTGACAGGAAGGTGTCATTCAACGGCGACATTTGAATATCACTTACTAATGCACCATGGCCTGTAAAATATCTCAGATATTGATTGGTCTCCAGATTTAAATGTCTAATATCAAAACTTTTCATGGTAGAACTATAAATACATTCTGATTGTGAATGAGTAAACCTTGCTGAATGGCATCCATATTTCTTAGACGCAATTGTATTCAAGAATCGACACCCAACTGCATCGTAAAGATGCATGTTATCACTAGCTGATGCGCTCAATAAGTACTGTCCATGATCATCAAAGCTTAACGACGTTATAGGTAAAACTTCATTCTCTGGTAGTCTGAAAGATTTAACAGCTTTAAATTTTCCCAGATTCTCTTTTGAAATATCCATTTAAGCTGGCCTTAATTGAACTAAGCTGAGCTAAACCGAATCTTTTATTGTTTAAATATTCCAGTTGTAGTCGAAGTTTGTACAACTTTAAAGCTTTTTTTCACCTTTAGTGTTGGAGATAAAGTACAAAGAAAAGATAGATGTCTAGTAAGTTCCAAGGCAGATAGCGCCCATACTACATCAAAAATCTCTTTTATAATGAGCGTTAACAGTCTTCTACACATTGGATTTGATCTGACTTTGATTGCAATGATTCTCGCCGCCATAAGGCAAAACACAGGCTACGTACTCGCATATGAACAATACGGTATTAGTTCTTACCTCTATAAATATTTAGGATGGGGTGAATGGTGCTACTCCTACCTGGTTAGATTTGTCAAGTTTTCTGGCAAATTTAGAAGGCAATTGCCTCAGGATAACTTTTCCCAAGACTCGTCAGGTCAGATTCAAGAATTGGATCGCACAGAACACAAGTCATCATCAAGAAGAAGGTACTCTCGACATTGATGGTAGTATATGCTCAGTTGCCAATAGCTATTTCAGTACTATCGCATGATATCGCTATCGCATCATTATAATTATAGGCATACCTAAACTCATCGCGGTCTTTTAAAATGTCGTTTTAACTTCACTTTACTCTACTTTACGCTATTCTATTATATAATGATGAATATATGGCACATAAGATCTCAGTAAAACTACTAACCGGGTTAACAGAGGGATTCAGCTAGTGTATATTGAAATGACAAGCAGTATTCCATTGAGTGGGCTACCATTGTTTAGAGATGTAAAGGAGAATGTGATTCAACAGAGACAAGAACAATATCAGCATCAGCAGCAAGCTGCTCATCAAGCAAAGAAAAGGCACCATATTAAGAGGCCTGTTATCCATCATCATTATATGCCTCCCTTATCAGCTTACAATGCTAGTGAAGAAAGACCGTATTATCCTGGTGGTAGATTTGACGAAATGACAATGAGGATTGAGATGGAACAAAGAAGGTTAGACCATATAAGGAATTTAGGATGTGACTATATTAGACCCGTTGGTGTAGGCCAAACATTACAAATGATTAGAGAGAGGAAGCAACTGGCTGCTAAGCTGAGGGCTGAAGAAGCCGCACAACAAGAAGAATTACAGAGGCATCAGGAACAAGATCAAGAAGAACAGCATGGTCAACCCTCTTTACTTCCAGCTACATTCCAAGAAAATGGGGAACATAATAGTCTTTACGATTCTGGGATGGTGGATGATGTGGCTGAGGAATTGACTAGCACATCACCCTCACAACCAATGCAACGAGGGCTAGGAGCAGCTTTCAACCCTGCAGCAGGAGAAGATGATGAAGAGGAGGATGAAATCTCCTATGACTACGAAGCTGAATTTGCTCATGTTGAAGATGAACAAAATGAGGAAGAAGAAGATGATGCCGATGGATATTTAGATAGAAATCGAGAAGGTCATTTGAAGATGCTATATCCTAGGAGTGCAACCAGAGACTTTTCCATTCAACAATTTGTCGAAACTTCTCACATGGAGAGTCATCCCTACGACATGGAAGATGAATATGAAAATCCCCAATTAGATGTAGAAACCAATCAAGGTGATAGTGGTGATTTTACGGAGGTCCCATGGGTTAACATTTCAGATACTGTCCAAAATGTTGATTCTCCTCGTGTTAGCAGTTTAAACAGCCTCGTTGACCGTAGAATGATCTCTTCGAGTACCGTTACTACAAATAATTATGGTACTAGACTACTACCACCGCAGGCTAGGAGAAGGGTTTCCGACAATAATAGCGATCAAGAAGTTATTTAGAATGGAGTTAAAAATTATTATTTTGGCTATCAATTATTTGTATTTGATGTTGAGGATGGTCCTCTCGATGACAAAAGATCTACTTTATCTGATTGCAAGTGGATTGCCGGTATTACCCATTTACCACAGCTACACCTCGAGCCTTTCCAGTTATAGCCGCCCACCTTAGTGTGACAGCCGGGACAACCGAATTTACCTTCTAATTCTTGCTTCAATTGAAGCTCCTCCTTCATCCAGTTCAAAGGTTCAACGAAATAATGCGAACATTGATTTTGCGAAGCTTCAATACCAATGATTCTACGTGAACCAGCTGCTCTCCTAATAAAATGACCTTCCGAAGACTGCTTACTTGGTGGTGAGTGTGGGATAAAAGACGTGGATAGTGCCAACCTTTGTCTGCATTTCTTACAACGGGCAACTTTTACCTCATTTTGTTCTTCTGGTGTCATGTTTTCGAAATCCTTCTCTTCGTCTGTTTTAAAGGTCTCATCATGAGAAAGAATCTCTTTACCGGTAGGATCTGATTTTACTGAATGTTTCAGAAGCCATTGCTTATATAATTGGTCGTTATTATCCACATAACGAGATCCCATCTCTTCATAAAGCTGTAACTGCTCCATAAAGTTATCATTGGGTTGAGCCATTGGTCTTCTCCTTTTAACTGCATGTAGAGCTGTTTTCAAATTTAAACGATAACGATACATCAAATATGCTATAGTAAAACTTACTGATCTCGAGACACCTGCCTGACAATGGATATAGACGTTCCCGCCATGAGGTTTCTTTCTGAAGTCAGCTTTAGCAGGATCGTATTCAAATTCATCGGGATAAAGACAACCGTCTAAAAATCTATTAGATTCGTTGAAATACTGTAAAATATTCGTATTGAGATCATCATCAATGGGGATATTTTTTAAAGTATAGCTCTTTCTTACTAGGTATTCAGGTATGACTTCAAATTTTATTATCGATAGTATATGCGTAATTTCCCATTGACCATGCAAAGAGACGTGTTCACTGATAGGTTGAATACTTCCAATGTAAATTCCACCTAGGATACGATTCAAATCAGGCTCGCGTTCGACAAACATTGCTCTATATTACTAGTCCAACTTTTCTTCGAAAGTTGAGATGAGATGAGATGAGATGAATTTTAATATTTTTTTTTTTTTTCAACGCTTGGTGAAAAAATAGTATGAATAAGTGAAAAAAAAAAAAAAAAAAAAATGTAAAATAAGAGAGCTTTAATGCAAGATTCAAAAGTTTGTTAACTGTCATTACCGTATCATTAGTCTTGGATATTTCTAGTATTGTGTAATTTACCTTGAAATAATCTTTGATGCAATATGGTCAATTTAGTTCCAAATACATAGTTCTGGCAGAGAAAGTAGAAATGCAATCTTTTTTTTAATCGTGTGTAATTCTAGCAATTTTACGTTCCCACATGTTCTTTCTGATGGGATCGTATTTCGAAGCTAGTCCCTCATAGGCCTTCACAGCCTTCTTTGCAGATGACCCACCATGCAGAGCATACATGTGAGCTAGAAATTCTAATGCATAGGAGGATTCAACCGCTATATTCGTATCCACTGTTGACTCTTCCTTTGGTTCTTCCGCACCATGAGTAAAATTTCTGGTGAATTCCACAATTCCATCATCGTAATTAGAATTTAAGAAATTTTCATATAGTCCGCGTAAATAAGTCCACACGCTGATATTGTGAGGAACCAATTCGATTTTAGTTCTTACAAATTCGATTTCTTCCATAATTCGGTCGTTACTAGGATTTGTATGCTTAAGCACAAACATCCTATGGGTCCATGCACTATTATTGTAAACGTCTCTCTTCAATAATGATTCCGTATAGCTCAATTCATGAGTGAAATCTCCAAAAAAGAGGATACACCATTTTCTAAATGACCAAACATGGTAGTTTTTGGTATCATCATCAAGCATAAGTTGCAAAATTGGTAGTTCTCTTTTAAAACTTGGTGATGGATGATTTTTCAAAACAGCCTCCTTGTAAGACCAAATTTGGTAGTTTTTTGGATTATTCAACGTAACTTCATCGACCCACTCAAGCTCTTGGTTCAACGCTTCTGCATTACCATGGGCCAAATGCATCAAAATCTCAAACCTGTAATTCCATGCAGTATAATAAGCAGGTGCTAAGTCAATGACCCGACTGATCAACTCTTTAGCTCTCTCAGAATATTCTCGTTTTTTCATTAAAGCCCTTGCTGTACCAACGACATTTCTGTATTCATCAGTATAGATTATCTGGCATAGTTCGTCCTCAATCCCAGTGTTTAAGGGCAAGGGTGATATATCTTCATAACCTTCCATAGTTTCTAATGTCACACAATCTGCTAAATCTATCCAATTAGCCTGAATATGACCTTTGTACCTTTCTTTCAGCTTCTTTGGAAATCATCTTCAAGATTATATCTTCAGTTAGTCGTCCGTCTCTTGTGACAATCATATCATCATGTATCAAGAATCTTCAACAAACCAACCAAACTGACAAACTTTTACAATATAATTGTTGACCGTAAGGGAAACTCGTCTAGGTAAACTGGTAGAAATTGTTGAAGGGAATCGTTGGTTGATACGTTGAGATCGTGTTTGAAATTGTGGTGGCCAAAGAGTTGCTGCAATTTTTTTTTTTTTCTTTTAACTTCTTTTTGGTTACAATTCGTTATTTCCGTAGTATAAATACAAAAAATGATAAGTGAGGTTAAGAGTAAGTCGGTATATCCACCTGGATCTGGTGATGAGAATGAAGAGGATGTTAATATGTTAGAATCAGATCTGTTAGAGGAGCTGATGTTTGGTCGTGAAGATAGACCCGATGATGAGGATGCGATCTTCAACTCATTTATAAAGACCGATGAGTTGGAAGATCCGGCAGCAATTATAGATGGGAAAATGTTTGGTGAGCCAGTACAGCATATGGAACATCAACAGGAAGATAGGGTATCGGAGCAGGTTCCGGTCCCTATAGAAGAGCCTCAGCAGCCGAGATCTCCAGCATTGAGTTCGTCTGATTACGAGAGGTATTGTCAAGAACTTGTTGAACACTCCTTAGTGTTTGGTAGGACAGAGCCATTGCACACAGCCTATGTCAACCCCTTAGATTATCTACACATTGATAGTAATGCATTGCCATATCAATTGCGAATCTTAGGATTGCCTGAGGTTTCCAGAGTGGAAAATCAGATAAAATTGGAATTTAGGATGACTCCCCCAATGAGGCAATGTATGGTTCATTTACCAACGGATTGTATTGCAAGACACAAGTTTTATCTGGAGAAAGATGTTATCACATATCCACAGGAGTTTCAGGATCAACTTCTCTTCGCAGAAGCTTTTTTACTCTGTTCTTCAAACGACAAGACTACTTACGTTTGCGCAAGGTGTGTGAAAAGAGAACATAGGAGGGCCTCGAGAAGGAAATCTGGCCTGAGTGACAATATGTTGTGGTGTAATAACGAGAATAGAAGGGCAATTATTTTTAACAATAAACAAGTGTTTGTTGCCAAGGATTCAGAATCAGACTCTGAGCAAGGGTACAAAAGCTTCGAATTAACTGCTAGAATTGTGTGCTATTGTAGACATCATAAATCGCCAGATGGCTTCAAAATTTTGTTTGTTTTAAAAAACTCTAAAGGTGAAGTTTTAGCCAAGACTGTTAGTAGTAATATCATGATTATGGACAAAAAACCTCAATTGCATCCTGGTGAGACTGTAGGAAATGCGCAACAACAGACTAATAGTAATAATAATACAGATTCTGGTGCAGATACTGCCACAGAGTTATTTTCCAGCACTAATTTCAGTGAATTTCCTACTGCTACCTCTGCCAGCGATAATAGCAATGTTAACCCAAATAATGGTTCAGCAGCCCTCGATATGGAATCGGTGCCAGGGAAATATTTCTCAGTGCGTGAATTATCACCACTCGCTGGGAATCCAGAAATTGATTATGAAAATTCCGATCGTCACAACAGTACCTATAATGGTGGTAGTGCCAGTGATCATTTAGTACCCAGAGGTTTAATACCATCTCCAACATCAATGAGTGAAGATGGTTCAGAATCATACCTATCCGCCGTGGATCGCAGGCGAACATCTGGTCCTTTAGGTTCTGGGTCAGCTGCGTATGCGCGTACCAACAATTATCAAAGGAAAAGACCACGCCGTGGTTCAGTTGTTGATGATAGCGAAGACGGTAGGTCTTGGACAGGACCTTCCGCTGATGTGGTATCCGGCACACAAATGGTAAATCCAGAGTCTTCCAATAATACGACGGCTCAATCAGGCCGGGAAGAGTGTCCCTCGATTCAACGAGTCATTCCTTCGCAAGGTCCTATAAATGGTGGTATTGAAATCACTTTATTAGGATCTAATTTTAAGGACGGACTACTAATAAAATTTGGTGAAAATGTTGCTTTATCTACACAGTGCTGGAGTGAAACTACCATGGTTACTTGTTTACCACCAGCTTCTTGTGCTGGACAAGTGCTTGTTTCTGTAGTAAACCCTGCAGGCTCGAGTAACAATTCATCTTCAGAAACACAAATAAGCAACCAGGCGACATTTACGTATGTGGACGATACGGATAGACAATTGATTGAATTGGCATTGCAAATTGTCGGGCTGAAGATGAACGGGAAATTGGAAGATGCCCGTAATATTGCTAAAAGAATTGTAGGTAATGATGATTCTTCATCATCACAAAGCTCGCCATCGTTGACAGGTGGCGATAACGGTACTGGTTCGATACAAGGAGCTCTCGAAAATCAGCTCATGTATTCGGATGAAAGTTTGCTAGTCAGAGTCATTAGATCGTTGCATGTTAATTCGAATTTATCAATGTGTGATAGCTTGGGACGCACTCTGTTGCAATTGGCATCATTAAAAGGATACCACACGCTATGCTCTATGTTAATAAAGAAAGGCGCTCGTGTAAATGATAGAGATTCTTTTGGGTTTTCGCCTTTACACTTTGCATGCGTTGGTGGTGATACCAAAGTGATACGATTATTATTGCAGTGCAAGGCAGATCCTACGATTAAAGCCCAAAACGGTGTTTCCTGTAAACAACTGTTTGTGGTTAACCATGCTACAAAGAAAGAGAATTACCAATATGTGGAAGATGTTTTGAGAATATTTGACGGATATAACCAGCAAAATACCTTTAACAGGCCCACTAGGAAAATGTCTGATTCCAGTTTCAATTCAAGTCTTTATGATACGGAGTCCTTAGATTCTTTGGATACTGGAACTGGGCTTTTGCAGACTTCTAGTGCTACTGGGGAGCATGGCGTATCTGATCATGAAGAAAGCGAGTTAGAAGAAGATGGTGATGAGGACTTGCTGTTGGAAGATGATAATCCAGGACAAATTACGAACGCACAACCTACAGAACTGAGAGGAGGTAGTACAATAGCTGATTCAACTACGCAAACAATGGATGGTAAATTACTCAATAAGATGTTAAACTATTTGAATGAGGGTTTGCCAAAGTATGAAGATCTTTATCCAACGGCCCCACAAGATGATGCTAACAAGTTGAGAGAAGTAAGTCATGAAAATAACGATAGGCCTGGATCTACAGCAGAAGAATCTCAAACGTCTTCAGAGGACGAAGAAGATGCATTACAGCTGAAATTGAATAGATTCTTCCAACAGAGGCAAAATTTTCAGAATGATAAAATGTTAATATTTTTTTGGTTACCATTGACGGTGATCCTTTTGTCGTGGTACACCCTGTTCAAATTTGGACAAGATGGTGATTATGTACACTATTTCAGCAACATGGTAGCAGAACAGTTGAGGGTGGTTTTAGCAAAAATTATACTAGGCAACGAAAGGATGAAGACAGCATTTAAAGAACAGCTATCCATGTTTCAAAATACGAGCATCTTGAGCGTTAGCCAAGAATAGGATACGAAGTAAAAAAACTGATCGACGAATGATTTGAGACTTAATGTGTTGTAAACTTATACCTTCTAATATTTTGAGATATTGATACTTTTTTTTTTTTTTTTTTTCGACAATTTGCAATGGGTTTAAATATATATATTTCTGAATGTAATTTTATGGTATATATTTCAAAGATGAATATTAGCAAGAGCTCTTCGCGATGGGCTCTGAAAATTTTATGCACTAAAAGTAAGACAGATCAAGGTCAGAAGCATATAATACCATGGTTAGAAATCAATTCAGGTTGATTGTTGGCTCGTACGAGCACAACATTTTATGTCTATCGTTAGATTTATCGCCATCAACCCCAGTTTTTACTCCAATCTTCCATTTTCAAGCACATACATTAAGTGTCAAATGTTTGGACGTGAGTAATAGATACCTAATATCAGGATCTAATGATGAGCATATTAGAATCTATGACTTGCAAAAGAGGAAAGAATTAGGTACCTTACTTGCACATCAAGGCTCCATTACAAGCTTGAAATTCTCAAAGAAAGTTATCAATAGTAATAATGAAGATGAAACCGAACTAGCGAAACCAGGAACTGACGGTAAAAGTAAATGGTTGTTCTCTACTTCAGAAGATCATAAAATTTTGATATGGAGGGTTAAAGACTGGGAAAATTTTGGTACTCTTAGTGGACATACCGCTAGGGTTAATGATATCGACATTCATCCATCTAACAGAGTCGCTGTAAGTGTCAGTGAAGACCATACAATCCGTCTGTGGAATTTAATGACTATAAAGAAAGCTGCCATTTTGAAATTGAAGGGTTACCCACAAAATGGTCAATTTGTTAGATGGATTGGATCAGAAGGTGAACACTTTGTGGTAGCGCTATCGAACAAGGTTTTACTTTACAACACTTTAACTGCTAAAGTCTGCCAGGAGATCGATTTAGGAAGAAGGACAATAATGCATCTAGAAACGGCGAAATTGGAAGGTCAAGACTATATTGTCGTCGGGTTGAGTAACGGTAGTGTAGTATTCTATCTACTAAACTCTGTGTTGGAATCGAAAACAGAAGAACCAGAATTCTCATTACAAGGACATGCAAATCGTGTTAAAGATTTCAAATTACACACTAATGAATTTGGCACCTACTTTGTTGCTATTGGCTCTGATGGTAAAATCGTCGTATGGGATCTGAAAACTAAAGAACAGTTAGCAGTTTATGACTCTGGTGAAAGGCTGAACTGCCTAACCGTGTGTGATGAATCTGTGGAGAAGGAAGCCACAATGAAGAAACGTACTGCTGCTGCAGCTGAAATTGATGAACAAAGTGAAGGTGAAGGTGATGAGGAAGAATTGAAGAAAGTGTTATTTGGTGACAAGAAAAATAAAAAAAAGAGTAAGAAAGCCAAGAAACACGGTAAGAAGAAGGTGTCAGTACAACTCGAATGATTCTAAAAGCATAGATCCTTGGTAATTATGTAAATTAAATATATATCCAAATAAAAATAAAGAAAAAAAAAGAAAAAAAATCTATTCAAAACCTCATAATTTAGCACCTCCCACACGACTGCTGTGTCTTTTAAACAGTTTCTTAGCTTTAACCCAAACAGGAGCAGTATCTCTCTGAGGCAGTAGCTCTAGAGAAGGTAGTAGATCGCGAGAAAAGAATTCAGAGGCTTCTCTTGGGAGTAAAGATGGCAAGTGATCAATAGAAATGACCGATAGCTTTGGTCCTGCTGTAGTTGGAACTAAGACGGTAGGTTTTGGGAACGTAGTAGCGATGTCGTAGATTGGAATTGGATTATGAGGATTGGTGGTATCCGCAGAGACGTCCACAACAGTCCTTAGCCTTCTATTTGTGTTGTTTAGCAATTGGAAGTTGATAAATGGTGGAATCGGTTGAGACAGATAGATACAATTGATGAAAATATCTGCTTCTGCAATTTCGGGAAATGGTCCACCATGAGCAGTTTCCTTAATGTCCCATTTCAAAATGTTTGCCTCAGGAACTCCAATTTTGCGCAAAAGATCAGTGGCACCAGAACCACATCTACCAAGAGCACCGATAATCAAAACTGTTGGCTTCTTAGCACCTTTTTTCAACGCAGACTGGTAATCTTTACCCAGATCTTCGATCAAAAGTTGTTCATTTGCATATGGTGAGACTGCTGGTAGGTCTTCAGCATCTGAATGTGTCTGCTTAAATGCCCAATCCTTGATACTAAGAGCCGCTCCTGCAAAACCAGCATAAAATCCAAATGCTGCAACTCTTCTGCCCTGGTCATTCTCCAAAAATTCTAAATCGTATAGAGTACCCTTTCCGTCGATAAATCTCTTCAAAACATCTTGCCAGCCAGCTTGGTTCTTATAACAATGAGCAAACTGGATGTGTTCATGAACCAGTGGAAATTTGTCAGTTTCTGGCATTTCTTTCAACCCAATGATAATTCTGTCCCTAGGAGCATTCACCCATGAACCAGTAGGTAAAATTGAAGCACCAGCTCTTCTATATTCATCTGTATCAAATGTCGATTGAGGACTCTCCTCTACATATATTTTGAACCCTTTACCAATCAAAGTTTTAACTGCAGAAGGGGTCAGGGCTGCTCTTGCCTCTAGCGGCTTGGTCTCAGCTCTCAAATGTAAAGTAACGACCATTTTAAAATAAAATTTTCACAGCAAAATACGTCCACTGGTCTATCTTGATTGCCTATTCCTTCTTCTCCTCGCAATACTATCGCTACTGCTTGTATTTCAACTCTTTATATACTGTTCGATGAGCTTGGTTTAATGAGTCAAATGTCAGCTATTACAAATTCCAATGGGATTTGAAAACAGCTGTACTAGAAAATCCCACTGGAAAAAAAAAAAAAAAAAGAAGGATAAATAACGATCCAAGTTGGGAGCTGTTCAGGTATTGATGACGAGTTAATAGTCATTGTAATTTATTGTGACTATTAAACCTCCATCGCTCATGTACCATCGATGACTTGTGCGTGCTGAAAAACCCTTGCAATTGATAGTCGTTGGAATGTTGGGACTCTTGGAAAAATGAAACAGCCATACTTGATTAAAGTGACTTCAATTCGCTAGAATTATCCAATTGATTGCCTAAAAACTCTAATATTTTGGTCTTCTTGTACAATCTCCCAACGAATTGTAAACTGTATCCCCTCCAGCAGGTTGAAAATATTGGCGACCTCTCATCTACCAAAATATGAACCTCTAGAACCTATCAAAATTGTTTAGAACCGCATAGGACTTGATACAAACGATCTATTGGCGGCTGTATTTGCCAATATTCAATGATTTCTTCATCCCGTTCATGGTGATATAGTTTCTTGACTATATTTTGTGTATTATAGCGGCATCTCAGTAGAGAACTCAACATCAGACTGTTAACCAAAACTCGAGATCAATTAACAGATCCAAGTAGATCTTTTCTGGTCTGTGTGCTATTTAGTTTGCTGGTGTTATATCATTCTCATTATCTTTTCTTTTGTTTTTTTCCTTTCGTTCTAACGACTTTTGATTTCCCAATTCCCTGTATCTTTTGGTTTCGTTTTGCTGCTGCTCTTCATACAGTTTGTGTTTCATCAAGACTCCAGTAAAACCAGTGTATTCCAATAGATCAAATTGACCGATGTCGACACATGGTACTCCTACGCAACACAATTCTACTTTGGTAATTTCGCCATTTATCACTAGTAACACTGGTTCGAAGGCTAATGCAGGCTCTTCGAAGGCGAACCAGGGAACAGATGGGGTGGGATCAGGCTCTGATGGGAAAAATGAAGAAACTGGTGGTGACAATTGGAGGGAATCCATTTCACATAGTCCTTATCAGTCGATTGCAAACAGTCCACTAGTTCAAAAAACCAATCCGAGTGTCACTGCAGCCTCATTGGCTACACCTCATCATCCAGCAGCACAAAATGATACTGGTAATGGTGGTAATGGGATTTTAACATCAATCTCTAAGAACAGTTTGTTTGGGTCCACAATACCGTCTACACTACGAAAAGTTAGTTTACAAAGAGAGTACAAGGATCCGACAACGGCGGGTGGTAGTGATACAGGTAACGATCAATCTGGTGCTGGTGCTGGTGCTGGTGCTGGTGCTGAAGGTGCTAATGGTCAAGATGGCATGGCTACCACCACCCTAACGACTACGACAACTACTACTGCTACCACTGTAGCAGAATTTGACATTTCTGAATTGTCGTCTATTGAAAAACTGCGATTGTGGAGACATGATGCATTGATGCAACATCTTTACAAAACTGCTGAATTTGTTGGCAATAAGATTTATACTATGACAGGTGATCCCAATGATGCATTTTGGCTGGCCCAAGTCTTTTATAGTAGTGGTGCCTGCGTCCGCGCTGTGGAATTACTTACAAAGGATATGCTCGATTCTGTGAGTATTATGTGCCGATATCTTTTGGCGCTATGTCTTGTAGATTTGCAAAGATATGAAGAGGCGCTAGATGTCGTTGGTGAAAGTAACCCGTTTTACGAAGCTGCTGATCAGGATGCTAAAAAGCAAAATGACGGTGGTATTAAATTGGAATCATCGCTTTGTTATTTAAGAGGTAAAATTTATGCCGCACAAAATAATTTTAACAAGTCAAAAGAATCCTATAAGGAGGCGGTACTTGCTGATGTAAAGAATTACGAAGCATTTGAAGAATTGATCTCTAAGAACTTGTTAACTCCAAGGGAAGAATGGGATTTATTGGACTCCTTAGAGTCAGAATTTTCATTACTAGATGATAATCAGGAAATGATTAAGTGTCTTTATACAATAAGACTTTCCAAATATTTGAATGAGGATAAGACTTTAGATTCACGTAGACGACTAATTGAAGAACATAATTTGGAAAATAATGTTGATATTTTAAGGTCACAGGCAGAAATTTATTGCACCCAGTGCAAATTTACACAGTGTTTGGAAATCTGTGAAGTGGTTTTAGAAAGAGACGAATTTAATGCAGAAGTATTGCCCCTTTATATTTCTTGTCTTTACGAATTGGGTGCTAAGAACAAACTTTTCCTACTGTCACATAAGTTAGCTGAAAATTTTGCGAAAAATTCTATTACTTGGTTTAGTGTGGCAACATATTATATGGTTGTGGAAAAAATTGAAGAGGCCCGCAAATATTTTTCCAAGTCATCAATTTTGGATCCAAATTTTGCACCTGCGTGGTTAGGTTTTGCTCATACTTACGCCATTGAAGGTGAACAGGATCAGGCAATTTCAGCTTATTCGACAGCAGCAAGGTTTTTCCCAGGAATTCATCTGCCTAATTTGTTTTTGGGAATGCAGTACATGGCATTAAACACTTTCTCATTGGCAGAGGAATATTTTACGTTGGCTTATGATACTTGTCCCCAAGATCCATTGCTGCTCAATGAAATGGGGGTAATGTATTTTAAGAGAAATGATTTGCATAAGGCCAAAAGGTATTTGAAAAAGGCATTAGAAGCAGTTAAGGAATTGGATCCTACATCGAAAACTTCAGTATCAATTCAGATGAATTTGGCCCATGCATATAGAAGATTGGGCGAAAACGAAAGGGCCATTAAATGTTTTAAATCGGTATTAGAAGTATCTAGCAAGGACTCAGATACTTATTGTTCTTTGGGATTTCTATATCTAAAGACTAAAGAGTTACAAAGAGCAATTGATCACCTGCATACGGCGCTATCTTTGAAATCATCAAATTTAGCAGCTCAAGAATTATTACTCCACGCATTAGAATTAAACGTTTCAATGAACTTGGATTCCGATCATCCATTGATCGTAAACTCTCAACTGTACGAATCAAATTTCGATCAATTCATTTCATCTAGAAAAAGAGCACCAATGACTTTGGATAGCGTCGGGTACGCCAAGAGAATGAGAAAGACCCATGGACCTTTACAAATGGCCAACGAGGATGATGAAATGGATCCGGAATGATGTAAGAAAAACTTTTTTTTTTGTTATTATTTAATCGTCACCATTATTCTTCTTTTTCTTTCCGTCAGTATTCTTATGCTTTGCGTTTGACCTTGGTTCTGAGTTTTTCTTTGACTTGGATTTAGTCTTTGAGCTAACCTTGGCATCCTTTCGCGATTTTAAAGCGTTAGATCCCTTTGAGTTAGAGGATTCAAACTTTTTAGACTTGAAAGTCATATTCACCTCAGATTTAGATTTTCCATTAGACTCTTGTTCAGATTTGGGGACCTTGCGGTTTACTTTTTCGCCATCATTCTTACCTTTATCGGAACCAGATTTGACTGAGCTTCTTGATTCATTGGTACCAAATATTTTTTTATTTTCCTTAGGTTTATGATGGACATGATTATCATTCGGTTTGTTTTTATGTTTCAGCGGTTCTTCAAAAAAAGGATCCGTTTCCAATACGAGCTCTTGGTCCCCTTTCTTATCCTTCTTCCCGCGACGACCTCTTTTATTTCTAGAATGCCTGCTACTGCGGTCAGTACTGCCAAAAAGCTCTTCTTCAGTTATTATAAGTTCAAACCGTTCTTCTTCAACCTTCTCTTCTATTTCACTTGATTTGGAACCTTTCTTAGAACTTTTGCTGCGATTTGCTGGCCTCCGGATACTATCTCCTACAGAAATGTAATCAAAGGGTTTATTCCTCTTCTTCGATCTCCTTGGTTTCTTTGGAAGCTTGGCATTATCATGAAGTTGAAGAGTTTCACCGAAATCACATATTACATTGTCAAAATTGCAGCCGTATTCATCACTTAACAAGAAAGCTACAATATCTGAATCATTCATGACTTTTAAAATCAAAAGGAGTAGACGAAATTCTTTGAATCGGTTAGATAATTCTTTTTTATTGATACATGTACAATTTACATATTGATATAAGGCGAGATCAAACTAACTTCGAAGTTGAACAGTTGATGTTAACGACAAAAATTGAACGAAAACCTAGTAAAACTGGTTAGAACGATGTTGAGAACTGTCGGTAGTAGATTTTTGAGGGCTCCTCATTCTGCTGTTATTACAACTTCGAGAGCTGCATCTCTCTGGAGAAGTTCAGCCCGGGGAACGGCAATAGCTGGTAGTACAAGGTCATTGATGAATGCACGTTTGTACTCAGAACAAGCTGGTAATGGCTCTGATAAAAGACAGTCGAGTTCAGGACCTTCACCACCACCTACAGGGTCACCCAACTCCAGTAAGTTTAAAGTATTGGCTTTGTTGGGTGTGCTAGCAATAGGTTCCACGATTGCATCTATCAATTACCAAAAGAATGATCCTGCTGAGTTTCTAGATGACAAGTCATTTCAAGAAACTGGTAAACCACAATTTTCTGATGATCAAATATCTGTGATCTTCGTTCTCGGTGGACCTGGTAGTGGTAAGGGAACACAATGTGCTAAATTGGTGCAGAATCACCAGTTTGTGCATTTGTCTGCAGGTGATTTGTTGAGAGCTGAACAAGCAAGAGAAGGTTCTCAGTATGGTGGTTTGATTAAGAAGTATATCACTGAAGGCCAAATTGTTCCACAGGAAATTACCATTCAATTGCTTAAGCAAGCTATTGAATCTTGCCATAAAGAAGGTAAAACTAGATTCTTGGTTGATGGTTTCCCTAGAAAAATGGATCAAGCTATTACCTTTGAGAAAGTGGTTGTCCCCAGTAAATTTACTCTTTTCTTTGAGTGCCCAGAGCAAGTGATGCTACAAAGATTATTAGAACGTGGTAAGACAAGTGGTAGAGATGATGATAACATTGACTCTATCAAAAAGAGATTCCAGACTTTTATAGATACTAGTATGCCAGTTGTGAAACATTTTGAGAAGCAATCCAAGGTTGTAAAGGTCCGTTGTGACGAACCTGTTGACACCGTTTATGGTCATGTAGAATCTGCCATCAAGGAAAAAATTTGAGTGGGTTTATTCATTCTTCTACATAATTCCATGGACATACATTGAAAACTATTATTTTGATTTCTTTTCTTTCTAATTCAACCTCTTGTCATCGTATCTTACATATTCACCGTTTAATTCATTAGGGATCCCTTCAAGTGCCAATTTGGCATAGATACTAGCAGGAACTTTGACATCCAAAAGACTGCCGCTGGTCTTTAAATCAGTGAACCTTTTTAATGATTCTGGAGTCATACCGGCAGGACCAAACTTCTCTCTAATTTCAACCTGCATTTGAGTATCCACGACACCAGGAGCCACTGAAATCGACTTAACACCATCACCTTCCTTAGAAATTGTGAGTGCTAAATGATTCAATGCCGCCTTAGATGCACCATAAGCACCCCAACCACTGTAAGGCTTAGTACTTGCACCTGAGCTGACAAAAACCAAGTTACCTTGAGTTTTAATCAGATGTGGGATAACCAATGTAGACAAGGTAAGCACACTGAAGAAATTGATATCAAATAACTTTTTCCAACCATCGACATCTGCCTTTTGTACATTTTGCACAGGTTCTAATACACCTGCATTGGCAACAACAGAGTCAATCCTTCCAGCTTTATTTAAAGCCTCTTGTATCAAAGAATTGAGTGCGTCCTTGTCAGTAACATCACCAACCACATAGGAGAACTTGTCTCCAAATTCATCTTTCAGACCTTTTAATGCACTTTCAGACCTAGCGATACCGGTTACAATTACACTCTCTTCAGCTTTAAGAAGCTGTTCGACTAACGATTTACCTATACCTCTTGATACACCAGTTACTATTACAGATTTGGTCATATTGTTCCAGAAGTTGAGTCTCTTTGGTTTTAAAAGAGTCTTTTCAGAACATCGTTGATATGAAGGCTCGCCTTCAATCAATTTTAAAAGTTCAACATACCACTACGAATATCACGGTTAATACAAGGGCGAAAGAGAACTTTTAATGGGCTTGTAATGAGCGGAATAGGTTGGGATAAGATGGATTGGGCTAGAGATATTCCCTGTAGGAATATAACTATCTATGGCTTTTGCAAGAAAGAGAAGGAAGGATGTCCATTTAAACATGAGAGCAATGAATACACTAATGTCAAAGCAGCCACGCCAACTTACGCAGATAATGGGAGTAGTAACAGTGTTAATACAAACCTGATCGCTAGTTCAAATACAGGATCGTCAACGCCGAAATTTAATGCTAAGGCTTCTGCAAGTTTCACACCAATGTCCGCAAAGAATTCTAGTTTTGTACCTCTCAATAGTGGTAATACAGAGGGTGTGGGCTCTGCCACGGAGCCCTCTTGGATTTCAGCAGTATCACAACCATCCTACGTGGGTTCATCTTACAATCCTTACACTACTGGTAGCTTCACGCCGTCATCATCAGCCGGTAATCCGTTAAATCCTATGGGGATCACTGCTACTGATGGTGCTGCAGATTTCAATTTGCCAGTTGCCGATGCTGCAGCTGCAATGAGTATTGGTGAATTGCCTCAAACCGATATTGATACAAAGATTAAGCTACCTATTATGTATCCACCGATGCACAGTCTTTTACAGTATCACCTATATGCACCAGATCCGCCTCCACATTTGAAGGTTTCTTTGAAACCTAACGAACGAATGGCACAGGATCTCTTCATTCCCAACGACTTAAGAGAAGCATTAGTTAAAAGAAATTTAGCGTCTTTGCAGATTTTCCCACTAGGTGGTGCTATCCCCAGTGTAGTACAAGATTATTTTGGGTTGGTGCCATTGGATTTCAATAGAAACTCTGGTAAAAAAGATTCTTTTATGGGTCATAAGAATTCACTCTACAAGGTTTTTTCCAATGTAGACGGTAAAGTATATCTGTTACGTCGAATTCATTCCGTGAACAATGTCGAGCCTTCACACATTTCGAAAACTTTTCATGCATGGAGTAAAGTTAATTGTAATAATGTTGTGAGACTAGTTGATCTATTCTTGACGACTAAGTTTGGTGATTCTTCGCTCTGTGCTGTTCACGATTTTTATCCAATGGCTAACTCGCTATATGAGGATCACTTTGTGAACTTCCCATTGAAACCTATCACGCAGGAGTATTTATGGTCGTATTTGGTTCAATTAAGCAATGCGCTAAATGCAGTTCACTCTCAGGGGTTAGTAGTTGATGTACTTGATCTTCATAAAATAATTGTTACTGGATCTCCTGGAAGAATCAAGGTTGCAGACTGTGGGCCACTTGATGTACTAAAAGCAGGTAAGACACGAGATATTGCAGAAGAACAAAAAGAATCATTTGTCAAATTGGGTAATCTTTTAACTGAGTTAGCTACAAAATTAGGTCCAGCTGGTGGGGCTCAAACAGAATCCATTGAAAATTTAGTGGTTGATGAAAGATTTAAAGATGTTCTCAAGTATTTGATGAGTGATAAAATTAAGTCTATGGTGGAGTTGACTTCTATGTTTCACGATAAACTTTTTAGTGTCATAGATTCATCTTTGACGTATGCAGAATATACCGAAGGTGTCTTATCAAAGGAATTAGAAAATGGTAGGTTATTCAGACTTATTTGCAAATTAAATTTCATATACGGAAGAATGGAGCATCGAATAGATGTTAATTGGTCGGAATCTGGTGATAAATTCCCCATTCTTTTATTTTATGATCATGTCTTTCACCAAGTAGACGCAGCTGGTAAAAATATCATGGATTTAACACATGTACTGAGATGTTTGAATAAATTGGATGCCGGTGTAGGAGAAAAAATTGCATTAGTGACACCTGATGAGATGAATTGTATCATTGTTAGTTATAAAGAACTAAGGGATTTGATAGATACAACATTTAGGTTATTGTGCCAGTGACTGTTTTGTACAAAATAGTTTTAATTCGTCATTTTGAAAATTGATAAAAAAAATAAAATAAAAAAAAGCAGTAATTAAATCTTGATACACACATATACATTTTATGGTCCAATGAATGTGACAGAGTCATTTAGAGGTCGTCTTCATAAGATTAAAAAGAAATTACAGTACCGAAATGCTAAGATTCGTTTGGACAGGCATGTAAAGAAGACACCAAGTTTATCAGCGGTTCCTGTCAATCATCTACCTTTTAGTTTGAGAGAAGACTTTAATTATAACGATTACACTAATGCTATCTTGAAAAGTGCGAATAACATACAACACGACTTAGCAGAGTTCAATAGTAACAATTGTCCATGCTCATGTCATAGAAATCCTTCGCCACAAACACCGTTTTTCCATGGAATCGAGTGTTCTAAAATTTGTGGCAATAATAACAATGAATACGAAAATTACTTAATCGATAGAATACATACTTTAAACACCTAGTTCGTTAGATTACTGGGTTTTCTGACCCCTAACCTCGGCCTAATTTTGTTCTAAATGAGTTCTAAGTATATGCAAGTACGTGCTCCCTAAAGGCCTTGCCGCCATGAAAGCGTACGTTCAAAGGTGGTGAATGGTTTTGTGCTAGCTAAAACATGTTATTTTCCTCCTAACTAGCTTTTTATAGAAAAGGACTTTTTTTTTTACGTTTGCTACTAATCTGCGTTTGCAAATGCTCTTGATTGATCCTCCGATAGTTAGTGGTAAATCTATTTATTGAATGAACAAGCAATTACAATTGATATCTAATCTAGATTGGAATATCGGTCCCTTGTATACGTACCTCTGATAACATACGGTTATTTCCTGTGATAGCTTTTGGGATGCTCTATTCGACATAGTTACGTTGCGAACTAAGGAACAAAAGCTTCAAGTGAGAGATCCTATTACAAATCACAGCATATGTAGCAGAAGGGGCTCTTTGATCGATAGTATATTGGCAGTGATACTTGGATAAAGATTGTGAGCTTCCCAAAATCTTGTCGAACCGATTCATATATATTATGAAGAAAGGTATTGAGCAACCAAGTTGGATGGCTTTTAAAAAAAAAATGCCAGAGGTGAAGCTTACCTTCTGTTTATATTTGAAAAGCACATATCAACACATTCCCACATCGTGCACTTGAAAATATTACCGGCTTAAAATGATTAATTTCTTTTCTTTCAAAATACCTATTCATGAAAAAACCATGAACCAATAATGATATCCCCAATACAGGAAGTCGATGATGAGAAAACTGATAGCCGCCCATTTTGGGAAAACTAGCATGTCGATAATTTATAAACGACAAGATCTTGATATTGCAACAGCATGCTCTTCGACTAATGTCAGCCCTTTTTTTTTTTTTTTTTTTTTTTGTGAAGTTGGGTTGAGGATTAAGCAACATGATAAAGAGCTTATCTCTGGATCTTCTTCAAAAGATTATCATGGGTCACATGAAGTTTTGTCTTATCGTTTCTTATCTTGTCGTGTATGAGAGATACTCAGATGTTGTGGGATTAACTGTATACCTAATGTTTAAGGCCTTTTTGTTTGTTTTTGTTTCTGGAGGATTAGAATCAATGTCAATCTAATGATTTTGAGAAGCTTTTAGAAAGCTGTCATATTGAAGAGGCAAAGTAAGCGAGGCAATTGATGAACGCTAAATACGTAAAAGCTGGGAAGGTTTCTTATTTTCCATTATGTAATAGGTCTTTATCAATGCAGAGCATCTTGTCCTTTCCTTGAATACAGGTACGTGATTTTCAACATTGAAGATCATGTCTGATGTTAATAACTAGTGCTTCTATTGTAAAAATTCAGCTTCGAGTCCATTTCAAAAATGATTGACGAAGTATGATTATATCTTTGTCCTGTAGCATTTTAACGTTTCGTTGAAATAAGTAGATTTCCAGTGAGAAAACAGTGGTTATACAAGACATCGCTTTTAGTCGAAAAATTCAGAACCTCGACAACTATAAAGTTAAATAGTCAAAATAAAAACCCCTTACCAGTCTCACTTATTTCAATCGACATACAATCCAGCTTTCATGGGTCTGGAATTCAACACAATTATTTGAACCCGGAATACAACAAAACATCATTTCACCATTAAAAATCATTCTTCAGCCAATTTGAAAGATTGAAAGCACAATCATTCGCATAAATGGTTCTTAGAACCGGAGAAGAGAATGTCTCATTTTAGAAGCCTGCATGAGGATTAACTTCACGAACAATATTCTTCAGTTCACCATACCGACTATGTTCTTTCCTGGAAGCCAGAGGTCTGAATTCGAATTTATAAAGCTTCAAACATTCCCTCGAGTTGAAGAAATTCTCCTGGGGGTTCAACAAAAGTCCCTCTTCGCGCAAATATTGATCCATGTTTCTAGCAACTAAATCCCACCTTTTCATGTCTTTTCCTGGAGAAAAGTAAAGAATGGTTGCTAGAAATACCAATCTTTGGGTGACATCGAGGTGATGGTATTTCGTGCTATAGTAAGCTCTCGAGATCTTTCTTGTGACGCAAAATGGAAAGAAAACCCAGAAAGCCTTCCAAAAGTTGCTCTTTGATAATATGTATCCAAAGACTGTGAAACCCACAACAGATGCCATATAAACGACTCGAGACAAGTCAATCGTTGTAAAACACTTAGATTTCAATTCCTCTGGTAAAGACTTCACAGGTGGTTGTTTCTGTAGATAATGTTTGAACAAATCATCTATGTCTTGCTGGTAGCGTTCAGAGGCTTCTCTAGGAACATCAGGGGTACGAGACCCCAAAATATGTTTTCTAAAAGCAGTTTGGCATCCACGCCCACTGTAAAAAAAGAGAGCAGTCCTCCAGTGGCCCTGTTCATACAAGGCTTGGTTCATTTTATATGCTAATTCCGCCCATTTGGCGGTATCAACACCAGGGTTCACTGCCAGGAAAAGCGAACCAAAAGTCGTCCTATTCTTTGAAAGCACACGGCGCCTTTTAACTAAAAACCATGTTGGGATGAACTGAAAAATTCCTATTATACTAATCACAAAACCAGTTAAAGATGCTACTGGAAAGTCATCCCAAAGTTTTGGGGACTTCAGCAAAGCAACCGAAGCGACTATCAATAATGATGTCACTAATATAGGCTGGTAATGACGAAAGACCTGGTTACAAGCCCAACTGAAACGATTTTCAAAGATATCAATAGGTAAAGTATACTTTGGTTCTTGATCAGTATGTTTCTCCATCTTTAGCTTGATTGATTTGACTGGTCAGTGAAGTTTGGTTGAGTAGAAGGAAATACATCAAAGGGGTACACTTTATCCTTATGGGATCCTTATCATCAATTACGCAGTAAGTTTATCCTATATTACTGTTGCAACTAGGTCTTAGTTAGGGTTCAATGGGATCACGTGGAAAGCTATTATACCGCTGAAGCATTAACCTATAAGAATCATTAGAAAGGACTTCAAACCATTGAGCAATAACTCAGCAATCTAACATATTATTGGCTATTAACTTCGTCGGTAACACTACGGTTGTCGCTCAGCTCTAACATATATATAGGATTCTGGTCCCACATCACACCCCAGACGTCTGATACTGATATAGAAAATACCGAAACAATAATAGAATGTGAGAAGACTTTCTTGTTATCAAAATAAGATATTCTACTCTCATATATATTATTCGGAGTTGCAGTCGATATTAGTTATAACAATTATGAATCCACATGGCATGTGACTACAAGATTAGTGATAAAATATTCAATTAATGGAGTTTTGTAGAGATTAAGATGAGATTAACATATCAAGGGGTCTAAATTACAGTTGAGTCCAAGATATAGCTGAGTTAGAAAGGATACAAGTCATAAACGGTCATTTAATCAACGGCATTTGTCCAGCATCTCTATGTGATATTCTTACGAGTAGCCCAACCTTATTTATTATAATCTGATTGTATCTTATCGAAAATCGTAACCAAGACCTCCGATAAAGTTACCAATAGAAACAGACATAATAAGCCATCTGATAAGTCTATGGGGCCCATCAAACTTATGGTACTCGGATATCGCTAGAGGCTTTATGAAGGGGCCTTTTTCAAAAATGATCTACATACGATTTACCAAATTGTTCAGAGTTAGAAGGCTAGGATAAGATAAGATAAGATAAGATAAGATAAGATAGGATAGATTTTCACAAACACGCATTGTTTTCATTTTCGTTCGTATCTTATCTTTTACACATAAACGATTCTCTGTAAGCAAGACCCAACCATTTTTAAACCTTTAAAAAGTAACTCTGTCGCAGCATATCTGAATGAGGAACTCTCTAGGACGTGGGTTTCTTCTGAATTCTATTTTTTTTCAACAACCAGGATAGCAGATTTCTCTAGGTTCTTCAAACCCTGAGTAAGACTCAAGCAACGCCCCTAATGACCTCCTCCAATCGTAAGTTTGTCACAGTAAAGACCCTTGCCTTAACATCAGTCCCGCTCGAAAACACTCAAACTTCGAAAGTTCTACTATCATTTCTTAGAAGCTTTTCTACCAGTAGCAAGTAAATAGAAGCCTCGTTACTTAATTGAAAAGGTGGACTTTCAGAAAAACTGGCTTTGCATGAAAGAAGTAATTGTACCACCAAAGAATCTTTTTTGAAGTTATTGATTAACGGCTTTTGATCCGCCTAGCGATCAGACACTATTACCCATATGCATAGTATGGGGGATCAAGACCTATGGGAAACATAAGATACGAAACAATAGAGATAGAGAAGGTTGCATACTCAGTATATGTTCTAAAAGTTTTTTAGAAAACTTATCATGGTTCACTGGAATCTTGAAAAGCCTTTACTTAATGCCATCGTGATTATTCCAGTTCGCAAGAAGATTAGCCCAAATTTCCAGCTTTGTTTGATTGAAGCATTCCTTGTTGAATTTTGAACCTTTTGGCAACCATCTCTGTTACATTGCTGTACTTTTCTTTTGTTAACTTTCTACTTCTTCCGGAGTGTTGGATCCGGGTGCATCCGGGGTGCATTTGAAGTATCTCAAGTTTTAAATACGACCACAGATATTGTTCCCTCTTTTTAATGACAACTCGAATGTTTTCCTAAGCTGAATTATATTTTACTGAGGTAGCAAGGACAGGATAAAAGCATTATAAAATGACTCTTGGTCAAAATTCGTATCCCGGCAGAAGTATGTCGGAAAGTAAAAACGACAATGACGAGATAGAGAGTAAACCTGCAGAAGGAAACAGTCAATCGAAGGTTTCAAATGGTGAATTAGAATCTCCTTCAGAACTTGAGTTGGGACCTGCAGGTGAATATATTATTAGAAGGAACAAACCAGAGACTTTCTTGAACACTGATGATTTAGAGAAAGTTACGGAATCAGATATTTACGTACAGAAAAGGTTATTCTCTTTCATCCACAGTAGGAAGGTACCATATATTCCTCACTATGATGATGAAAGAAAGACACTTTCCTTATACAATACCAACATATTTTCAAGCATTTTCTTCCTTTGGGTGACACCACTACTGATGAAAGGTTATAAGAGAACGATTCAACCCAATGACTTATTCAAGATGAGACCTACATTATCTGTTGAGACTATGTACTGCAGGTTTCAAAGGTACTTCTCTGGATATGTCGCCAAGGGTAGAGCAAACTACAAAAAACAGCATCCAGAAGCCAGTGAACAAGAAGTAAAAGACCATTCGAAGTTACCAAGGTTCTGCTTGGTTCGAGCCCTATTTTTTACATTCAAATGGTATTATATTTCTGCATGTATGTGCGCAGTCCTTGCAAACTGTGCATCTGGTTTCAATCCTATGATCACCAAAAGGCTTATTGATTTTGTGGAGAAGAAGGCAGTTGACCACGGACTGCGTGTTAACAAAGGAATTGGTTATGCAATTGGTGCTAGTCTGATTGTGTTGTTAAATGGGATTCTTATTAGCCATATGTTTGTATTAGCGCAAATTGTTGGTGTTGAAGTCAAATCCGTTCTTACAAAGGCAATTCTTGATAAGATGTTAAAGGCTTCTAACTACACCCGACATAAGTTCCCCATTGGTAAAGTTACTTCAATAGTAACAACGGATATGTCAAGGATTGAATTTGCAATTCTGTTTCAACCGATTTTAGCAGGATTTCCGGCGACCCTATCCATTTGCGTTGTGCTTCTACTGATAAATATAGGGCCCATTTCCATGTCAGGAATTGGACTTTTCTTTGTTATGTTTTTTCTGTCAACCTTTTCTTTCAAATATATTATCGACTTGAGACTTTCTGCCAATAAGTTTACTGATGATAGAGTCACTACAATGAGAGAAATCCTTAGCAATGTCAAGATGGTTAAATTATATGCGTGGGAAGATGCATATGAAAATAATATTAAATCAATAAGGTCAAAAGAAGTTTCAAAAGTGAGGAAACTGCAGATTACTAGAAACTTTCTCTTGGCAACTACAATTGCACTACCAAATATTGCAAGCTTAATCACATTTTTAGCCCTTTACAAAGTCAATGGTGGTGGTAGAACTCCCGGTAATATCTTTTCCTCATTATCCTTATTCCAAGTAATGAGTATTCAAATGGTTTATTTACCAACGTCTATAGCTACAACTATTGATATGGTTATTGGATTAAAGCGTATCGAGGAAATTTTAGGATCATCAGAAGAAAGAAAAAGTATTATTCATGATGTGACACCATCTGTGGATCTATCCGAAAATGTAGCTATAAGAATGACAGATGCATCATTTGAATGGGAAGATTATGAAAAGATCGATATCGCACTGGATAAGGCGACGAAAGGCATTGCAGACGTCTCAACCAAACCTTTCAACAATTCCAACGAGTCCGTTGCATCTGATAGAGCTTCCTTTAAAGGATTTCATAATTTAACTTTCGACATTTTAAAGGGGGAGTTTATAGTTGTGACTGGACCGATTGGGACCGGTAAGACATCTCTCTTGAATGCCATTTCAGGTTTCATGTCGAAAACGAGCGGTCATGTTGAAGTCGGTGGACGGTTGTTGTCGTGTGGGTACCCATGGATACAAAATGCTACGGTTCGTGATAACATTGTTTTTGGATCCCCTTATGAAAGGGAAAAATATCATAAAATCATCCAGGCATGTTCTTTGGATTCAGATTTAAATGCTTTACCAGCAGGAGATATGACGGAAATTGGTGAGCGAGGTATTAATCTCTCTGGAGGCCAAAAAGCCCGTATTAATCTGGCCAGATGCGTCTACAAAGATGAGGATATTTACTTGTTTGATGATGTATTGAGTGCTGTGGACGCCCGGGTAGGCAAACATATAATGGATGAATGCTTTTTAGGTTTGATCTGTGATAAGACAAGGATATTAGCGACTCACCAATTAGCTTTAATTGAGAAAGCTTCGAGACTTATAGTTTTGGGTAATGATGGATCTTTCGCCATTGGCACTTTTCGAGAGTTGAAAAAAAGTAACGCTCAATTAAAGAAGTTATTACAATTTACTTCTAATGACTCGGACAAAGATTGCGATTTTGGTGAAGAATCTGATATTGATCAGATTCAAGATTTAAATGAAGATTTAGGATTACGTGCAAAATGTTCGGAAGGTCTAGATGAACATGGGAATATCGAAAAGACTACAGAATGCGATAGTCGGATTGAAATTAATTATGAAGGATTGGAGAAGCAGATATCCCAAAAATCCATAGAAAACAAGGACAGGGATGGACTTATTACTACCAAAGAAGAAAGAGCTTTTAATAGTATTAAACTTGGGGTTTACTCAGAATACCTTAGGGTAGCTTCAGGTAAATGGAGGTCTGTGGTTACTCCCTTATATCTTGTCACGATCATGGGAAGCACATTCTGCCAACTATTTACCTCAGTTTGGTTAGCATATTGGACTGAGGATAAATTTAAAGGCAGGTCAACCAGCTTTTACATGGGATTGTACTCTTTTTTCGTCTTTGGAGAATATATGTTCATGAATGTTCAATTCACTTTACTCTGCTTCATCGGCCTAACTGCGTCTAAATACTTGAATCTGAAAGCTGTCAAAGGTATTTTGCATACTCCGTTATCATTCATGGATTCAACACCTTTGGGAAGAATCTTGAATAGATTTACTAAGGATACTGACAACTTGGATAACGAATTGATCGGGAATGTTCGTTTGATGATGTTCCAAGTGGGAAACGTCGTTGGTGTTATCATTATGTGCATTGTGTACCTACCATGGTTTGCCATTGCAGTTCCCTTCCTGCTGCTCATGTTTGTGATGATTGCTGATTATTACCAAAGTTCTAGTAGAGAAGTCAAGAGATTGGAAGCGGTCCAACGTTCATTTGTGTACAATAATCTCAACGAAATTCTCAGTGGTCTAGATACCATCAGGGCCTATCGCTCCCAGGAGAGATTTTTGGCGAAATCTGATTTTCTCATTAATAAAATGAACGAAGCAGGTTATGTAATACCAATTCTTCAAGGATGGGTAGCTGTTTCACTCGACCTTTTAGTAGTCATTTTTACCCTGATAATCACTTTATTATGTGTCACTCGTCAATTCAAGATATCTCCCTCAGCTACTGGCGTTCTGCTAACTTACATTTTACAATTGCCTGATGTACTCTATGCAGTTCTCGAAGCTGCAACACAAACTGAAAATGGTATGAACAGCGCTGAAAGATTGGTTACTTATGCATTGGAATTACCTTCGGAATCTGATTATAAGAAACCTGGAAGGGAGCCACCCGAAAGTTGGCCTGAAAGAGGTGAAATTACGTTCGAAAACGTCTTTTTCGCTTATAGACCAAATTCGAGTCCAGTTCTGAAGAATTTCAATCTCAATATCGAAAGTGGGGAAAAAATTGGTATTTGTGGCCGTACCGGTGCCGGTAAATCAACGATTATGTCAGCCCTTTTTAGAATTAATGAACTTGTGAGTGGAAGTATCTGCATTGATGACGTGAATATTGCCAATCTAGGTCTATTCGAGCTAAGGAGTAAATTAGCAATTATCCCACAGGATCCAGTTCTTTTTAGAGGTTCAATTAGAAAAAATTTAGATCCTTTCGGTGAAAAGACGGACAACGATTTATGGAATTCTTTGATTCGCAGTGGTGCTATTGGTATTGATGATTTATCCGAGATTGAAGCTCAAAGACCAGACGACAGCGGTTCGCATGCAAAAATGCATAAGTTTCATTTGGATCAAAGAGTCGAAGAAGAAGGCGAGAACTTTTCCTTAGGGGAAAAGCAGCTACTTGCCCTTACAAGAGCCTTGGTGCGTAGCTCTAGGATCTTAATTCTAGATGAGGCGACCTCATCCGTTGATTATGAAACCGATGACATGATTCAATCTCGTATCACCGAGGCTTTCACCGATTGCACGATATTGTGTATTGCCCACAGGTTGAGTACCATTTTAAACTATGACCGTATTCTCGTATTAGAAAAAGGTGAAGTGGTTGAATTTGATACGCCTTCTATTCTTTTCCAAAAACAGGATGGGTTTTTCAGAAATATGTGCGAACGGGCTAATATCAAGAAAACTGACTTCAAAAGCATTCCATAATATTGAGGAGTCTGTTTTCAGCATATTTCCTTTCAACTTATTCTCTTCCAGAATTTTTTTAGCTAGCAAGATGATAGTCGATTAATACCCCGATGACTGATTTTTCATTGAAGTTACTAAACCGAAGTGCTTCGCTGTACGACATGCCTTTGATGATGTCCCAATGCTGATATTCCAATCGTTTTCCTCCAGCTCAAGCATCAATATAGCCAAGTTGTGGATGTCATTTTGAGCCTTCATTTTGTCACTTCATCCTGCATGTTCTCTCGATAGATATAAAGTACGAGATACGTGCAACTAACATACACTATATTCTAAAGGTCCAAGTCAATTAGCACCGTTCAAAAGCCTTACAATGTGATGGCTGGTTTCCCCAGTGATTCCATAACCCAGTAGACCATTTTTTAAGGAAAAATGCCTCAATTATAGAAGCAATTTGGATTTTCCAACTTTAGTTTGGAATTATAAGGCATAAGCCTCATTCAGCGGCCCTTCAGGACGTTTTTTTCTTATTGAAGAGAGAGTGGAAGAAACGAGAACTTAAAGCTCTTTTTAATAATTTGGAACTTCCAGTGGTTCTGGATAACCTAGTTCCAAAATTATTCAGTAACATTGGTATTGCACACTCAAAAGACAAAAAAGAATATCTTAGGTAGCACTAAGAAAGTATGACTCTTTGGACAGTTTGAGAACCTTCTAGTAGAAAATAAATATAGGAATATCCAGTTCATCTGGAAACGCCATTAGAGTCCCATGGATACGACAAATTGCGGTCTGTACAGGACGCAGATTTTAGAAGTGCAAAATGTTCCTTCTAATAAAAAGTAATTCGATAAAATATTAATCTTAGTTAGGGAAAACTACTGTACTCCACCGTCTACAAATTTCCCTATTTTCAGCCTGAATATACCAGATTTGTGTCTTAGACACAGTGAAAAAAAGAAACCATGTCGTACTACCATTTCCTTTTTCCTTCTGAGAATCCGTTCTAATACACACGCTATTCGACCAACTTTGAGGCGTACAATAAAAAGACTCCCATACCATGTTAAATACATTTATTTCTTGTTAGATAGAAATCTTCTGGTGAAATTAGCCATTTCTTCCCCCTTCTCACCACCCACTTCACTCTTGAAGTTAGCGATCACACCTTCTACATCAACTTCCGACTTATTCTGGTCAAACTTGAATTTGGACTCTATGTGTTCAATTTCGATCTCCAATCCTACAATGGCATTGAGCATCACATCCACATAACGCTCAGGTGCATCGGAAACTTTCCATTTTTTTTTGTATTGCTCACCATCAGGACGTTTACTTTCCTCTTGATTCGTCAAGTCATTCAGCATGTCCAAAAGCCATGCCTTATCTCCCCGTATTATCTTTGGCTTACCGTAGACATGAACAGCTGCAAAATCCCATGTAGGGACATACTTATGAGTTTTTTCCTTGAGAGTATACCATGAAGGCGAAATATACGAATCCACACTCTGGAAAGTAACCAGACACTTTGAAGTATTCTCAAGTTGCTTTACATGTTGATTTTGAATTGCGAGATGTGCAATCAACTTATTCTTACTGCCATCTGCAGACTTGACAAAATGAAAGGGCAAATGCGTAGCACACAAATCTGAATCGTACCGGTCTGAGTCTCCAGTTTTCCACAATCCAAAAAGACCATTAGATGGAGGAGTGGAAGAAAACAGTGTTCCTAGAGGATAATTCTGAATTATTTCTACTTGCTTGTCTAAGTCAGTAACATTAAATTCCTTCGGTATATACATCACGATTTACAGAACGGTCTATTAGCAGTATAAATAATACCCACAACCCACAAAAGATGGCTACTTTGGACTATTCGTTTGAAAACAGCATCCCATCTTTATACTATCACATTTGTACGACCCTTTCCCTCATTTACAACACTTGAAATACGGCTCTTAATGAGACATGCCGTCCTTGACAACCGTCTGGAGTTTCCATATCGATGTATTATCTGGTAAAGGGAACGTTTAAGTTGGCGAAGAACAACCTACTCAAACAAGAAAAACAAAAAACAAATACCTAAGGCTACTAATAAATTTGCTTTCGAGACTTTGTCTAAGAATTCATTGTCCTTTGCATTTTATCATGGTTGTTCTGAAGGAGAGTGCTTAAAGAGGTCTGCGCTGCTCAAGTTACATTGGAACCGTTGTAAGTACTATTGAGAAGCGTTTACAGACTTCCAGCTTTAATGGTATCCTTTCTCTTCCAATGAAGCTAAATCTCGAAAGATTGCGAATCTCATAGTGTACTGCAAAGATTCTAATTCTCCGGGTAGTGGGAGTGCTATATGAATACCAAGATGAAACTCTGGAGATTATCATTAATTGGTTGAAATTGAAACAGGAACCCAGAGCTTGGGTTTGAAGATGCAGATACTTTACCTTGTGGGTGGAGTAGAAGATAATACAATGGTCTTAGGAAACAAGAAATGGATAACGAAACAGCGAATACACCTGCCAGTTTCTCAGGTGTCCGTGATTAAGATGCTACATGGAAAGAGATTTAATCTAACAGCTATGCAACAATATTTACCACAAGGAAATACGGCTGCTATGTTATGGATACTGTGCCTGTTGCGAATAGCGTATTGTATACTTCCAATCGAAATAAATTCCGTGGAAAAGGCGACGTTTCCATAAAGAAGAGTGGATTGCCTAAAATTAATCGATAAATTTCGAGTGTCAATTTATTTAATGCCAAAAAATTTAGTTTTAACCAAAGTGTATTGTACTGCAACCTTTACAAACAGACTAACATATGGAGACTACTGGTAACCGAGGCCAGTTCGCAGAGGAACCTTATAACAAAAAAAAAAACATCCTGTCCGCATTTTTCCCACGAGACTTCTAGCACACGCTAATACACTGAACTGTCTCGTGAACTAATCAACAAGAGATATTATCGCCAGGAATAATGTACCATAAAAAAGGACCCCTAAGATATGCATCCCACGTCAAGCGCGGTGAAATTAACTAAGAGATATTTGTTGACGGACAGTACGTCTCAACATTCAAATATTTCAGATCCTCGACTGGTCTTTCTCCCTGAGGAGTTATTCTCACAACGTGTCTGGGAGATGATGCATCCCAATCCACACTTGCTGAATGGTTGACCCTACGGTTGTCCCATACCGTCACGGTACCAGACTCCCATCTGGCCCTGAGCTGCAAATCCAAGGAAGAATTGATTAAGTTATAGAGGAAATCGAGCAGCTTGTCGGATTCTGGTTTTTTCAATTCAACAATCCTTCTTCCAAAGCCCTGGTTCAAGTAAAGCGACTTTCTCTTCAACACAGGATGTTCTCTCACCAGTGGATGAATATGAGCAACAGGCTTTCTTCTTAACACACCGCCATTTCTCTTTGAAGCATCGGCCTGCTCAAGTGCACTATGCACAACATGGAGCCCGTCAATAAACTCTTTGAAAGCTGGAGACAGTCTATTGTACGCTTCAACCGAGTCAGCAAACAATGTGTCACCACCACTTTCCGGTGCCTCTAAAATACTCAAAAAGGTGTAAGAAGGAGGTTGCAATTCGTACGAGACATCAGAATGCCAGCGTACAGAGTCCGTATTATCCTCAAAGATTTTTTCAAACCCTCTTTCATCAGGTTTTGTATGAACGACGTGCAGCTCTGGAATACCCTCTGGATGCCCAGACGTCTGATGGATGTGCAATTTTCCAAAATGTTTCCCAAATTCAACCGAGAACCGCGGTCCTTTTGAGGTCAAATCCTGATCTCTGAACACAACAACACCTCTTTGAGCAACAAGCAGTGCAAGTTCATCCTTGGCAGCTCCATCAAGAGTAGACAATTGCACATTACGAATTTCAGTGCCCAATTTTGGCGTAATCCTCTTAATCTCAATTTCCTCCTTTCTAGAAACCGGTAACAGATTAGGAAAACTTCCATCAGCCTTCAAAGCAGGATCATTATAGATATGAAAACGAAGTGGCCCGTACTTTTCATTTGGATCCCAGGTCGGCAAAAATTCAGGTGCTCTAGCGGCCGCCTTGCGTTCATCATCAAGAGTCAGGATTCCGTCTTTGTCGACTTTCTCGTGACCGAAGTTCGACTTCGTGTAGCCGGAATAACCCTGTTTACCATGGTCGTAATTCAAGTGCAGGTTCCCCTCTTCCTTCTGATCAGTTTTCTTGGCAGTTCCGATTGCAGCAACTACCGGCATGTTTTATAGTATATTATCTGCCTGGTTGAGGAAAAGAGGCAATCCATGTCCCTGGTACTTCTGGTATCTATCAAATGGTCCTCTTTTAAACATTTCTTGAATAGAAAAGTGTGTATTGGTTGCTGGAAGAGACTCCAGAGTCTTGGTTAACCTCATCGCAACCAATAAAGTCACAAAGTGTGTCCACTGTTCCATAAATCTTTATACGGCGACGAGATATCATCACAAGGTCCCGAAGACAGGGTTTTTCAACATCTTGTGGAAAAGAATCGCTTCTAGGCATAAACATATGTCTCGAAGATCCTCGTTTTACCTGGATATCCTTGTAGACTGTGGTACAAGAAACCTGAGTTTCTTACTTAGTTATGCAGAGAAATCAGGCACCTCAGCAGTAAAAATTTTACAAGTAACTGAGCTTCATTTTTTTAGAGATGTCTACTTGACGCTCCAGAAAATAATGTCTCAAGGCATTCCAAAATTTACTAGATACCATTCTCTCAGACTATTTGGTTGTAGAATTATAGCCTTGTTCAAAAGATACAAGAAACCAATCCAAAAGGTTCACCAGTCTTATTGACCCGACCTGATTTACAAGGTAGAAAGCTCATGAAAATGGAAACAAACTAACAATGTTTCCCATGGAGACAGCGCAGCCACACAAGAAGATGAGGTAAGAAGGAGATTATGCTTTCAGGTCCATGGTAACACTATAATCCTATATAAAGAGATTGATCAAACAAAATGAGGTATATATCCTTCAAGAAAAGATCAAAGATTAATCCATCCGGAAATGAGTAGTAGTCGGACCGATTCTCAAGAACCAGCTCTCGACGATACTAAGGATTTAAGAGGCTCCCCTAAATATAAGCCAGATGCTACGGTTGGTGAGACGTATGAGATGAAGAACTATGATGCTGAGAATGGCAGTGAAACGGAACTTCATAAGGGCCTTTCTAACGTCAAGGTCGAAGAGGTAATTATCTCTGAACCAGAAGGCATTGAAGAAGTATCTGATGCCACAACATGGGAGGGAGATCCTTCGGAATTGCCAGATTCTCCTTATGCGGATGTGAGAGCTGTTTTGTCGCCGACTGACGATCCTAGTATCGTTCTGAACCATTGGAGAATGTGGTTTCTTGTGACGGTATTTGTCGTTGTATTTGCTGGCATTAACCAGTTTTTTTCTCTTAGGTATCCTTCCCTCACCATCAACTTTCTTGTAGCCCAAGTGATCTGTTATCCGGTAGGAAAAACATTGGCGTGTCTTCCTGATTGGAGATGTAAGCGAGTTCCGTTCTTCGATTTGAATCCTGGACCGTTTACGAAGAAGGAGCATGCAGTGGTTACTATTGCAGTGGCATTGACTTCTTCCACTGCGTATGCGATGTACATTCTGAATGCGCAGGTGAGTTTTTACAAAATGTCTGTGAACAGCGGTTATCAGTTGTTACTGGTATGGACGTCGCAAATGCTGGGATATGGTGCTGCTGGACTGACTAGGAGATGGGTGGTGAATCCAGCCTCCTGTATATGGCCCCAGACTCTAATTTCCGTGTCATTGTTTAATTCATTGCATTCAAGAACTGTGGAAGATACTATTGTTAACGGATGGAGGATACCTCGGTATAAATTTTTTCTTTTCGTTTTAATTGGAAGTTTTCTGTGGTATTGGGTTCCTGGGTTCCTGTTTACTGGTCTCTCTTATTTTAACTTCGTTCTATGGGGACCCAAAACAAGACACAACTTCGTGGTTAACACCATCTTTGGTGTTTCTAGTGGAATTGGTGCTTTACCGATCTCATTTGACTACACACAAATTTCACAAGCCATGGATGGGTCAGTTTTTGCTACGCCATTCTGGGTTTCTGCCAATACGTATGCATCAGTTCTGATTTTTTTTGTCATGTTACTGCCCATTCTTTATTTCACGAACACCTGGTATGCAAAGTATATGCCTGTGATTTCCACTTCAACTTATGATAACACACAGAAGAAATACGACGTGACCAAGATCTTGAATCCAGATTTTACTGTTGATTTCGAAAAATACAAGAACTACTCACCACTTTTTGTCCCATTTTCTTATCTTCTTTCTTATGCGCTGAGCTTTGCGGCAGTCATATCGGTGTTCATCCATTGCGGTATCTATCATGGAAAAGACATATATGGGAAGCTAAAGGATGCCAACTTCGGGGGAAGAGATATCCACAGAAGGATATACCAACAAAATTATAAAGATTGTCCAGACTGGTGGTATCTGTTCCTGCAAGTCATCATGCTGGGTTTGGGATTTGCTGCGGTATGTGGTTTTGAGACACATTTTCCGGCTTGGGCCTTTGTGATTGCCCTGCTCATATCTTTCGCTAATTTTATCCCTCAGGGTATCTTGGAGGCCATTACCAACCAGCATGTAGGGCTAAATGTGATCACCGAGTTGGTCTGCGGTTATATGTTGCCCTTCCGCCCCATGGCAAACCTATTGTTCAAACTGTACGGTTTTATCGTTATGCGCCAAGGGTTGTCGCTCAGCAGAGATTTAAAACTTGCCCTTTACATGAAGATCCCACCCCGTCTAATTTTTTTCGTTCAAATATATGCCACCATCATTTCAGGTTTGGTCAACGTTGGTGTTCAGGAATGGATGAGGCACAACATCAAGGATTTCTGTTCATCCGAGCAAAGCGACGGATTCACCTGTGCTAATGGGCGTACGGTGTTTAACGCATCAATTATTTGGTCTATGCCAAAATATCTATTCAGTTCTGGAAGAATATACAATCCTTTGATGTGGTTTTTTCTGATAGGACTTGGGCTGCCATTCGCTATTTTTGGTCTCCAATTGCTCCTACCGAAACTCAAATTTTTGAAAAGTATCCATACTCCCATCTTTTTCGCTGGTCCCGGTAACATCCCACCCAGCACTCCTTACAATTACTCACTTTTCTTTGCAATGTCTTTCTGGCTGTATGTGATCCGGAGAAAATGGCCGCTCTGGTTCAAGAAGTACAATTTTGTGATGGGAGCCGGTGTTGAGGCTGGTGTTGCAATTTCTGTCGTGATTATATTCTTGTGCGTTCAATACCCTGGTGGGAATTTGAAGTGGTGGGGGAATGACGTTTGGAAGAAGACCTACGACTACCAGGCGAAAAAGTTCTATACGGTGAAGGAAGGAGAGAAATTTGGTTACGATAAATGGTGGTAAGTTGTTCAACATCATTTTTTCAGTTCCAACTGGACACTGCATTAAGAAAGGCAGCCAATCTCATATTGGGTATACCAAGTCGGATAATGCCGTTTCTTCTCCCAACCGTCTATTATAGTTGGTATGCGCCTTTTCCAAATTAAACACAGGCATCTAGATCAGACACTTGGAGTGATCATTCTGAAAAGTCCAATCACTTTCGGCAGTAGTGTCGCTAGCATTTGTAATACTTTTTAAAAAACCCCAGTTTCTTTGTCGGTTGAATCTTTTGTGTAGTGCATAGCTTTCAGCTTTTATCTCTGCATCTCGATCCTCTTGAGTTTTCCCAGATTAAGAAAGTCCGTGAGACAGTTTCTAAATCTAACGACCCTAAGGTAATTTTGAATAAAAGCACATCTACAGCGTGAAAACAGTCATCGACCTTCTGTGTGTCTTACCCGTAATTGTTGAAACTGGAGAAGATTCCAACCACTTGTAAGAGGCCATTAAAAAGGCGTCGCAATGATAGAACAAGACAAGTTGAAAGCAAACCTTGGGTTATTCGAAGAAAACATATATATATTTGGGTTTGATTAAAGGACATTGAAAAATATTGATTGCTAAAATAGAATTCTGTTGCATAGAGTCGAAGACTTCGAAATGAAAAAAACATTCTATTTCACCTATCTTGACAGAACCCTTGAGCAGACAACCCAATTCTGATTGTAACCTATCCACTGTTTGAGAGTTTCTGATATTGATTCCGCGGTTGCGTTTGAGGGCTGGCTGACCAAGGGAATTGATGATAGAAACCCATTAGCGCTAAAAGACGATTATTAAAATCCATATTTCGGATGGGAACAGTTTACAGCATACAAACTAAAAAGCACAGCTAGTTGATGAACATCATTTTATAGAGCCTCATAGATGTCTCAGTAATCGAAAGGCTCTACTCATAGGAAGGGTCTTCGAAAGAAGCTCTAGACAAAACTCGTAAAGCGAGATCGCCACACATGAAATCACAAATAAGACGATCTTGCATCTGAAAAATTTCAAAACGAAAATGTGGTAACCGCCCAAATGATCAGCTCTCTTGATCTTTCTTTTCCACGGTGACATCGGGAACTGTGCTCTTCTTTTCCTCATTTTTAAACACGATTACCATAACAACCGGAAATAGGCATGTATTCAGTCCAATCCACGCACAAATGATACCATAGTTTCTCCCCATAGCGTGCTTGGAAGTATCCAGAAATATGACTTTAAAAATTTCAACTGCATTTGGGATAGGCATCATATAACCATAGCGGTAGAAATTGCTGTTAGTGACCAATGGGAAAAAAGCAGGCGAAATGTTCAATATTATCCAACTCGTCAACCAGAATCCAATGTTTTGAAAACCAAATATCCCGATGATACTTGCAGCATTCTCATTGGCACCACCTAAGGCAGCCATGAGCAACCAAGTGGTCATCCAATAGATAACAAAACCAGCTCTACCGAAAGCCCTGGTAAAATCGATTTGGAAGATGGCAGATACTGTACAGAAAAACAATGATAAAAGAAAGTAAGAAGCAAATGAGATACCAAGCCTGTAAAAGATGTATGATGTTGGTTTCAATACGTGGGCCATCTCCTTATGCAGTGAAGCATAAAGACCAAATTGTAGGAATGTTATAAGCAGACAGTAAATTAAACCAACTTGCAAAGGACTTAGGATAACTGGATCGTAAAAGGGCCGGTAATCTCTGTAGTTGAAATGTACATTCGAGGCTCGAATCAGATTTTCAGGGGATACACTGCTGTTTAGGTGCGGAACCAACTGTGGCAGGTACTTAGTCACAACTTCCTGTGTATACAGCTTTTCCAACTGCTGCATATTAGGCAAGATTGCCGTCTTCATTGTATTTGGATCTCTTCCACTCTCGAAAAACACCTGAAAGTAATCCGAAAAGTTAAATGGCTGAACAGATGCGTTATTCAATGATCTCACCAGATGTGTTGTCGCATTGGCTCTTACGTTCAAGGCCATCCAATAATCTTGGCCATGAAGCTGATGTATAAGTTCCTCATTTATCTGGGCGGCACGTATATTCCTTTTTCTCTGGTACTCCGTGCCATTGTATACATGCCAGGTACAAGGAATCTTCTGGATCATCACCGGTAAGTTCTCCACAAGACTTGGATGTCCTTGTATGGGTTCATCCTGCATAACCAATAACACATTTACTTTGTGCATAAAGTGCGACTCGCGATATGTGGTTCCCCAATATATGGAAAGGATACAAATTATAAACGAAGCCAATATGAAAATAGTCTGCCAATACTTGAGAAAAACCTTTTTTCGTTGTTTTTTTATCTTGGAAGACATGAAGTGGGTTTTCCGTCTCTCAATGGGCAACTCCGACTCAGCAGCATCAGTTCATGTCGATTTTGTATCCGCCTCTGAACTTGGTAAGCATGGGCATCGAACTTCACTGTTTTCGTGGTTGAATGCTACATCTGCACCATTAAATGGGGTCACTGCTGCTGTAACTGGTTCCGAAGTATTATTTTTGTCAGAATACTGCTTCTGTTCTGTACTCGACATGTCGCTATGGTTTGAGTAAGTACTGTCAATTAGCGAAGGGTACTATACTTCTTTGAATTCAACAAAACCTACGCTTCAATTCCTTGATCTTCATATACCCTTGAAAAAGCTCATTACAAAGTCTTTTACCTGCTAAGGGGCTGACAAATAACATGAGTATTCCATAGATGGTGGAACAATTACAGATATATGATCAGAAGCATTGTAAGCAACTGTTATAACTGGTTCTCTGATCGAGTTCAGATGGATCACATATAAAGTAAGCTATTCCGCTGAAGCCTTGACCTATAAAAACCATTGGGAACAACTTCAAGCCATTGAACAATAACTCAGCAATCTAACATATTATTGGCTATTAACTTCGTCGATAACACTACGGTTGTCGCTCAGCTCTGGCATATATATAGGATTCTGGTCCCACATCACACCCCAGATGTCTGATACTGATATAGAAAATACCGAAACAATAATAGAACGTGAGAAGACCTTCTTGTTATCAATATAAGATATTCTACTCTCATATATATTATTCGGAGTTGCAGTCGATATTGGTTGTAACAGCAACCCAACAGCTTCCCAAGGGCATGCCAAGAAGATTACCTCTTATATGGGGAAAAGCAAACGATTGATATGATATAACTAGTGGTTGTCTCTATTACTTAGTTTCTTGAAATCCCTACATATGGAAAATCCTTCAACTATAAAAGATGTATAAAAAAAGGGTCCGTTTTGACATTTTAGCGTAGGTTGCAAAAATCGGAGATGATGTGGTAGAAAAAGAAGCATATATGAATCGGGTAAACTAAGTTTGGTAGTAAGCTGGCTAATAATACTGCCATGAAGACTGCAATGAATGAACAAGCAGGTTCAGGAGAGGAAAGTTCCAGAAGCCAGCTGGGTAATGACGAAGATGGTGTTGATATGGTTGATAAAGAGCGTCTATTGAAGACGTCATCCAAAGGCAATGAAAACAGTCTTCTGGTAGAATTTAGCGAAGGAGACGTCGAGAGTCCCTTCAACTGGAGTACGAAGAAGAAACTTTGGCATACTGCGATCTACGGGCTTGCTACGTTCTCAGCCCAGTTTAATTCGACCACCACTTCACCATCCGTCTCACATTTGGCTAAACACTTTAATGTGAGTCGAGAAAAAGCACTGCTATCGACGTCATTGTATGTGTTGGGCATAGCGTTTGGACCAATGTTCTTTGCACCTCTATCAGAGATGTATGGTCGAAAAATCGCTATATTTGGGTCCTTATTTGTTTCAATGATCTTTACATTGGGATCGGCCAGTTCCAAGGACTTTGCAGCTCTATTGACGACGAGGTTTTTCGCGGGATTCTTCGGTGGTAGTCCAGTTGTATCTTCTGGTGGAGTTCTATCAGATTTTTGGTCAATCAATGTGAGATCGATCGCTATGGTGTTTTATGCGTTGTTTGTTGTATGTGGTACAACATTAGGACCGGTCGTTTGTTCTTTGTTGACATTTCAGGTAGGTGGTCCTGAGGAGTGGCGATGGCCGTTGTGGTTCATCTGCATGGTACAAGGACTTTTCATGGTGATCGCCGTCTTTACTGTTTCTGAGTCCCACTCCGGGGTCTTACTTGCTTACAGAGCCAAGGAAATCCGGAAAAGGACTGGGAATTGGGCCTACCATGCCAAACACGAGGAATGGGATCTGGACCTTAATGAATACTTGAGTACCCACTTGCTAAGACCATTTGCTATGTTAGCGACTCCCATTGTGTTTTTCCTGGCACTATTCGCTAGTTATGTTTTCGGGATATTGTATCTGATTGTAACTTCTGTACCGATGACCTTTAGGATGACTAGAGGCTGGGAAGGAACTGTTAGTAACCTGCCGATGCTATCAGTATTTGTTGGTATCCTTTTTGGGGCTGTAGCCAATATATGGGGAGGACTTAGATACAAGAGGGTCCTAGTGGCGAGTAAAGGTGTTCCTGTTCCGGAGGAGAGATTTCCGCCCATGATGATGTTTGCATGGTTAATGCCTGCTGGGCTGTTTATATTTGCGTGGACATCGTGGTCACATATTCACTGGATCGCTCCCTGTATAGGTCTATCCTGCATGGCTTTTGGGTTTTTTGTCATCTTTCAAGGTTGCCTCAACTATTTGGTCGATGCTTTTACCAAGTACGCTGCCTCAGCAATAGCTGCAAACACTTTTTTCAGGTCGATCTTGGCGGCAGTTTTTCCGTTATTTGGGTCTGCACTTTTTGGTAAT
Source organism: Zygosaccharomyces gambellarensis (assembly GCA_030571545.1). Classification (NCBI taxonomy): domain Eukaryota; kingdom Fungi; phylum Ascomycota; class Saccharomycetes; order Saccharomycetales; family Saccharomycetaceae; genus Zygosaccharomyces; species Zygosaccharomyces gambellarensis. Next base: position 453,974 of record JAJLXU010000008.1, read on the forward strand.
TTAGGAGTTCATTGGGGGGCTTCGACAATTGCCTTTATCGCCCTGGGAATGATCCCCATTCCTTTTGTCTTTTATGCATTTGGTTCCAAAATTCGTTCGAGGAATCCTTATTCTAAGAGAATAGATTAGTTAGAGTAAGTGTAAGCTGGGGTAAAGGCAAATGCTATTCAAGAAGACAAGATAATAAAAGCCTGCCTAGAAGTACGGTGAAGATTGAACGGCGGTTAGGAACGAATAATACTCTAAACGGTTTATCGGACGGTTTCGAAATAGGAACATAGCGTAAGCAAACAAAATAATGTTTGCAGCGATCACTACTGGTGATCGCAGAGCATGATTTGGTAGTGCATGTCCCATGTACATCGTTGTATTCTTTTTCATTTTTGATTTCCCTATTGTTTTTGTAGGCATGAGACGCATGAGCATGAACCAAATCCTAACTGATCTCTCTGCATTAGTAGTTAATATTTCAGTGCTACATAACTTATCGGTTTGTATTTACATACCGAAGCATACGGACAATATAGTCTCTAAAAACAAGATATATGAGAACAAATTTTCTTATGAAAAGGTGTAATTCGGGCCTTCCTACTCCCTGCCCATGTTCCAGAACTAAGAATACGTATTATTTAGTAGAATATTTCTGAGCAAACCTATTTGTTAGTATTTAGATATGAATGGGCCCAAGGGGCCGTGTGCTTATCAAAAAAGTTGAATAGCAAAACATCAAATACTCGGTCCAAACGATCTCCATAACTTAAGGATCAGAGCCGTCGTAGTATGAACACTCAAGTTATGTTGTCATCAGATGATTCAGTTAATTAGGGTCTAATTAAGGGTCACCAATAACGTTTCACGAAAATAATGATATTATATCGGATACTTGATCCTTATTTATATTTAAATAGTTGCACAGAAGGGACCTACAAGCTATTAGGTTCAACAAGGTAGAATACGTCCTGGGAACAAGAATGTCTTTACCTATTATCAGAGTTCATTTTTTGAACAAATCAAGGTCCTTCAGAGTATTATGGATATTGGATCAGTTGAAACTGGATTATGAAATAATACCCTACTATAGAGATGAAAATTTTCGTGCTCCTGTAGAGTTAAAGAAGGTTCACCCCTTAGGGAGATCACCATTGCTTGAATTGGAAGATAGAAAGACTGGTAATAAGAAAATTCTTTCTGAGTCAGGATACATTTTCCAGTATATCTTGAAGCACTTCGATAAGACCAAATCCCTGGATAACGCAGACCCTGAGAAGTCTGAAGAGATCCAATACTATCTGCATTATGTTGAAGGATCGCTGCAACCTCCTCTTCTAATTGAACTCATACTTTCCATGGTACAAAATGCATCAATCCCTTTCCCGTTTTCTTACTTTTCAAGTAAGGTAGCTGAGAAGATTGGGGAGAAGTATTCCAGAGGTGAAGTGAAAAATCAATTAGATTATGTTGAAGGTCAAATTTCAAAGAATGACGGTTATTTAGTTGGTGGTAAGTTAAGTGCTGCTGATATCCTGATGTCGTTCCCACTAGAAGCGGCCTTTGGCCGTCAATTTGCTGATCCCAATCAGTATCCCTCTATTGACAAGTGGCTCAAGAACCTCAAAGCCTTGGGGTCTTATACCGCTTCAAAAAAGAAAGCTGAAGCAAATGGTGATACATTTTAGTTTATAATGAAGAATAGGTATGCTGCTTTCGCGTTTTGATAGTCGTTTAAAGTTGGCATTTGGACCACTTTCTAAGGTAAGGCACAAGGGCATTAATGTTATGTTGTACATGACGTCATCGTCTCATTTTAATGCTACTGAATATGAAAGGACCTTTTGATTTTGATGCCACAAGATACAAAGTAATTTGAGTGGTGCGATTGAATTAGATTACCATGTTACCAAGGCTAGCGCCTTTGGCTTTAGATACTTTTGAAATAGTCTTGGTATTTCGAATAATTGGAGAATGTCAAAGCTTTAGAAAATATAGGGTATATTTTTTTTTTAGGAAGTTATAAGTTTCATAAATACTGAACTACATGAGAGTTCATTGCTTTAAGAGCATGTTGGTGTTAAACTTGAGTATTTAGATCTTCCAGAAGTTTTTGAAGTACAGAAGGACTGATTATTGTTAGCGTTATTCGAAGATTATTCTATGCACTGAAAGCTTGACGCCATACATATTCAAGAACAAGATAAAACATTAAGTCAAAAATAATAAGGAAAATATCAGGTTTTGATGGATCTAAAGCAACTAATGCCCCAATTGTACACCCAGAGTTTTGGCTACAACACATGCATGATTAGAACTTGAGACGGCTTCGAGATGTTAAATCTGAAAGATAGCAGGCTACTGACGGAGGAAAAGTGTCTTGTTGAGTGGTGTGCTGGAGGATTAGATGGTCACAAATGTCCCCTTCAAATGTGCTGTTCTACATGAATTAAATAGACGATCCATACACGACGAGTACCTTATCATCCGAAGTTTTTCAGGTTCGTTGATTTACATCAATGACGTGTAGGAAGGGCCCTTTTTGTTTTTAAGAAATGATTTACTTGACATAACTTACATCAAACTGACAACTCCGGGAAAAGAAGAAGAATCTTAGAGTAGACAGTATATGTGAATTCAACAAGCTCATAGTATCTCATTAAAATGTACTTCTCTGACACAAAGAAAAGAAATTACTGGAGAATTTAAGGTGAAATAGATGAAAAACCATGGTTAAAAGTGCCAAGCCCAGACGGCTTTCTTCAGCAAGCCAAATCTTTCCGAATAACAAATCCGTTTCAACCGTTTTAATGCCTACACAATTACATACCATATTTTTTCCATCCAATTTTTGGGCTCTTCCAGGACTTCATTCCTCTCTTCCTCATCTGCCAAGTTCAATTTGGGTACTATATCGGAACCAGCTTCCTGCACGTCTCTGAAGCGCCATTCTTTATAATAGGCTGTACCCCCAATATAAAGAACTGCAACGAAACCAAGCGTCACGTAATTTGCAAAGAAATCACTTATATTCCAATTACCCTTGGTGAAGGCGCTATACCCATTGGTCAAACTCAAAATAAAGAAAAACCCAGTAGAGAGGTACGCACAGAACCTTTGAAAGCGCTTTCTGAAAGGTATCCTTTCATTCAATCCTAAACAGTCGATAACCTTCCTGTACCTGAGATAGGTAACAGACACAATGATCCAGCTTATGAATCCCGATATGGTTGCTATATTGGAAAGCCAAGTGAACACTTGTGAAGATGAATCCGAACAGTTTAGATACGCCAACAAACAAAAACAAGATCCTACACCGACACTCAGGTATGGTGTTCCATATCTGTTAACTTTAGAAAAGATTTTTGGAGCATCTCCCTTGCGAGCCATAGAATATAGCATTCTAGATGTACCATAGAGTTGAGCAGTACCTGCAGAATAAGCAGCCGTAAGAATACATGCATTTAAAATATGAGGCAGCACATTAATTCCTGCTTCGATGACTCCTACGACAAATGGAGAGGCAGAACCACTGGAACTACCAGCTGCGACTGCGTTCATCAACCTTTTGTTATCATATCCAACTGCAACACCCACAAATAGCGATCCGCCAATATAGAATAATATCACTCTCCAGATGAATCTATTACAGGCACGAGGCATATTCCTCCTAGGATATTGTGCCTCTGCGCTGCATTGTGCAAAAGTTTCTGGGGCAAGCACAAATGCAAACCCGCTCTTTACAATAGCAGTCCATACTGCACAGAACCTTCCCGTGTTCCCCGTAGTAATGTACGGTTTAAAGGCACCTGGGTGCTTCCAATGGTGGAATCCTAAGACGCGGTCTTCAGATGGAACCCCTCCAAAAAATATCACGACTCCCAAAATAATAATTCCAAGGGCAGTCACAAGTTTAATTGAAGAGATGCAAAATTCACTTTCACCAAATACTTTCACTGGAAGCATACTCAGCGAAACGGTAGTCAAAATGAACACTGTCACGAAAATCGCGGAGTTGGCATTAGTCCAATACTTAACAAGCATGGTACAAGCAGTGATTTCGGTAGGTGCCACCATTGCTAGTGCATAAAATAAATTCCAACCAGTCATGAACGACACAGGGCGGTTTATGTATGTTTTCGTCAGCGCATATGTGGAAGTCTCACCGGCAAACGGTGCTAAAAGCACCAGTTCTGTCAATTGGTTGATTATAGTCCATATGAAAAATGACATTATAATAAAAGCTATAAGAAGAGGAGCCGGACCACATGTAACCAAAGTGCTACCAGTACCTATGAACAACCCAGTACCAACTGCACCACCTAGTGCAATAAGCTGCAAATGCCTAGACTTAAGCCCTCTTTGTACTACTTCTTCCCCAGGTTTATCGGAGATATAGGACACAGAACCCTGTTCAAGATCGCCCAATTCAACCGTCTCACTAATATCAGGCTTTTGCTTAAGACTGCTTGTTTGAACCGAACCATTTTCCACATTTAGCATATTCTTCATTTCAAAATCCATGGTGCAACTAAACCAATATCGATTTAGTCCCTAGTTTGCATTTAACTAGCAGGTGAATTTTCTCCCAGGACATACCAAGAAAATAACAGGCTCCTTATGTATAATCTACAATGTATCGCATTTATCGAACGTAATCTTATATCGACACTACATGAATGGCCAAATGAGAGTGATCATACATCTGAGTAGCCTTCGTTCATTTCAAGAGGTTTATCTGATTACAACGAAAAAATCAAGAGATAGGATTCTGATTAAAACAGTTTATTTTAAACTGATCTCACGTACGTCTTTAATCTAAGGAAACTGGCACCTCGCTAGTTTTAATGGCGATTCATCAGTCATCGCTATTCGACTCACTTGCCGAAATCGCTTATCTTACGAAATAAAAAATCGAACTTCCCAATTGAGCTATTAAGATCTTTCAAAATAAGGAATTATCCAAAGAGGAAATTCTGAAAACTTACAAGACTTTCCTAATTTGTTTACTTAGATTGACTTCCCGCTTACGGATTCCATCTTATCTCAAGTTTCTATCATATCACACGGAAGTTGATTAGTATACCGTTATCAACATTCGAGGATTATCTTATCATGTAAAACCAGTAGATCATCCAGAATTATCTCAAATGAAATTCTGACCTGGTTCAGTAAATCCATGGTTTTGAAGGTCGAAATGCTTGATATAAAGACCTGAAGAGATTGCTCTCATAGTTTATAACTGCTGCACACCTGGACAACCCGTGAGTGAAACCATTTAGCAGAAATAGTATGTGGTTTCCCAGAGTGGTTTTTCGTGTTAGTCAAGAAGCAGTATCCAGGAATGTGCCATTTCTTAGGAGGGGAAGTGCTGTCGGACTAATAGCGCAGAAAAGAGCGTATTCATATGTTAGAAAATTCGGTACTCAGGTGAAATCAGGTTCCTTGGGAAGAGGTAAACTATTGGCTGGTAGTTCGGCGTTTGCCACACTTTTTGGGCTCTCAATGCTTAATTTCTCGGATGGTGACATTGCAGTTAAGGAAGTCATGTTACATAATAATCCTAAGGATTGCTGGATTGTGCTGGATGATAACGTTTATGATGTGACGGCTTTCCTCAGTAAACATCCTGGCGGAGTTTCTCCGCTTATGGAAGTTGCGGGAAAAGATGCAACTGCAAAGTTCAGTCAAGTTCACTCAGCTGCGACCTTAGAGAAGATGAAGGGGCAGTTGGTGTATGTTGGTAAGCTTAAAGGTAAGTTCGAGAAGGTTTTGAATGAAGACGAACTCAGAATCGAGGAGCTCAAGACTAAGATTCCCCCCTTGGAGACTATTTTCAGCTTGTCAGATTTCGAAAGCGTCGCTAAGGAAGTTCTGCCAAAGACAACTTTCACTTTTTTTGCAACGGGATCTGCCGATGAAATTACACTACGTGAAAACCACTATGCATATAGTAAGGTTTTTTTCAAGCCAAGAGCTTTACAGGACATCGAACCACATGAAATTGATACCAGTACCTCGTTCTTAGGTTCGAAGGTGGACTTACCAATCTATGTCTCTGGATTTGCGGGATCAAGGTTAGCACATCCTCTTGGAGAAAAGAACTTGCAAGCCGCGGCATACAAATACAACATGATGCAAATGGTTCCAAAACAGAACTCCTTTAGCCCCGAGGAGTTTTATCCCGATGTTCCAAGTGACCAGATTCAAACGCAGCAATTCCATTTTAACGAAAGAAAGGAGATTGATGAAGTAGATAAATTGCTCAGAGACCTAGAGGAGCACCCTACAATCAAGGGGGTCTTTTTCAATGTGGACCTTGCAGACATTGGTAATAGAGAAAAAGATAATAAGCAAAGGGCTAAGAATACAGCAGCAAATGCAGGTGTCGAGGATATTGTAGATCACAGGTACGGGCAGTATCCTAAGTTTACTTGGGGAGATGTGGAGAGGATTGTGAAAAGTACTAGTATTCCTGTAGCCTTAAAAGGAGTCCAAAGAGGAGAGGATGTCGTTATCGCTGCTCAAAAAGGTGTAAAGGCAGTGGTGCTATCGAATACTGGCGGTAGGCAATTAGATTATTCTAGACCACCGTTGGAAATATTAGCAGAGTCTAGGAAAATGTTGAAGGAAAATAATTTGGAAGACAGAATCGAGATGTATTTGGATGGTGGAGTTCGAAGAGGATCAGATGTTATCAAAGCCTTATGTTTAGGTGCCAAAGGCGTCGGCCTGGGAAGACCATTCCTATACGCCATGGCAGGCTATGGTGAGGATGGTGCATCACATCTAATTGGAATTTTGAAAGAAGAAATAAAAAATAATATGAGACTCTTGGGAGTGAAGAGAATCGAAGACTTAAATGAAAGCTTTATCGACTCTAAGGGTCTAAATTTGCGTGCATCCAAGGCAAATGACGTACTGTACGACTCCGCATATATGCCATTGAGCTTTCCAGAGTTTAAGAATGCGTAGATTGCATATCTTGATTGGAATAAATATTTATATGTACTCAGGTATATCAGAAACTTTTCGAACATATGATCTATTCTTATTGTTATACAGCGGTAACATTTAAGAATTACCTTTCGCTGCAAATGATCGACGGTTCGTGCAGGTGGGTGAAAAATGTGTCGAGTATATCCTAAGATTTTTTTTTAACTAACATGAAAGTGCTATTTTCATAATATGAATAGAAGATTCATTATGGTGTTCGACCTTCTTGTTGGCTAATTCATCAGATTACTGTGCAGGAACGAATGGAGGTAGATTGTTAGTTTCTACAGATGAGTTCGAAACGGAAGGTAAAAACTAGCTATGGAATGAAGAGGAAAGAGTTTGCAAATTTTGCATGTGATAGGGTCTTATCTGAAGTTTTGTAAAAAACCTGTCAAAATTAGGCAACTGAGAGTATTACGAAGATCAGAGAGCTATGTGGTTTCTTCAAAATGGGACTTCAACAAATGAATACCTGTCCTATAAAACAAAAAATTAGTGCTAGTTTGGTAAATTCGATGTCATCTTCTCTAAACAGAATGTAGTCAGATAGGGTGTTCGCTGAGTGACCTTTAGAAGGTAACCATGCTTTTAGGAATGGATAAGACTGACTGGGTCGTGCTGGGTGTTCTCCTCCTTCAAACCACGACCTACAGGAAAAAAAAAAGATGTTCTGAAGCTTAAGCTCTTCCAAAACAATGACATAGTTTCTCCAAGGGTATCTATCTGATCACCATGATATTTACACCATTATAAAAAAAAAACAAAAAAAACTATCTAATTTGTTTACGCTACACAAACTGGAACAGCTGAAGAATAAACTCGAAAATTTACCAAGGAGATAGCATCAAAATGTTCCCTCAATGTAATGTGTGTTGATGTAGAAGAATACGAATTGAAAGCCCTGAAATCCTTAAAAAATTTACCGGAGAATGTGGTAGTGTCATTCTTTGTATCAACTATGGTGAAAGTGAATTCCCCGATGGTACCCTGCCCTTTGAAAAGTTCTTGTCTGAGATGGATAAAGACGAGCTAGCAAGCTTGCATTTCACACATTTTGGACTGGCCAATTCTTCCTATGAATTTTATAATGGAGCATCAAGGAAAGTACTTAAATGTTTAAAGAAAACAAAGGCTACACTGATCGGAGAGCATGGTTTGGTCGATGCTGGAGCAGGTACAACAGATGAAGATTATTTAACTTGGAAAGAAGCGACCATGACAGAGTTGAAAAAGCAGCTTCACTTGGAAGAACAAGAACAGGAGTTTGAATTCGTTTTCGAGCTGAGGAGAATTGCTACAGTTAGTGACAAAGTTTCATTTGGTGAGTCATCTTCACGATACCTACCTTTTAACAGCCTTTTTGGTAACTTGAAAAATGTGCAGCTGGGCTCATTTGACTCGAATCACCCATACTTGGCAACTGTATTCACAGTTAATTTGATATCTCTGGATCTAACACCGAATACAGTACAGGCGATCATTTGGGTATTTGGCCTTCCAACGCTAACGAGAAGGTCGAAAAGTTTTTATATGCCTTCAATTTAAATGCCGAAACTATTTTTGACCTGGAACCCCATGGACCCAACAGTCAAAATTCCTTTCCCTTCTCCAACTACGATTGGTGCTGCAGTTAGAAATTGCATGGAGATTACAGGCCTAATCTCGAGACAGAGCTTTAGTACTTTGATACAATTTGCCCCGACTGATAAGATAAAAGAAAGATTGTATAAACTGGCGGCAGAAAAAAACGGTTTTCAGATGAATTCACATCGAAATTTTTTGATTTGGCAGACTCTGTGTTATATCTATCTGGCCGTGCAAAATGGGAAACCGTTCCTTGGGAAGTTTTAGTTGAATTATTACCCCACTTACAACCACGTTACTATTCCATTTCTTCTTCTCTGTGAGCGGAAAACTATTCGCATTACTTCTGTAGTGGAAAGTTTTCCAAATCCCATGTGGGAGGAAAAAGTTGTTGGTGTTGCCACAAATTTGCTTAAACACATTCAAGTTGCACAAAACAACGACACTACCAAAGACCTAGAAGTGCATTTTAACTTAAAAGGGCCTCGTGACTTATTTTCAGGCTTTAAATTGCCAATCCATGTACGCCGTTCTGCTTTCAAACTACCGACAGATCCACAAACACCAGTGATAATGGTGGGATCTGTACTGGTGTTACTCCCTTTCGTGGATTTATTAGAGAACGAATTGGACTTGTAGACACACAGAAAAATGTCAAACTAGACAAACATCTACTATTTTATGGATCTCGCAATTACGATGACTTTTTGTATAGTGATGAATGGCCTGGGTATGGGGGTATATTAGGGAATTCATTTGAAATGACGGTTGCTCATTCTAGGATCGGTCCTAGGAAAGTTTACGTACAAGACAGGATTCTAGAGCGTGAGAACGAAGTTTGTTCTTTATTGAACGACGGTGGTATTTTATATGTATGTGGTGATGCAAAATACATGGAACAATGTGTCTATGCTGTACTGGTGAACATCGTTGCTCGTGCAAAATCCATTTCCAAGAGCGAGACCATTAAATTAGTGAAGAGACTCAAAGCCGCGGATAGATATCAGGAGGATATTTGGTAATTTCTCAATGTACGATATCCTCACACATTTTACAAAAACTCATCCTGCCGTATTAGTCATTTGGAGCGTCTCCAACTATTCATTTTATCTTAAGAGAGTGTATACCGTATTCCCGTTCCAAGGCTGATTAAATTTGAGTCAGATTGCTTGTATGCTTTCATAAACTAAAAGACCTCAAATTAAATAGTAATGAGGTCAGACTACAAGAAATAGAGCCATTAGCAAACCTTGTAGCTTACTAACTAATTAACTTGTGTAGATTAAAATGATGTTTTGTTGTATTGAGGACTTTCTAAAAGACACAGATAGATTTGGGTTTCAGTAAAGCCATCAAAACCCTATCCAATGCAACTGAAATTCTTTTTAGGTGTGAATTTCGTTGTATAAGCGCAAGGAACAGCTTTAGAAATCGGCATCATCGATTATGTTTACTTATTATACGGTCTGATAGTTCAAAAGGGAAACTCAGGCAACTGATAAGAAATGATTAGAAAATCCATATTCCCGTAAACTGGATTTTTGATCAAAATAATAAGAACTCTTTGAGTTCCCATTGTGATGAAGATCTTCTAAAGAATTTACCAAAGATCTTTTCACCTTTTATTCACTCTTAATTTTACGAACAGTTTCAGTTTCCCTTTTTAGCTGCACTACTAAAGTAGATTTTTCCTTCTTGGAATGTCTTGATGTTTACCTTTGATATAAAGAGTGGAATTAAAACGAATCGATTTGACAAAATCCAGGTTACTTAAATAAAAGAGAAGATTTGCATACAATTTATTTGAAGCAATCGAATAACATTCTCTGAAAACAACTGCGGTAATCGCTATGCCAGAAGCCAAACCTATCACTTCTCTCGCAGCAGTTGCCTACCAAGCTGGCAAACCTCTTTCCGTGGAAGAGATCACGGTGGATCCGCCAAAAGCACATGAAGTCCGTATTCAAATAAAAAAAACGGCGGTGTGCCATACCGATGCTTACACTTTGTCAGGAGCCGATCCTGAAGGTGGTTTCCCATGTGTTCTCGGCCATGAAGGTGCTGGTGTGGTGGAATCTGTTGGTGAAGAAGTTACTAGTGTGAAGCCTGGAGATCATGTTGTAGCTCTATATACAGCTGAATGTGGCCAATGCAAGTTCTGTAAATCTGGTAAGACCAACTTGTGTGGTGCAGTTAGAGCCACTCAAGGTAAAGGGGTTATGCCAGATGGTACTTCTAGATTTAAAAACAAGAACGGCGAAAGTTTATTCCATTTCATGGGGTGTTCCACTTTTTCTGAATATACAGTAGTTGCCGATGTGTCTGTTGTTGCCATTGACCCTAAGGCACCTTTAGAAAGTGCTTGTCTATTAGGTTGTGGCGTTACCACTGGTTACGGTGCTGCAGTAAAGACTGCCAACATCCAAAGGGATGACACTGTAGCTATATTTGGTGCTGGTACCGTTGGTCTGTCTGTTGCACAAGGTGCCAAAGCTAGAGGTGCTTCTAAGATCATCTTGATTGACATTAGCGATTCTAAAAAAAAGTACATGCATGAATTTGGTGCCACTGATTTCATTAATCCAACAAAAGACCTAGTCAACAACCAAACTATTGTGGAAAAACTGATTGAAATGACAGATGGTGGATTAGATTTCACTTTTGATTGTACTGGTAACGTAAAAGTGATGAGAGATGCTTTAGAGGCATGCCATAAAGGTTGGGGTGTCTCTGTAGTGATTGGTGTGGCAGCTTCTGGTCAAGAAATTGCCACCAGACCTTTTCAATTAGTTACCGGTAGAGTATGGAAAGGGTCCGCATTCGGTGGTATCAAAGGTAGATCCGAAATGGGCGGTTTGATCAAGGACTACCAAGATGGTTCTCTAAAAGTCGATGAATTTATTACAGAGAAGAGATCTTTCAAAGATATTAACCATGCCTTTGAGGATTTACATGCTGGTGAAACATTAAGGACTGTCTTGACATTTTAATGATTGCAGCTCTAGGAACAGTTTCAGATAAAGATACACTTCAACTATAGTAGCAAGTCGACAATGTGTTACTATTGTGTAACTCTATAGATAACATCCGAATAAAAGGGATTTACGAAGCACATTTTTCTAATCCTAGTAACCTATACATACGCAATACTGTGCAATTACTAGCCTTGGAGAGTAAAAAAAAAAAAAAAAAATAATAATAAGAAAATTTTGTTCCCAAGACCAGTTCAGCCACTAAACGTAACAATCTATTACGTATATAATTAGTCCTTCTTATAGTCGTGTACTGGATTGCGAAGGATAGTACTGATTTCCACCTACCTTTTAAGCCTGGTACACTGAAGGCCGACATGAAATTTATTGCGATATAAACCAGTTACAAAAATACATATATATGTATATTAATGTACTTTATTATGTATTTCATTTAGCCTTTGATGTTGTTCTATTATTTTCACCAGCGGTGGCCCCCACTGACTCTTACCCTTGTATTCTCCAAAAGTCCCGTCGATTCCGATAACCGCTTGCCGTAGTTCTTCCATTATATGAGGTTGGCTGTAGAAACTATTTGTCAGAATTTCTTCTTTAAAATTCAGCAAATAAGTTTTTAGACCAAACACTAAGACATTTTTGCCTCGAAATGTTGCTAGTTTGATGAGTGTCTGTCTCTCTGACCTATAATGCATCTCATCACCGCTGCTCGACTCTTTTGTAGCACGGGTCCAGACATCAGTTATTCTACGTTGAGAATAAAACCTTCCATGCTTTTGAAAAGCATAGTTAACTCTGTAAGCAAGCTTGTTTGGCTTTAACCTGGCAAAGAACCTATTCATAGGCGACTGTAGGTGGCTCTTGTACCCAGGAACTGGTTTATGTATTTGAGTTAATGGTTTCAAAAACTTATTACGAGGATTGAATCCGGATCCAAAGGCAAATATCCCAGAATGTAAAATGACCTCACTATTGTATTGGTTAGCTGCATTTCCAGATAAAAGAGTCAGATCATCCTCAACCAGGCGACTCATCGCCAATATTAGCTCATGCGCACGTCTTGTCTTATCACAGGAAATAAGAACTCTATAACCAACTTCATCTTTCAAAACGTCTACATTTTGGGTCAACTTTTTAGGAATAATTTGCGTATTAAAACACTCATAGTTAATACAGGAAGGTACCTCGCTGGAAAGCCTTAAATAGTGAACAGGATCAACCGGATGATACTCTCCTAAAATTATGTTGTATAAAGCGCCGGGTGTAGTACCCGGTTCTAGGGCTACCTGAAAATATTGAGGAAAACGACACGCTAAATAGCTAACCAGATTCCTGTAGAGCTCACATAGCGCTTCATCTGCGTGCTGTACGTCTTCTTCTGCGATGATAATTTCAGCATCCATCTCTTCATTTTCAGATGCGGTCTTTCCTGGTTCTGAGTTGACCATAGCAGGATCCAAATGGAATACTACGTCCTCATAGTCTGTTTCCAAGATTTTCCATTTTTTCAAAATATGTTCTTTGTAACTCCTGTCCATCGTGATCCAGTATGAAATTGGTATCGTACTCAGATCCATCGTTAGCTTATGTTCTCCGGGTTTGAAGGGTTTGTAGGGATATGGTTCAGTTTCTTCCCAAGACCTATAATTTTCCTTCTCTTCTTTCTGGATCGGAACCACTTGTTCTCTCATGAGCTCTACAGGTTTCCATGTCTTTACATTCCCAGTGTTAGGGCCTTCAAGTTCACAGTCGCTTGGGGTCTTAGTAGCATGGGAGTCTCTAGCTTGGCTTAATTCTTTGAACAGCTGCCATGACAACCAGACCAAAATGGGACCGGTCACTTGTTTACCCAAAAAGTAGCTCAAATTGACCTCAACCATAGTAGCTTCTTTGCAGAAATGTTAATGTACTTTTTGTTTGGGCCAAATCCCCCAGTATGACCTTATATACTAATCACAGCAGGCAGCTAAAAATATTCTTAATAGCCGAATTCTCTGGCGATCCTTATCAAGGGAATTCATAATAAATAGTGGGTCTGCCTTAAGTAATCCATCTTCTTGGTCTTTATCAGCGCCAATTGAGTAAACCCATCTTGGCTCGCTTCTTCCTGCTCTGGAGTTGATGATCGACCTTCCTAAAAGATATCGGGAACATTGAAAATAATGTATTGTTTACGAACTTCAAAGCACTGTACTAGCTAGGCAGGTTAAACATTTAGTTTTCGACAGACTCACTTTGAGTCCTCCATTTTTTATGAATCATTGGTTCTATGGGTGACACTTATCTTATGGTTTTCTCGTGAATAAGATGTAGCCGAAGATTAGGATTTTCAAATAGGTATTGAAATACGGGGTTATTACGGAGACACTTCAGTCGATACAGCGTAGATAAATGCAAAATGAAGAGCAAAACTACGAGGTTCGAAGGGCATTTGAACAAACGAAAATGTGAAATGAGGTACATTACCAGAGGAAAATGGATAACAAATGCTTTATGAACATCACCTATAATCCACTGCTTAGATCGAATAGAAAATACTAAGGCTAAAAAAAAAAAAAAAAAAAAAAAAAAAAAAAAAAAAAAAAAAAAAAAAAA
>JAJLXU010000009.1:12431-26291 GCA_030571545.1 Zygosaccharomyces gambellarensis
TTTTTTTTTTTTTTTTTTTTTTTTTTTTTTTTTTTTTTTTTTTTTTTTTTTTTTTTTTTTTTTTTTTTTTTTTTTTTTTTTTTTTTTTTTTTTTTTTTCAGGTTCATTCACTTAATGGAGCACCATAAATTTCAAAGGTCCCTTTGAAATTTGCTTCATCTTACCAACGGCTCACATCGAGAATAAGGATCTCTCAAGAAAAAAAAAAATAATTGGAAAGCATATTACTTTCCCTTTCGTATTTTTTCTTTTTCTTTTCAAAAATGACTAAAAATGCAATGCTTCTCTGGGCAATTGCACTTGCAAGTGGTGTAAATGCGATTGAAGGTGGTTCAGAATTAAAGATCCCAGCATTGAAATCACTAAATGTCGAACTATCACCAGAATCATTCTGGGAAGACTTTCAGAACTATAGTAATAATGAAGAATTCTTTCAGAAATGGAAAACTTCTCGTCTAGGTCTAAGGGATTCTGGTACGGGTGAAACAAGACTAATGTATCCTGCAAAATGGAGCCTACAACAGCCATATTCTTTGAAAAGTTTTAAAAGAGATCAAACATTATGCTTAGAGACTCCTAATTCACCTGCAATGATCGGACGTGTGCTACCAGAGCCATTAAAGATTGGTAATGGTACCAAATTAGTGGTTCAATACGAGACTCAATTGCAAAGAGATTTAACATGCGGTGGAGCATTCGTCAAATTGTTGCCACCAATGGATGATTCGGAATTGGTCCGTTACAGCGGTGGTAGTGTGCCATTTGAAGTAATATTTGGTCCTGATAAATGCCAGCCTTATACAAATGAAGTTCATTTCGGATTAAAGAAGACTAACCCAATGACTAATAAACCAGAACTTAAGCTTCTTACTCAGGCTCCTATTTCAGGATTAGACGATGATAAAACAGTGCGTCTTTACACATTAATCATGGATTCTAAGAACCAGGATTTTGAAATTAGGGTTGATGGTAAAGTAGTCAAGGCCGGTAATTTGCTCGATGAAGGTGCATTCAACCCGGAATTTCATGCACCAGAAAAAGTGCCAGACTTAAAGGCGAAAAAACCAAAGAATTGGGACGATAGAGAACTCATTACCGATCCTGACGCTGTCAAACCTGATTACTGGGATGAAAGTGAACCTTTAATGATCCCTGATGAGACTGATTCCAAACCTAGATCATGGAACGAAAAAATGCCAGAATTTATTCCTGAACCCAATCATTCAAAACCTAAATGGTGGGAAGAAGATGAAGATGGAGAATGGGTTGCACCACTAGTCCGTAATCCAGAGTGCTTTAAAATAGCTGGTTGTGGTTCTTGGAAACCTAAAATGGTCGAAAATCCTGATTATTGGGGTCCTTGGAATCCTCCCTTGGTTGAAAATCCAAATTATAGGGGTAAGTGGACACCACCATTGATTGATAACCCGAAATATTTCGAAGATTCACAACCTGGGAATTTAGAAAATTCTATTGGAGCAATACTGTTTGAGTTCTGGAGTGGTTCCAAGGATTTACTGTTTGATAACTTGTATTTAGGTCGTTACGTCGAAGAAGCTGAATTACTTGGTAACAAGACTTTTATACCAAAGAAAAGATTACAGAATCAACAGATTGAAACTGATATAATCGGCCAAAAGGGATACATTGGACAACCAAAGAAGCCTCCAACGATGATTGATCAGTTACAAGATAAACCAAACTTATTTGATAGGCTAGCAGATTACGGGGATGTTTTGTTACAAAAATTCACCGAACAGAGCACCTTTGTTCAAAACTTCCTTGGTGGTTCCATTTTAGTCATTATACTATTGATAACGAGTTACTTCTATCTGAAAATTGTTTTATTCCAACAAGATTATTCTGAAGGTTTGGGTATGGAAAAGACTCCTAGGGATGAAGATGTAAAGAAAGACGACGAGGGGGCTGACAAGAAAGTCAACGAATCTAAATTTGAGGAACTCGAGTTCGAACCTCAGCTGGAGGAGGTCGATTCTAAACAAGAAGAAACTGAGAAGAACTTTGATCCCCAAAGAGAAGACCTTGATTTTATCAAGAGAAAAGGTGTGAATCAGTAAATAAATTAATAAGAAAATACGACATTTTACTAAAAGTGGGTCTTTTTTTGTCCTTTTGTTGTTCAGTTACTTGAATATATTAGAAACCTTCATTCAAACGTCTAGCGTTTAAAGTGCAACTATAAAATTTAGTATTGAGTTTACATTGATTACTGTAGCTTGATACGGACGGCTTTAGTCTGAGTATACCCTTCAAAACCCTCCTGGCCCATTTCACGACCAAGACCGGAGGCGTTGTATCCACCGAACGGAACACCGTGATGGAAATCGTTATAGGTGTTAACCCACACAGTACCAGCCTTCAACCTGTCGGAAACTTTAATGGCATTGTTAATATTTGTCGTGTGAATACCAGCAGCTAGACCATATTGGGAGTCATTAGCCAAATCGACAACCTCATCCAAAGTCTTGAACTTGGTTATTGTAACGACAGGACCAAAGATCTCCTCTTTTACAATTCTCATGTCTTCTCTGACATCGCCAAAGATCGTTGGCTTAATGAAGTAACCCTTGTCACCGACTCTCTCACCACCAGCAAGCAAGGTCGCACCTTCCTTTCTACCGACGTCTACATAACCCAAAATCTTCGACAATTGGTTTTGAGAAGTTTGGGCACCCTGGAAGGTAGATTCATCAAATGGATCACCAACTTTTAGTTTTTCAGAAGCTTCGATAAAACTTTCAACTAAAGCATCATAAGCGGATTCTTCCACATAGACACGGGAACCTGCACTGCAAACTTCACCAGCATTGAAGTAAATACCTAAGATGATGTTTTGAACGGCCATAGCCATATCAGCATCTGCAAAAACAATATTTGGGGATTTACCACCCAACTCCAAAGTCACCTTCTTCAAACTCAATGCAGCATTTTGGTAAATGTGAATACCGGTAGGTGTGGAGCCCGTGAATGCAATCTTCTTAACCTTTGGATGCAAGGATAGTGATTCACCGACAATCCTACCAAATCCAGAAACAATATTCACCACACCAGGTGGGATACCTGCCTTAGCCACATATTGCGAGACATATAGAGCAGATAGTGGAGTAGATTCAGCAGGCTTTAAAACAACAGTATTACCGGCAGCTAGAGCGGGACCAACTTTCCAAGACCACATCATAAGTGGGAAATTCCATGGAATAACCTGACCACAAACACCTAGAGGTTCCCTCTTCGTGTATGAGAAATGGGTCTTTCCACAGTCTACTAGTCTACCGTCAAATTTATCAGCCGCACCACCACAGTATCTCAAGTAGTTAACAACAAGTTGCAAATCTATTCTTGAATTGCTGATAGCCTTACCATTGTCCAAAGTCTCAATCGATGCAATCACGTCTGCATCCTTCTCGATAAGATCAGCCAACCTGTTAAGAGCTTTACCTCTCTCTATCGGATCAATAGTCGACCACGACCCATTCTTGAAGGCTTCATCAGCCGCATCAACTGCAGCATCCACATCCTCCTCACGACCTTCGTACACGTGACAGACCTCTTCCTCAGTCGACGGGTTGATCACTTCGAACGTCTTATGCTGTTTAGAAGGGACAAATCTGTTATTGATGAAAAGACCCGTTGGTTGGTCATATTCTAAACCATTGGGCAGCTTAATTGGGACAGACATTGGCAGGTGTGATAAGCAGCGAAGTTGACCCCTGCCAATATGGCTAGATGCAGTCTTTGCACCGCAGTAGAGCGTTCTTGCAAACATCTCAGCGTGTCTCTGGTCTTTTTGTTTTGTTATTTTTTTCTTACTATGCCTCAGCTGCTGGCTAACGAAACTCACTACTCTTATTCAAGAATTGGACTCTTGCTTAAATAGCAAGGGGCCTGTATCTTTGTTGCTGTTTTTTTTGTATCCCTTATTAAATTTTTTTCACATCCATTTTATTTACATAAAGTTGGCGTCACGGACAAAATTCACTGGAACCCCATTGGACCCATGCCTCTCCTCTTGTCTTTATAGCATTGTATCCGGTGCTGCCTTTTCTACCAGCGGCGGTAAAGAACCCTCATCATATTTCAGGAAACTCCGGTTAGTGCGGGGATGGGAGACAAGAGAAATCGGATTGCTTTGGTCACGACGAATGTGTGCGGGGAAACGCCGTGTAAGCAGAGATGAATAGGGGAGGAGAAATAAGGGGCGAGGTATGGGCGAGTGCCTAGATGATCTAGGGGAGGAGATCTCGTAGGGGAGCTGCGGGTTCGGAGAAAAGTAGCGAGGCTTGGTAAAGACTTTAAAGGGGGGAACGTCGAATAGGGGGTGTGGGTGAAAGGGTGGTGAAAATGTCATAGGGACCGAATCCGCAGCCGTTCAGATTGACGGTCCGATGAAAAGAAAAAAAGGAAGTATTATCGTACAAGATTATCTATACTTTCAACTCCGATAGTCTGTTGCAGGCCATTTGGATAACTTTAGTGACATCCTTTGATCTGCCGCCTCTCGACAATGGGTTTTCCCTTAGATCTAGCTTGACGAGACAAAGGATTGGCAGCGCTTGTACCAGAGAGTAACAGGAGACCAGCTCGTTACCTCGAAGGTTCAATTCTTGTAGGGATGGTAGTCTTGATGCAAAATTCTTGGGCAGTTGGCACAGGCCTTTTATTCTTGTTAATGAGAGAACTCTCAAGGATCCGGGGATTATTTCCCAGTGAGGAATTCTATGCATGTCACCGTCCTGTATGTAAAGTTCTTCGAGACTTCTCGGTAGCTGGTTCCACTGTCTTGTAAATCTGTGAGCGTCACATCTTAATATGCGTAATCTGTGGAATGGAAAAGATGGGGAAGAAGAGGAATTGCTATTGTTGGTGATGGTTGAAATTTTCTTCAGCAGACCGTTTGTTCCCAAAATGCTTAATGTCCTTAATTGGTTGGAATATTTTTGTTCTATCAATTCTTGTATTGGATTATGATCTAATTTGATAACACGCAGTTTTGGTAGGTGACCGATGTTCAGGACCCTTTCGATTTTATTTCCACTGAGATTGATTTCTTCTAGCTTGAACCACGAAGAATCTGAAGGGACTGCTTTTGTCAGTTTGGCAAAATCGATCGTGCCCTTGATTTCGTTGTTAGAGAGATCAAGACTAATTAGATTGGAGGTACCCAAATCCCTATCGAGTTTTTTTATCCTATTGTTTGACAGGTTGACGTTTCTCAGGTGTGGTAGAGACGATGAAAAAATTCCAGTGGTTCGGTTTATTGAATTGTAAGATAGATCAATTGTTTCCAAATGTTGTAATGCATCCAGCTGGCAATTTGCCAGCTCGTTATGATTAGAGTGCAACTCCACTATTCCAGATGGGATCTCCTGCAGCGATTTCAGCCGGTTAAAATTTAGATTGATTTTTTTTAAAGATGGTAGCATTTCGTCTAATCCGACCATATGAGGACCCAATGCGCGTTTTGACAGGTCTACAAAGTGGACTTGTGTCGACCAGTCTTGGCCTCTTGGTGGTATGGCATCTGTTAGTAATGCAACTAATTCTTTCTTACTCTGCTGGAATGAAGTATTAACCTGTGAAACCGTAGTCACATCCACAGCACTTTCGGGATGCGATGAGTAACGCATCTTACCGGATTGACGTTTCCTCAGTAGAAATCTTGGATTAATTTCAGGCACATCCATTGGTGTGTCGTCATATTCTTCATCTTCGTAGTCAATGTTATTACTATTAGTTTGATTAATATTATTATTGCCGTTTTTATTACTTTTATTATTATCCGACCTCTGTTGTTGTTGTTGTTGTTCTTGAAATTCTCTATACTGTCTATTTCGAGGTTTAGTTCTTCTTTGTACACTTGATTGAGACGTAAATTCACTTTGACTCTGATTCGTTGAACTGTCCAATGTGCGACTACTGGACACATCCTGGTTCTTTGGAGCAGGTTTATACCACACACCGTTAACGTTATCAAACACTAGTCCCATTTCTTCTGGTGTGATCAATTTCATGCCTTCTACTTCTGATTTTTCATCAATCTCTTCCATACCGTTATCATTTTTGAGATTGTTGTTGTTACGAGGTTTTAATCCTGTACCTGCTGGTGATAAAGACGAAGGTGTTCCCCCAAAGTAAGATGTAGTAGAATCTGATGAATCAACTGAATCAGGCTGTTGTGCATCTTCTTGAACTTGCGAGGCCGGCATGCGCGATGAAGGTAATTCGTAATTAGATTTTTGTTTCCGAAGAATATTGTCGAAAACACCACGAGCCTCCAAAGCAGGATCGATGTCTTCTTCTCCCTCATCATCTTCGTCCTCTTCGTCGTCTTCTTCTTCTTCTTCATAATCATGTGTTTCCCTTGATGCACTACTATTCTCGTTTTTTCTTTTACCATGTCTCTTGAAAGTGTTTGTCGGAATTCCTGAAATATCACTTAGCGATGCCGTTAGGACTAAATCAGATGGAGGATCTCGATGATTTTGACTCGAGAGTTTAGCTCTTGATGCAACTGGCTGTTGATCTTCTTGAAGCGGTCCTTGGAGTTGTCTTTGATTCTTCCCTTTTTCCTTCAATTGACTCTGCATTACCATATACTGTTTCCACTGAGGTGTTTCTGCATTCTCATCATTAAATTTATCGTCATTACCATTAGCATCGATCGCAAAACCATCACCAAAGCTACTTTTATTGTCATTGTTATTGTTGGCGTTATTATTACGTTGTGGTGAATCACCTGGTCTCTGTTGAACAGTACCGTAGCTCATTGACCAATCTCCCAACTTTTTAACATAGCTCTTCGACTGAGATCCCTCTATAAATGATAAGAATTTTGAATCTGCAAAGTCATTGTTTGGTAAATACTGTTTGACGCTCAACTTTCCTTTTTTACCTGGTGAACTGATATGGAATCCTTGTAAACCTTCAACCAAATTTTTAGAAGGAGAATCCATATGGTTCAGTGAACTCAATCGGATCAGAGCACTTCAATTTCACCTGTTCTTGGTCCTTTCTCTATGTCTATCAAACTTGATCTTGAAAATCCTCGAGGAATTGTATCTTTATATCTTAACTCTCACAAAGATATGATGGTAAACAAACTTAAGTTTTCTTTTTTTTTTTTCGCTCCGAACAAAAGATTAGAAGAAGGGTAACCTCTTTTTTTAGAAAAAAATTAAGACCCAGCTCAGGGTAATCATAAATATAGTTCTTATTATTCAAACTGGGAGAACTCAAGCCAATTGACTACCAACTAGTCCCATTCAATAATCATATGGCTAGCCGGTTCTTGGGTTGGTACTTTGTTTATTAAAGATCCTATCTTATTCTTAAGTAATACTAAACCAACTCCATGGCATCCAAAGAAGAAACAAGAACTTTGCATACGCCACCAATGACGAATACTAAGTTCGATACTTCACAGTCTATAAAGGAGTCATATAAACCTCGGTTAAGTGTTACTCAGGAGGACTTGGATGAGAATCATGAAAACAATAGCAACAACTCTGTGAACAATAGCAGTGAAAACCAGCAAGATCCTGTTGAGCTTACAAAAGAAGAGATAGATCAAGCGGTCAATAGCATAGAACAAGTACCTTTAGAACTCTCCAAGCTGATCGATCTATACATAAATGATCTGAAACAACCCAAATATGTCAAGCCCCTCAGTATCATGCAGCTATCTTCGCTATTTCAGAACTTTTACGCTAAATTTGACAAGGCATCCTTCCAGTATTTGACCACCAGTAATAATAATAGTAATAGTAACAATGTTAGTAATGGTAATAGTGGGAATACGAATATGAGTGGTTTAAATACTAGTAACAACAGTAGTGCTTTCAATGGGAGTGCAAATACACAACCGGCACTTTTGGTTGCAAGGGAGACGCTAAGCAGTGGATTAAGTGGTATTTTTGCCAGAAGTAGAAGTGGTAGTGGTAGTTCACTGAGAAGGGGTAGAAGGTCATCATCACTTTTTAGTGTGGATTCGAGTAATGTGCAACCGATGTTGTCACCGGAGGAAATTCACAAACAATTGAGAATTAACGAACTTAACAACTACAAAATTGATAAGCTTATGTCATTGTGTGAAAGGGATGTTTTTAAGAGGATTTTAGAAGTTGGTACGTCAGTCGCTAGTCCATCCAAGCAGGAGTTGGCCACTAGGTCTGATCATCATAAAAACACTTTTAACGTTACCAATTTATTTAGAAATAGTCCGGAATTTATTGAATATGATAAATTGTTGGACGAAAAATTGCATTTGTTATTAAATTTGGCTAATAACGATAAAATTGATTTGGTAGAGTTTTTAAGATTACCGATTGGTCAGAATCCCACTGCAGATATTCACGACGGTTTTAACGAGATTGAAGAATTATTAACGAACTTAGTTTCTCATACGATTGCCCCTTTTGAAAAAGTTGCTATTTTATTAAGGGTTCATGAATCAATGATGTTTTCACAAGATATGTGTAATGATGACTTCTTATCAATGTTGGTTTATTATATCATCAAGGTCTGTCCCAAGAACATTTTCCTAAACGCACAATTCATCAAACTATTTAGAAATAAAAAGAAACTTGTTCAACAGGAGATGTATGCATTGACTAATTTAGAAGCAGCATTGGTATTCGTGGAAGGTTTGACCTATAATGATTTCACAGCGATTTCGCAAGAAAAGTTAACTGAACCCGAGAAAAATATTTTGCAAGCACCAATTAGTAGCAAGATAAGTTTACCAAACTCAATCAAAAATAGCGGAACTGTTAACGTTGACGTTACTTTGCATGAAGCGCATCCTGAAGCCATTAGAAGTAATTCGTATGATGGATTCAGGTATGCATTTGATAATTCATTAAAAAACATTTTTGGTAAAATAAGGTCCTATACACCACCTGTACAGCCAATTAATTTACCAAAAAGTAGTTCGACCCCATCATTAGAGACCGATAAAAAGCCAACAACAAGCCCGACACGAACAGGATTGAATCAGCAACAACCGCCACAACCAGCAATCATCACAACTACAACGACCACGGAAACAGAACCACCAGAAGATTGGAAAAAATATAAGGACCGTGGATTTGAAGATTTGAAGATCTCGGAAATAAAAGAAATTTTTGAAATTTATCAAAAACTTGCACGTTAGGTTGTTGTTGTTTTTGTCTTTGTTTTTTTGTAAGATTCATCATTTCAAAAGTGTAATTGGAATTATTGATTGTCATCATCATTATCGTCATCATCATATTTGTTATTACCTAGTTGAAAGGTAATCCACTACAGATATTAATTTAGTAGAAGCATCGGGGAAATGTTTTTTTGGGATATAATTCCCAGACCTAGCCAAATGTGCAAGTTCTTCGAGCCTACACCAAGTATACTCAAGGGAATGACTTTGATTTTTTAAATAAAATAACGCTTTTTTCTTTAAATCGATATTGTCAGTTCGCAATCGTAAAATATTTTGTAAAAGAGTTTCATTATGAGACTGACCATGTTTTAATCCGTGTATAATGGGGAAGGACAGTTTACCTTCGGAAATATCTTCTGCTAAACCTTTATTAGAAATCATCTGTTCATCTAATAAATTTTGGTAGTCATCACGAACTTGATAAATGATTCCTAACAAATTACTCAATGGTACTAGTGAATGAGGCATTTCGACCTTCGTCAATAATTCCATTATTCTTACCGTCAGTCTGAACAATCCACCCGTTTTATTCATTACCATGTTATAGTACATCGTTTCGTCTGGTATAAAATGTAATAAATTCTCTCTCCAATAGATATCTAAACCTTGGCCTCTATGCAAATTAATCATTTCTTCATTAAAGATAACCATTAAATCATGTAATTTCATTTTGTCATTATCAGAGATGGTCTGTAAAATTTCCATTGCTCTAAAATACATGTAGTTTGCAGAATTTATTGTTAAGGGAACTCCGAATAAAGTGTGAGATGTCGGTGTACCTCTTCTTGCAATCGAATTATCTTCAATATCATCGATTAAAAGACTTGAATTGTGTAACATAGCAACCAGCATGGAGATTTGGGCTGTCTTGTCCGTAGAGAGCTTGTATATTTCATTAAATACACTGATCAATTTTGATCTAAAGCTTTTGCCGGGTTTCGATGAAATGTAGTTATATGGTTCAACGATCGCTTGTTCATCTCGATCATCCCATTTGGGTGGATTGTTGATTAAATCTTCGACATTCATCATCAGTGGTTACAAAAACTGGCGGTTAATATTGGTTGTTTTGTCAATTTCGCGATTGAACAAGCGTGATAAAAGTTGTAGTTTAAAACAACGATTCTATGAAATCATGCATTACTACTACTACGCAAAGCTGCACAAAACGGAAAAGTGAATAGATACAAAAAAATAAAAAATAGGAAAGGTTATAATTTCCAAAGGAGGATGGATGCGGTTCTGTTGAATATTGTTGGGGAGGTCCCTATGGTCACCAAAGTTTGGGCAATAGGATGCGTTGGACTATCATTACTTGCGAGTACACATACTATTGATCCAACAAAGACA
Source organism: Zygosaccharomyces gambellarensis (assembly GCA_030571545.1). NCBI lineage: Eukaryota > Fungi > Ascomycota > Saccharomycetes > Saccharomycetales > Saccharomycetaceae > Zygosaccharomyces > Zygosaccharomyces gambellarensis. The sequence goes on from JAJLXU010000009.1 coordinate 22,996, forward strand.
ATTTACAACTTTGATCTGGTATTCAAAAAGGGACAATACGAAAGAATACTGTATTCGCTATTTGACTATGGAGGATTCAATTGGACCTCAGTGTTAAATATTTTTATGAGTGTAAACCATTTGACAATCTTGGAAAACTCATTCCCACATAAGAGAAGGTACTGTTGGATGATATTGCTGCTATTGATGGGTATAATTGCCATGAGTGGATTAGAGCAACCAATTTCAAGTCTTGGTGTCATACTGCATGAAAACCTAGTTTATTATCAAATGAGGAAAAATGAACGAGAGATGAATTTAAGGATTCTCGGTGGATTAAACATTTCACCATTGGTTATACCCTTATACATGAATGCCGTTCTACTGTTCGTCTACAACGGATCGTGGTTACAAGTCGCAATGAATGTGATACCTGCACATCTGTTATACTATTTCGACGATGTAATGAACAAAATATATGGAGTTGATCTTTGTCAAACGCCTTACGATTATATAGTAAATAGATTTTTTTAAATGAACAATGAAACGTTTCTAAATTCTCGGTTTGCATTTTTGTTTGGCCATCTGCATCGATCATCCATCGACTCCTGTTGAACATTTGTACAAGTAGCATCTATCCTTAACAATTCCAACGGCGGCGACAGTACCATATCCTGGTCATCGGCCAAATGACATCTTAACAAATTTCTTACATGTCGTAAATCTTTGCTGATATCCTTTAACATTGGACTTGTATGATTATCTCGAGTTGACAAATGATCGATTTCTAGTTGCAAATTATCTAGTTCCATTACTCTATGTAAGGTTTTAATTGGTTTGACAAAATTTCTCCTACAATTGATTCATCAGCATGTATGAGCAAATGAACGTGAGAAATCGCTCTGACGCTTTGTAAACTGTTATAGTTGACAAAGAACAAATAGTCTTGGCTGCTCAAACGGTACTCATTTTCTAAGTTGTACTTTAAAAAATTTGATACTTTATCAAATACATCTTTCTGGATCGATTCGGAGTTTTCTACGTAAAATGGCAACGAAATCTTGGACCAGATCAAAAGATGGTGAATGCCTTCTGAAAAATCGTATGGAAAGTCATTCATAGTTATCTTGAACCACTTGCTCGAGCTGAATGCTGCATCAATCTTTTGCTTATGATTTCTGAATCTTATAGTGTTTAGTTCAATAATCTCTTGTGGATCCCAGCCCAGTTTGTTACAAACGTTTAGTGAAATGTCGCCCGTTAAAGACTGCTTGTGCTTGTGATACAACTCAGTCCCTTCAGGTGACCGCCTTAGCTGTTCAAGTCTTCCACTTTCCACATACGTCGCTGCCTCTTGCCAACTAATAGACATCTTTATCTTTTCTTGTTTCTGTAGTTTTGTACATCTTGATCCTCTAGATGCATACACATACATATATTTATATATAACTCCCGTAACCTTAAGAATAAAATAGAAAGAAAAAATACATCTATTAAGCAAACATAAACTCGAATAGACCAGTATTCGAAATCTTTATTTAGATAACTCCGTTCCCTATGTCTTTATGTTTATTTTTTTTTGTTTATATTACAATTGCCCACTATTGCAGTCTGAGCACCTAGTAATAGGCTTCAGAAGATGCAACGAGGTGCGGACTTGCCCTTCAAATAAGGACAGTCGTTCAGTATCTTCTGAGTCATGTGAGCAGGCAGAACGAATGGTATGGTCAATCCAAGCGTGAGATACGAGAAATACATCATCGACATCTTGTTGTTTAAAATAGGGCGAAAATTTCTAGCCAACATGTTTTTATTGAAGTAGTTTTGTATTCAGTAGCAGCTCTCTGAAGAACTTCGAAACTAGCATCGAATCTACAAAGGCATCTTCTCCAGGTTTGTCTCCTTTTTATATATAGCCGCCACAAGCATAGACTGCTCAAAAAGAGCCTAGTGGGGATGTGGCGAGAGATTGATTATACGAGCATGAGTAAACGAATACTAATTGTGTTTATACGAAGTCTCGTTTAGGAAGTCGCGAGAGCGGCAGATGAGGTTACGTGTGGAGTGATGGTCAGAAGGAAGAACAAGAAAGAACGAGGAGAACGCCTAAGGTGCATTACGCGTTATTTTTGTGATGATGAGCAGGGAGACGCGTAAGAGCAATTCAGGAAAAACGCGTAATTAGGGGATACAGCTTAGCCGCGGATGGTATACGGGGAGGGTGTGCATACAAACATAGTCCGTTGGCTATTAACTGGGGCTAAATAAACTTCTTTCTGGAAGCTGCTTGTTTTAAAGGGTGTTTATAGAAGAGAATGGGTCTTCAGGCTGTGGGAGCAGGGTAATTAAAAAAAAACAAATGAGAATGTACTAATGTGCGATAGTATCACTCTTCGCTATCATAGACAACGGTTTATTTACAAGTTATGAAATAAAGTATTTTATGTGAATACTAGCTGATTAATCCGTATGTTAAGCAACAATCTGGATTTGTACTCTTTTGTGTATTGATACTATCCTTAATGGCCCAATATCGTTTAATTACAGCTTCTTGGATGTAAACTGATTAGATCCCATTAACTTTTGGTCTCATGTCTTAAATGAACGAGTGCCTCAAGTTACAAGGTCATGCAGACTGCGGACTTTCTGAATGTTACAGATCTGTAGGATAGATATTAATTGGAACCACATCTAGGATGCTCGTAATAAATATCGATCCGAAAACTAACGCGTTCTTCGTTGCGCGCATCAAATTATATAGAGAAAAATCGGACGTTGGTTGGTTACGTGTAGTAGCGCCGCTAAACCTTTAAACGACCACTATGTCTCCTGCTTCTAAAATATAGTTAAGGAATCAGTTGAAGTATCAGTTGGTAAGCATAAAAACCAGGAACCTAAACTTCGTAGCTGGCAGACCTCTTGGTATCTTTAAGATACCTATTCAGGGTTCACGCTATAACGAATTATGGCCAGATGCTCAAAATCTCGGTTAGTAGATTAAAACGATCAGCGGCAAGGTAAATTTTTATCATCTAAAGAAAATGCGGTTACATCAAGGCGTAATTAGAAACTAACTGGAGAAGAGTTCGCAGTTCCTAAGAGATTAGTATGCACTCATCAGCAAGAATCTGTTCGAGACCGAATCAAGGCATTTGGGGAAGCCTTACAAAATTTTAAAACACTGCATGAGGTAGAAGAAGAGCTGGTCACACAAATATACTTGAGAGAACTTGAAGAAAAAGTAGCAACGAATGTTTTTCGTAAGAAGCCCAAAATTGGTGTAGATTCAGTGGTACGAGCAATTGAATCGGACTATA